>NHNY01000001.1:1013010-1558125 GCA_002786065.1 Microcyclospora pomicola
GGGGGCGGGCGCGGCGGCGGAGGGGGGGGCTATAAACTATTAGCAGTAAATCGAAGATAGACGTTAAGAGTAAAGAGCAAGGACTTATAGCGGCTAGCGTACACGACCGCTTCGTAGTGCCCTAGCGGGGACTAAAGCCGCTAGGGCGAGTATACGACGCTCGTTTATCTCTACTATCTATAGGTACGTAAGTACCTATACGGTAGGAGGACTAGTACTAGATATAGCAGTAGTAGTAGTGTTGTTGTTATTGTTGTTATTACTACTACTACTACTACTGTTGTTGTTGTTGCTACTATAGCAGCGGTAGTAGGTAGTCGTAGTAGTAGTAATTGTTAAAGAAAGAAAGAAAGAAAGTAAGAAGGAAGAGGATATATTAAGAGACATCGCTATTATTATTATTATTATTATTATATACCCCTTACTCTAGTACGGCTTTCGATTAGTGTAGGAGTTTATAGGAGTTTGTAGAAGTTTATATAAATTTGTAGAAGTTTATATAAATTTATAGGAGCTTGTAGGATGTTGTATATAATTGACATGTTATAATCTAGGGGGCAAAATATCGATCATAATAGCAGAGTATACGACAAGACTTCGTAAATACGACCGAACCGGACTATTAGGAGTTTATATAACATAGCAAATTAAGGACTATTATCTCTATTACGATAATCTATAGCACTATTACTTTAGGAGTTTGCAGGAGTTTAAGACCGCTATCCTCCGACTAACAGTAGCACATTTTCCCTATACTAACTACGTTTAACTACGGACCTAAACTATTAAGAACTCTCTTAATTAAAGTAGGAGTTTGTAGGAGTTTATAGGAGTTTATAGGACTTAGTATAACTTTATAGGATTCGAAGATCTAGATATTCTATAAGTAGTAACGAAGTGTTACTCGAGAACGTCCTAGTAAGTACTACCTCGACTACCTCTACAGCCACTCCTCGAGTAACAAGAAGTAGCCGCTAGAGCCTAGTATACTACCCCTTAGCGGTTCTGTTAACGTATTACCGCAGCTTCCCTAAGTAGTAGAAGGTAGAGAAAGAGCTCGCTAAAGCTAAGGACAAGCAGAAGCTACTAGTAACAGCTTCCCTAAGTAGTAGAAGGTAGAGAAAGAGCTCGCTAAAGCTAAGAACAAGTAGAAGCTGCTAGTAACAGCTTCCCTAAGTAGTAGAAGGTAGAGAAAGAGCTCGCTAAAGCTAAGGATAAGCAGAAGCTGCTAGTAAGCTTACTAAAGCTAAAGATAAGTAGAAGCTGCTAGTAACAGCTTCCCTAAGTAGTAGAAGGTAGAGAAAGAGCTTACTAAAGCTAAGGACAAGTAGAAGCTGCCGGTAAGCTTACTAAAGCTAAAGACAAGTAGAAGCTGCTAGTAACAGCTTCCCTAAGTAGTAGAAGGTAGAGAAAGAGCTTACTAAAGCTAAGGACAAGTAGAAGCTACTAGCGAGCTTACTAAAGCTAAAGACAAGCAGAAGCTACTAGCGAGCTTACTAAAGCTAAAGACAAGCAGAAGTAGCTAGTAAGGGCATCCCTAAAGGGTAGAAGGCAGAGAAAGAGCTTACTAAAGCTAAGGATAAGTAGAAGCTGCTAGTAAGCTTACTAAAGCTAAAGACAAGTAGAAGTAGCTAATCGAGGAGTAAGAGCAGCTAGATATATAGCTAGCAAACTTAAGCGCTATTAGCCTAGAGGCTATTAACTAAGCTAATCAACCGTATAGTACACTAAGAGCTGTCCTTAAGCTACAATGCTAGCTTAACATCGGTAAGGGCTCGGAGGGTCGATTAATCTACGAGGTCCGCACTATTAAGTAGGAGCTAGCGTAAGCTAAGAGTACGATCGCTAATAACTAGTACTCTACTAACAGTAAGACGGACGCGGCTAAGGGCGTTTAGACTGTGTCTAAACGCAGCTCGATATTAGCTAGAAGCAAGAAGCTTATATAATTAAGTAAGTTATCGGCGGTCTAGCAACGCAGTGTTAGGTTATCTTTACTTAAGACTTGTTACGATTAGCATTAGCGACTCCGCACTCTAGCTTGTCCGATTAGTATAGGAGTTTATAGGAGTTTGTAGAAGTTTATAGGAGTTATAATAGGAGTGCGAATCTATCTAAAGAGGGGCAAAGTCTCGATAAGGTCGGCTGCCGGTCGTATAGGAGTTTATAGGACATCTAACAATTACTAATTATCGAACAGTCTCGAATTCTCTTTACCTTTCGTAGTAGCCTGTCTTAACCTACTACGCGTAGATACTAGCGTAAACGACAACGTAAGCCTATTCCGATCGAGCTCTTGTAGTAGCTGCCTTATACCTCCTACCCGGCCCTTCTTCGAGGGTGTCAAAGATGTAGAACTAGAAGACCTTTTCCGTAGACTCGGATATGTCCTCGCCGGTATACTAGGCAAGGACGCTATAGCTATAGCCACGCGCGTAGCTACTAGGCTCTTAAAGCTAGTAACGCTTATACGGATAGTTGCTAACTGTTTAGCGGCCTTAATAATTCTAGGTAAAAGATCCGGTTGTGTTAATAGGGACTATTCCGGCGCGACTAGACTGTCGAATAGACTAGGAATATCTACGCTACTAGGAGTTAACGGCATAGCTATAATATCTTCTACCTACTGTCGTATACTACCTAAAGCTTGCTACGAAGAGGCTCTACCTTCGTACTACTACGAGTTGTGTGCTAACACGGCCTTCTCGACAAGACGTCGCGCGACAAGTATAGTAAGCCTATTATCCCTTCTTATAGCCTCCTCTTAGTATAACTACGATAAAGGACTTCGGATATTTAACGCCCTAGCGGCACTCGGAGACGCGTACGTCGCTAGACTAGAGGCAACAATCGCCTATAATCTAGCTCTCTTCTGTTATAGTACGGCCTAGTATAACTCCGGTACCTTAGTCGTTATAGCTTAAAGACAGCTAATAAGTAGCGTGCTATCGCTGTCTAATTAACGCTAGGTGCGCAGACTTAGGGCTAGCGCGACGAGCTCGTTTAGATCTATTGTTTACTAAATCGGTCTAGTAGATAGAGTAAAAAGGAAGGCTAGCTCCTATCGACACACCCTTAGTATAAAGGCATCTATAGGTATCGGAAAACGTCGGTTTATATAGCTGTAAAGTCTAGCTACCTATTCGGATACCTAATTATTAATCAGGCTAAGGGCAATCGCGGGAAAAGACCTAGCCTTTAGACGGCCTATCGGTTTATCTTCTGTAGGAGATACCGGAAACTTAGGGAATAGGTGTGTGTTACAATTGCTATAGTAAAGAGCTTGCTCTATAGCAGGACGATCTACCCTTAGTAGTTTGTCCTCGCCTAGGTACGAAAGTATAACCTTTCTGTAGCAAGAGCTATTAGCTATATCTCTCTACACTAATAGCACCTGTGATCGACTTATACTTTCCGCCGTACTCTAGAATCTCTGCGTAGTAGCTCCTGTTACTAGTGCCGACGTAGGTATTAGCACTAGTACCGTAATATTAGGAGGCGTGCTACTATTAACGTCCTCGTCTATAGGTGTGTTTATAGACTATACTCGTACGGCAGTGCGAGCGGCAGGTAATCGGTTCTATAAAGTCTTTAGAGGTCGCTTATACTGCTACTACTACTCTAATATAGCCTACTAGTCCTACTATACTAGACGATTAGACCCTTCTGTATTAAATAGCTAGTACGGCAATAGCAGATAACCTCGACTTCTACGTATAGGTCTACGACTACCTCGTCTAAGCCGTTGCTACGCATCTCCGATGTCGTACCTAATAGGGAACTTCTATACTACTACGACCTCGATGTCCGGTATATTTATCCCTATACTAAGCGTAGTCGTAGCTACTATAACTCTTGTACTTAATAAAGGCTTCTTGAATTTGTCGTACCGACAATCGTAGTCGAACTACGAGACGCCTAACGTAAAGGTCTGAACTACGTTAAGTACACACCTACGCTAGTCGCGAGGATGCACTATATATTACGAGGACGCTGCTAGTAGTCTACTACGGAGATACTGCGCTACTTCGGCGACACTAGTCCGTCTATTAATAAATATAACAGTCTTTATAATACGATCTAGTATAGCGCCGTCGCTATTAACGCTAGTATAGACGGTGAAGTAGAGCATGTCGAACGACAACAGTCTGCCGCGAGGTATTAGACACACACAAATTGATATATTAGAACGGTCGACTAATGTCCGAATAACTTCTGTCTAGTATAGGTACTTTCCGACAGTACAAAAGCCGACACTATTAAGGACTACTTACTCTGTATAACTGTCTAGGGTCGCCGAGCAGGTAAACTATACGACGTCCCTTAGTAGAATTATCTGCAGTTCGTATAACATAGTATAATACGGACGAAAGTCCTTCTACTATTTAACAGTGTAGCATTCGTCGATTGCTACTAGGCCGATCCTAGACTGTATTTTAGGCTTTTTTAAGATCTTACGGAATGCTGTCGACGACGCCTACTTAGGTCCTAACAGTACGTGTGTATATTTACCCTATGCAATCTTAGATAGGAGATTGCCTTCGGCCTACTTTATGTCTGAAGTTACTAGACATAGCTTAGTGCATCCGATGCGCTCGATGTCGCTTAGCTGCTTATCTCTAAGCTTACTTAGAGGGATAATCTGTAATATTATCTTCCGAGTAAGAACAGAGAAAGCCTAGAAGATAATGCTCTTACCCTAGCTAGTACGAGCTACTAGGAGCGTGTCGCCCGAACCGAATATCAATCGCCTTAGCACTCGTACCTATTCTAGCCGTAGAGGAGTCCTAAGAATACGCCTAAGACATACCTTAAGTACTTAGGCTTATAGATAAATATATCCGATTGCTCTTACATTATCTACGAGCGTAGCTAGGTCCGATATTGCTATTAATAAGACGTCGCTAAGGCGCCTCGCTAGCGGAGGTTATGTATTACTATCGCTTATAGCCTAGTCTCTACGCTTCTGTTGGGATCGAGTAGATCTACTATCGAACCGGCGTAAGTTTTTCGGCCGATGCTATACTATAGGAGCAGTTAATTAGCGTAGGAGTTTATAGGAATTTGTAGGAGGTCGTAGGACTTTGCTAATTAGTGTAGGACTTTATAGGAGTTCATATAGTTTGCTAGATTGCCGGATTGCTAGAAGCAACTATAGCTAGTTAGATTACTAAAGAAGCTCGAAGGACCGGCTCTAAAGAAAAGTAATAATAACGTAGGAGTTCGTAGGAGTTCGTAGGAGTTCGTACAGTTTACTAGATTGCCGGATTGCTAGAAGCAACTGTAGCTAGCCGGATTGCTACAGAAGCTTAAAGTATTAGCTCGATTTCTCGAGTATAGCGATATAGGAGTCCGCTAATTAGTATAGGAGTTTATAGGACTTCGTAGAAGTTTCTAGGACTTTGTCTACGCTGCCGGACTGCTAAAGGCAACTGTAGCTAGCCGGATTGCTAGAGAAGCTCGATCGATTAGCTCGAGTTATAGACTCTAGCAATATAGGAGTCTATAAGATGTCCCTCGCTATTAGCCTTTATTTTCTAGCTCTTCTAGTAGACTATTACGCTACTACTACTTGCTGCCTAGCTAATCGACCTAAAATCGACAAGGGTAAGGTTTTGACTACTTAAACTAGATATAGGAGGTAGAGATCGCGGCGGAGATATACCTTATAATAGTTATAGGAGTTCTTAGAAGTTCGGTTAGACTGTTGTCGATAATCTCGCTAGCAAGGCAGCTTAAATTCGAGTAAGGATTAGCGTCGCGTATCTTTAAGAGTATATATAGTGCTACCGTAATCGCGTAGCAGTGCTATAAAGTAGATAGGAATATAGCGTAGCGTAATAGCTACAAATTAAGTTACACTTAAGTCGTAACGAGTCCGTTTAGAGTAGTTATCGCGTTAAATATAAAAATTGCGATAGATCTGAATTCGAGTATTACATAAACTACGCCTAAAAGCTCTTAGACGCTCCGCAATGGCTGCTAAGCGGGTACAGGGGTAGATAGCCGAGGGTGTGATATGATTAGTGCAGGACTTCGCAGGACTTGGCAGGACTCCACAGGACTCGAATCGGGCTTAGCTCCGCAGGCTAATTGCGGAGCGTCTGAGTTCACTGAGATAAAGAGATCTGCGATCTGTCCAATGGCATCTATGGTGTATGACCACGGCTATATAAGTCTATGGAGTGCCCTCGTCGCTTGTGCAAGTCTGAAGATATTCCCATCATCGCTCGCGAGCTGAAGTATACGTTCCAATCATGTCCAACCCATCCACAGCGTTATCACTAGCCGATGTGCGTGCGGCCAACACTGCACGTCTGGCCGCAACATCCCAGCCTCTTGTAGCAGTCTTCACTGGCGGCACGTCTGGTATTGGCGAGTATGCGCTTGGCGCCTTTGCCAGAGACACAGCCGCTGGAGCTGGTGCGACGATCTATATCGTAGGCCGCAACCAAGCTGCCGCCGATCGGATTGCTGCCGAACATGCGACGCTGTCGAATGTGCGGTTTCGCTTTGTGCAGGCCAAGGATCTCTCCCTGCTGGAGGATGTGGATCGCTGCTGCGATGAGCTTGCTCGCCTTCTACGGGAAGACGTCGCGGTGGGCGCGGAAGCACCGCGAATTGATCTATTGGTGATGACCCATGCCGATCTCTGGCTTGGAGCTCGACGAGGTAGGTACTCGCCCTAAGCACTACGGATCTTTGACCATGGGCGAGAAGGCAGGTTGACAGCATCACTGAAGGATGACATCCAGAAACTCCCGAAGGCTTAGACAAGCTATTTTCACACCTCTACTACTCGCGCATCCGCATCATTCACCAACTACTACCATTTCTGGAGGCCACCATGCTCCCATCCGCGCGCGTCATGTCAATCTTCGCGGGTGGGCTTGAATCCCCCAGGAATTGGCATCCCGACGACCTTTCTCTCCGCAAGAAGCAGAACTTCTGCCTTGCCTCAACCCGCAACCACGTTATTCACATGACGACCATGGCATTTGAGACAATCGCGCAGCAGCACCCACGCGTCGGACTGGTGCACATCTACCCAGGACTGGTCATCACGCCGGCGTTCAAGACCAACCCACTCCCGCCGTGGTTCAAGATCACATTCGCGCTCACGTCGCCGTTCCTGCCTCTGGTCTCGTTGAAACCAGGCGTCATTGCAGACTGGGTCGTTGGTTTCACATCTCCGCGCTTTGGAGGAACCCAGGAGACATGCGAGCTCAAGGGACAAGCGGCGCGAGCCACTAACGGAGTCGTAGGCGGCGGGGCATACTCCGCTAAGTATAATGGCATAACGTATGGAGGCAGCGCGACTTATGACAGACTGAGGAAAGAGGGCTTCCAGGAAACAGTCTGGCAGCACACAATGAGTGCTTTCGAAGTCATTCAAGCGGGAGGGAGGTTTGAGCAGTGACTTTGGGACGTCTCACATGGCATATTCAGCGGCAGGAGGAAAGCGTTTCTTTTAGCCAAGCTTTGCTTACATTGGCGTTACATGGATGGGTGTTCAGGCTTGATCAAGATAGCAGCGAACGATGGTCCAAAAAATCTTCGCATCTTCGAACGCCAATCCCTCACGCTACATTCCGTGTGCAGCCGCACCTTGTTGTGTTAGACAATCGCAGTGCCAAGGCTCATTGTGCTAGGCCTAAACCTCAATACCAGGACTCTGAAGGCACCAGGCAAGAGTGCTGTGCATTGACCTATCGCCAGCAGATCACGTTGGCCTCAGTCTCAGCAGGGCGACACCGACAAGGCACGCCAGCTCATCAGATAACAGGACGTTGGCATCATGCAGAGATGTCCTCCTCATTTCGACACTCCAGACTCATCGCCACAACAAAGTGACCCTAACGAGAGAGAAGCTTCCTATTGGAGATGATGTTCTTCTACGGAGCCACGTTCTCACGAGGAGAACTGGCAACACAACACCGTGTACTTTGACATACGAATCGACCCGAGGGTCTGGGTGCCGGTCGTGGCTGGCTCCGATACTTTTTGATGCCAGAGGAAGAGAGGGAGTGCGAGGGGCAGACGAGGAATTTGTAGTTGTGTCGCTTAGCGCGTGCCGCGGGCCGTCGCCTTGAAGCAGGTACGGCGTGGGCCGTGGGTAGCGTGTTGACTCACGTGCGACGTCAGTCTGTTCTGTTGCGCGCTCTCACGACCACAACCGCCGAGTGCTCGGTATCATCCTGAAACACCATCGCTTAAAATACATGTCAACGTCGAGTCGGCATCCATGTCCAGACACTTGCGCTGAAGCACGAAGACATGAGACGCTACCATGTCTTGGCTCTTGGTACCACAGCGCATGCGTCCTTCGTGGTACAACATCATCTGGTGTGCAGACAAAGGCTCTAGTATCGGACCAACGTCCTTGGACTTGCGATCTTTACTTTTCCTATACTCCCTGCAAAAGAGCTGGTCTTCTTCCGCGATCCTTTCTTGATCTCCAACCTTCGCGAGTACGACCGCGTAGAAAACGTGTTCCGACGTGAACGAGTGGAGAGACTTCAGTACCCTTCACCGCCACGTTTCGTATCTTAGAAGTCACAATTATGCGTTTCGCTTCCCTCTCCAACGCCCTGGTGGTGCTTACTTCCTACAACCATGCCTCGCAGCTGGTCTCTGCGCAGAGTACGATTTCCAAAAGCTCACTAACAACTCGGACGACGACCACATCTATCACCTCCACCATCACGATCTACAAAGACTACTCCACAGTTGCCGACACAACTTCCACTTCACAGCCCACGGGCGCCAGGCCAGGCAGCGCCTCGAGCTCTGTCGCAGCCCTCTCCGCCTTCGTGATGGCATATACCTCCGGCTTGGATTCCATGGTCCTCAACAGCACGAACCTCTACCGCACTCGCTACCTTGCCGACCCTGTCAGCTGGAACTCCACGCTCGCTGATTATGCCCAGTCTCATGCTGAAAAGTGCATATGGGAGCATTCCGTGTGTGCTCTCCATTCTATCGTCATCTCCCGCTTCACCTGCTAATTGCGATCTCAGGGTGGACCGTACGGCGAAAATCTTGCGGAGGGCTACACAACTCCCTCTGACGCCATCGATGCTTGGGCAGACGAAGAAAGCTCGTACGACTGGTCGCATCCCGGCTTCTCCGAGAAGACTGGGCATTTCACGCAGCTGGTGTGGAAGGCCACGACGCAGGTCGGCTGTGGTGCTGTACGATGCGACAATGACACTGAAAATGGGGCGCACGGCTGGTACCTCGTGTGCGAGTACAGTCCAGCGGGAAATGTGGAGGGGCAGTATGCATCACAGGTCCAGAAATCCGGGGAAAGTGACGATGGGACACCAGGTTTGGGAGGCGCGGATGGGCCGTCGAAGAGTTCGAGGGTGCTGGTCGCTATGGCCGTGGCGTATTTTGTGCTATCTGTTCTTGCGTGATATTGCAGCGCACGTGTATGATTAATGACGAACATGACTTAGTGCGAGACAGCCAGAACTGTTCTTGCTGTGGCTCGGAACGCTTTGTGTCCATGAACCATGACCTTTGTGCGAATAGTGCGAGTCGAAGCTATAACGCCGTACCTGCCAGGGACAAAACCCACCCCGGCATACACTTCTGAATCAGAATCTCTCACATCTCGCCATTCCTCCTCATCGCGAGACCTTATCTTGCACCTTTCCCACCACCTCCTTCGCCTTGCCCACCGCCTCATTCGCCGCACTCTGCACCTTCTCCGCTGCGCCGGAAGCCGCGCCCTCGGCCTTGATCAGCCCATCCTTGGCCTGTTTGCTGAGCATCTGCTCCCGTCCGCCCATGTACCAGTGGTTGATGAAGCGGTAGCCCTGCGTGGCCTGCGCGCCGAAGTTGACCAAGTGGCAGCCGAAGAGCAGGTAGTTGCGCGGCGTGACGGCGAAGGCGTAGCGCATGAAGACGCCGGAGTAGCCGCAGAGCGCGAGCGTCATGCGCCCGGAGATGCTGTAGGGTGGAACGCGGAGTGGTTAGTTTTGCGGTTGCTGTCGGGCGTACGGAAGGACAGTGCGGGAGCGAAGGGGGGTGGGCTGTAAGATGCCTCGCAGGAGGAAGCTGGTGCGGTGTAAGTCGGGGAAGGAAGGCCTTACAATTCCGGGTCTTTTTGTGTGTCCATGACGGCGGCAATGGGGATACCGAAGTTCGATGCTGGGCCCCAGAAATCTGTCTCATTGCACGTTGCTCTTCGTCAGCCAACAGTTCCGTGTGTGTTCCAAGGAACGCATAGCGCTCCGCAGCTCCGTTTCTTCCTCTTCACGCTCTCGGAAGCCGCGCCTATGCAGATAGCGGCATAGGTAGGACAAGACGTACGAGTTGAACAGAAGTAATCCGTCACCGGATTCGACCGGATTTTGGCATTGAGAGCTTTGATGGCGGCGGCCATGATGGCTGCAGCTTCGGCGTCGTTCGGGTCAAAGATGTGTCGCGGCAATGGATCGCTCGATTATTGTGGTCTCGAGGCGAGTATGTCAGAGAGGGAGTAGTGAGTTCAATGTATGTGAAGCTGTAATGCAAAAACGTCCAATTGCTGAGCTGCAGGCTTACGTTAGAAGCAGTTGGGGCACGCACGGCTAATAGCCCCGGGCGGGAGGAACGTGGAGCCGCGCGCAAACTCTCAACTAGGACTGCACGTCGCGTGGCTACGGCGCTGGAATGGTGCCATTAGCCTTCGAGACAACAATCTACTGTCCAGTCTCGAAACAGAGGTATGAGAGAGTATCCTCAGGAGATGTGGGCTATCCTATGAAGCTATGCATTATCTATTGACTATCTCCGCCAGATCAGCATCCCGAAGTGGGACCCTTGTCTACACATAGGTGATGCTGGAACATGGATACCACGGGTTTTGCCTAGGTCGATCGCCTAGATGTCACGATGAAAGTCATATGTGGCAACCACCATTTGTCATAATGCGAGGTGTGATTATTATGTGTTGGGATTGCAATAAAGTGCAGCGGTCTGCACAAATTTGGAACACCATGATTGGGCTCTGTCTGGTCGTTCAAGCCTTACAGTAGCACATCAAGTCGTCTTTGAGATCTTTTTGTTACAATATCCTGCACTACAGTAGAGACTTGCCACACCCACGTTCACCAAATGCTTGGCCAGGATGAGATGGTAGAGTTCGAGCCCCGGTCGGGAAACTTGAACTGAACCGAACAGGGACTAGACCTCTTCTGCTGGCCAAACCTGCGGCGCAAGAATCTTGTTCATGGTGAACATGTGAACCTTGTCAGACTTGAACACAGCGCGTAGTTTCTCGTCGCACATTATGTGTCTTTTGTCGTTCGGATCTTGAAGGTCACGTTCTTTCACGTACGCCCATATCTGTTTCACCATCTGGGGACGCGAAAGTTGGGGTGTGCCGAGTAGTTCTTGCAAAGCCGGAGAAAGATTCATGAGTTTCTGGACACGGGTATGGTCAGTCCCCTCGGTCAGGATCGAGAATGAGTATAACAGCGACTTACGTGGAAGCCACCCTTTCTGACGGTTTCCGGCTTTGTTGTGCTGCTGTCACTGTCGATATCGCTGTCGTCGGCAGACTTGATCTTCGCCGCACTCTTCTTCTTCGACTTCTTCTCTTTCTTGACGACAACCTTCTTCCTTGTCGTGTTACCGCCCCGAGTTGATCTTGCGCTCCCTGCATTCAACTCTGCCTGCATGCGCTTGGCGATCTCTTCGTCTGTCTCTTTCCGGGGCGTTTTCTTGACCTTCTTAGGTGGTGGAGTGTCTTGCACATCGCTGAGCTCGTCATCGTCGTCATTGATATCTGCTTTCCGCTTGTATGCGCCCGTTGTTGACACGACATCAGGTTTCGAGGGTCTATGCGCGGTCCCATTCGTGGTAGGAGCTGGCGGCGCAACCTCGACGACCTTCGGACTGCTCGAGAACTTATCAAAGCGGTCCATGATCAGATCGGTGATCGCAGTCTAGAGAGCGTGCTGTTAGACATGTTCTTGATCCGATATGCTTCTTAGCATCCGTACTTTTTGCGGCGTCAAGTCATAGTTGACTTGTTCTTGGAGCCCTTTCCGAATGGCCTTCGCCGAGATCGTGTTGAGATCGGAGGAAGACAGGATCCTGTCGATGATCGCGCTGTACGCAGCATGCTGTTCTGGCGGTACTGTAGTTATGAAAGTCAGTTGAATTGGCCCACAAGCTCCATGAAGAAGACCTCCAAGAGGCTATTATGTCGGCTATTTCATGACTTACAAGTGGTCGCCATGCTGTCGCAAACGGCCGAATGCGCTTTAACTCATGCACTAAATGGATAGACAGATACGCAAGACGTCCAACTATGTGCAAACGCAATGTGACAAGTTTGTAGCTTCCCAATGTTGTGCAATGCTCAGATATGGTTTGGTCTTCAACAATCTCAAGAGTGACGAAGGCGAAGTGGAGGAGCATGTGGCTGGTCAATGCTAGACAGTGCGGGCCGAAGAGCATGCGGATCATCCCGTCGCACTGCAGAAGAACTCAGGTTCCCTGGACCACATGAGTGCTATTTACGTGTGTGCATACAAAAAGTACCCGGACCTTGGTATTACTGTAGAATGATTTCCACGATATCTTGGTGTCCGATACAGGTCCTGAGTTGTTTTGGTAGACGACTCCAAGCCTTATCTGCAAGTTTGTTCCTATTGCGCTCCGTCGCTCGCGTCTGAGGACTAGGTTGCCAATCGATTAGTCGAATGCAAAGGAAAAACAGATGAACGTCAGCGTGTAAATGGAATGTTCGCAATAGCTTCTCGCGCTGCCATCTGTCTTAAAGTGTGGACCTTCGAGTCTTACTGCTGGATACGTCCTGAGATCGAGCACTGTTGGCTGGCAAGATGTAGATCAACTATCAGCCCCTCCGCACAGGCGCTCCAGAATCCTACAAGTGACATTGCTACAATATGGCATCACCCGTGCCCCGATCGGCTCTGGCGTATGCAAATGGAAGGCATTTGCCTGATAGTGTAATTCATGAACGGGAGGATAATCGCAGCATGGGTTAAGATCAAAACAGGAAACATTGGCATTGGTACCAACTGACACATTCGGGTGGCGGGATCGTCAAGCTTTGCAGCTGCAGCGCTTCTTTTGTGCTTGACCGTCCGTAAGAAAAATAATGAATCGATCGTTCACCGCAGCTGCTACTCTCGCTCAATGGTGGATGGACCATCGGTGCGAGAAGCAGGGAGCCCAGAGCCTGCAAACAGGTGTTCTATGCTTCTTTGTCAAGAAGGTTGACGAACAGGTGTTGAACCTGAGTATGTAGGCGCCTCGCTCGCGTAGAAACACACCTGACCACGCCTTTTCACGATTTGCCGAAGTATAGTTGTTGGAGGGTCATTCGAACGGCGTAGACTTCAGATCGGTCTTCGTGGATTGTTGCCTTCCGTCTGAGCTGTGCCCGAGCACAAGGTGAATGCTGCGGAACTTCCGATGTATGGACCTCGCAGAATGAGCACCTAGAAGCATCCGCCACCATTGAGGATCGACTCTCCAGGTTCTCATAGATCATGTCATCGGTGTGGAAGTTGCTCATTCGAATGTTGTAGCAACTCAGGTCTTGGCAAGACTCGGCTAGATCCGCCGGATTCGCGACCCCACTCACGAATGAAATATCTCGACAGCCAGCTCATCGCCTACTACACGAGATATCACGACCGAAACGAGCAGCGATTTCAACAGAAAATCACGTCGTCTCCATCAACATCACAGCTACAAAAACAGACCTCTCTGGTACAAGACCGGCATAGAAGACACCCCACCACTCGAGCTCCGTGCTTTCGCACATCCTCGAATTCCTGAAACCAACCTGCAACTATCGCCATCATGGCGCCTTCTTTCGAACAATTAGACCCTGAGACTGAATATGACGATGAGGAGCCCGTGGACTTTTCAGATCTCCGTGAGCAGTATGAAGTGCGAATGGAAGAGGGGCTAGATACGTTCATCGTAATTGATGGCTTGCCTAAGGTGCCGGAGGCTAGCAAGGACAAGCTTGTCAAGTTTTTGTTGCGCAAGCTCGTCACTGTCGGTCGCACTCAGGAAGAGAATGTCTTCATGCCGATGAATGATGCCGGAGAGATGACCGAAGGCTATGCGTTTGTCGAATACGAGACTCCTGCACAGGCTGCTGCCGCTGTCAAAGCGCTGCATGCCACGCCTTTGGACAAGAGACACACCATTGCCGTCAACAAGCTCACCGATATCGAACGCTTTGGTCGTGAAGGCAGGATTGACGAGACGTACAGGGAGCCGGAGATTGCACCTTTCGAAGAAAGGCAACATCTGCGATGGTGGTTGAACGATGTCGAGGGACGCGATCAGTTCATCCTTTTCCGTGGCGAGAACGTTGGTGTTTACTGGAACGAGAAGCAGGATCAGCCCGAACAAGTTGTCGATCGCCAGCACTGGACCGAATCTTTTGTACAGTGGTCCCCCAAAGGCACTTTCCTCACCTCAATCCATGCACAAGGTTGCCAGCTGTGGAGTGGCCCTGACTGGTCAAGACAACGATTCATGCATCCCGGTGTCAACCTGGTCGATTTCTCACCTGACGAACGCTACCTCACTACTTGGTCACACCGTCCTATGTCTGTCGATGAAACAAACCCCATCCTATCCCTTGAAGAAGATGGCAAGAACTACATCATTTGGGATGTCGCTACAGGAAAGCCCCTTCGTTCCTTCGTCACACTCGATCTACCTGGTCCAACCGAAGACTCGGAAGGAAATCCAGTGAAGAAAAAGATCCAGTGGCCAGCTTTCAAGTGGTCTGCAGATGCCAAGTATGTCGCACGCATGACACAAGGCCAGAGCATCAGCGTGTACGAGCTTCCACGCATGAACCTCATGGACAAAGTCAGCATTAAGATCGAAGGCGTACAGGACTTCGAATGGTGCCCAGCAAACCCACAGCGCGACAACATCAAAGAGTACGAGCAACTGTTCTGCTACTGGACTCCAGAACTGGGCAGCAATCCGGCAAAGGTTGGCTTGATGAGCGTTCCATCCAAAGAGATCGTGCGAACCCGAAACCTGTTCAATGTGTCGGATGCAAAACTGCATTGGCAATCAGACTCGTCTTTTGTTTGTGTTAAGGTTGATCGCCACAGCAAGAGTAAGAAGAGTTTGGCCACGAACCTCGAAATCTTCCGCGTGCGAGAGAAAGGCGTCCCCGTCGAAGTCGTTGACAGCATTAAAGACACGGTCATCAACTTTGCATGGGAGCCCAAGGGTGACCGCTTCGTGCTCATCACTGCTGGTGAGGTGCCCGCTGGCGCTGCTGTACCACCAAAGACGTCCGTCAGTTTCTTCTGCCCAGAGAAGGTGAAGCACGGTGTGGGTAACTTTAAGCTCATTCGAACGATCGACAAGAAAAACAACAACGCCATTCATTGGTCGCCAAACGGTCGCTTCGTCGTAGTTGCCACCGTCCTCAGTCAGCAATCCTTCGATCTCGATTTCTGGGACTTCGACTTTGAAGGCGAGAAGGACGAGAAAGACAAGGACCTCACGGCTAACCTGCAGCTCATGTCCACAGCAGATCACTATGGCGTGACCGATATTGAGTGGGATCCCAGTGGTCGCTATGTGGCAACAAGCGCAAGTGTGTGGAAGCACAGAGTAAGTCCATTCTAGTACGGTCCTTTTATAATTGCTGTTACTGACACGACATCTCAGATGGAAAACGGTTACCACTTATACACATTCTCCGGCCAGACACTTCGTGAGGAGCCAATCGAACAATTCAAACAATTGGCATGGCGACCTCGACCCGACCGTCTCTTGTCGAAGGAGGAAATGAAGAATGTACGCAAAAACCTTCGCGAGTACTCTCGCCAATTCGAAGAGGCCGATACCGCCAAGCGATCGTCCGCAGACAAGGCCGTTGTCGAGGCGAGGAGACAGCAGCTGGACGAATGGCTTGCGTATCGCGAGCGTGTCACCGAGGACTTGCTTGAGGATAGGCGCGAGCTTGGTCTTCCGGACCTTAGCGAGGAGATGCATGCACTGGTCATTGCTGACGAGGAAGATATGGAGGGCAAGGTCGTCGAGGAGATTTTCGAGGAGATTCTGGAGGAGCACGAAGAGGTGCTTGAGTAAAAGCGCGGCGCACTTCCCTTAGCACGGACTGAAGGCGTAGGAATGCTAATAGGCGCTCAGGGCATGGTGTATGGACATGTCTACTACTTCACTTATAACCTTAACTCCACAATCGGACCTCTCATCTCGCTGTTTCGCGTTCATGTTACATATATCCCGTTGCGATCTGCTTGATATCACCATGCGAGTCTTTTAGACAAACAGAGTGCATGTCTGTCAATCATTAGTCGTTGGAAGTCGCTTGGTACCTTGCAGATCCTCCCGTCGCCCTGCAGCTGACATTCCCAGCACTCGGATTTACCCCACATGACAACATTTCCCATATCGAGACACATTACACCCCCACCACGAATCCCAAAACAATAGCATCTTCACTTCCAATCGACCAAACACCGCAATCCTCCAACACCTCCACTTTCCATATCCTCCCCACCACCTCTTCAAAATGCCAATCGCCGGCCTCGCCGCCGCCAAAACCTACGATGGTACGCCCTCCCTCCCGCCTCCCCTCCACACCTGACTTCCACTCCAATCCACGAATTTCTGACCACCCGCGCCTCGCAGGCTCCCCCCTCCGCATCGGCATCATCCACGCGCGCTGGAACGAGGCGCTGATCTCGGCGCTGCTCGAGGGTACGCGGTCCGCGCTGCGCGCCGCCGGCGTCAAGGACGAGAACATCGTCGTGCAGTCGGTGCCAGGCAGCTACGAGCTGCCGTTCGCGGCGAGCCGCATGTACGCCGCGTCGCTGGTGGAGGCGCAGCAGCACACGGCGCTCGGCGGGCTGAGTCTCGGCGGCGCGACGGATGATCTGCTCGGCGGGTCGACGACGGATTTGACGGCGACCGCGACCAAGAAGCCGGCGGAGGAGACGGGGAAGAAGGCGGCCGGGGGCAGCACGCAGGCCTTCGATGCGGTGATTGCGATCGGCGCGCTGATCAAGGGCGCTACGATGCACTTCGAGTACATCTCCGAGGCGGTGTCGCATGGGCTGATGCGGGTGCAGCTGGAGCAGAACGTGCCGGTGGTGTTCGGGCTGTTGACGCTGTTGACGGAGGAGCAGGGCAAGGAGCGGGCGGGGATTTTGGAGGGGCCGGGAGGAAAGATGACGGGACATAACCACGGCGTCGACTGGGGCAATGCGGCGGTGGAGTTGGGCGTGAAGAGGAGAGGGTGGGCGGAAGGGGTGTTTGTGGAGTAGAGTTGGCGCATTGGGTAGTTGGGCAGGTGTAGAGTGAAAAGCATCGATGAGACCATGATATCGATCAAGGTGATGAGTGGTTCTTGATTGCCAATCTGGCGGTCTTTTATCATGGCCACTTAGTCGCAGTTGAATTGGGTCTGTGGTCCAATGTTGGATGCTACGACCTGATTCTGAGACCAGGCATCGCCGCAGTCGATTACACTCATCCTATGGACCTCTCTCAAGGTCAAGGAAGCATCGCTAGGATCCTCCAATGCTATGGTAGAACAGAAGCACCGCAATGCTATGCAACGGAAATGCTCAAACAATGCAGATGTCCGCCCACATCTCGCGACCTCCCGGTCCACCCAAATGTCGAAAAGTGCTGAGAACGATGGTGAAGTGGCTTAATTGAGGAAACCCTTGCAATTAGCAGACCCACACAGACAAGGAATCCGGTCCGTAGATTCATATTCGCGCTCGAATTTGTAGTCGTACGTCAGTTCTTCATCTGCAAAACCATGTTAGCATCTCGATAATAACCAGTACAAACGCGTGATCTGCTTACTCTTGTAGATGTCCTTCAAGGCATAAATCACAATTCTCGGAGTTCCTTCGACCTTGATGATCTTGGCGGTGCAATTAGGGTTGCAGGAGTGATTGATGAAACGGGCAATGCCTCCCTTCTTGGTCGCATCGACGATCTCATCGTCCATCATGCGGAAAAGATAGGAAGATCCAACGCCTTGCCGGTCGTACTTTATCTCACGCATATCGGCCACTTTTTGCCGGACTTTTTCTCCCACGTACTCGATGATGAGGTCGTTAATGGCAATGTTCTCCTCTGCGTACAACCCCCAGCCGTGAATAGCAGATCGGTCGAATTTGACGAGCTTCTTTCGCTTCTTAAGCTGGTTGAAGCGGATCGCAACGTCTGCATCGCTATTCGCAATGGCTAGAGTCTGTTTCTGGAGATTGATATCGTTGATCAGTCGGCGATTGTTGACACGATTGCTACGGGATGTTGCAGTGCTCGCGATCTTCTCTGCGACGGCAAGTTTCGCAGCTTCAAGCACCGCGGTTGGGTTAATGGTGGCCTGCGCTTGGCGCTCCTCGCGGGCTTTCTGCACTTTGATGCGATGCGGAAGGTATTTGGATTTCTCCTCGTTCAGGATCTTTTTGTATCCTTCAGTCCTGGCACAGCCAGTAGAGTTGGGCACGTAATAACCATCAACGCCGCTTTCCGATTGCAATGCGCCACCAAGACCACGGTTTAAAGACTTGATTTCGAGCTGCTTCCAAGCCCAAAGCCTGGCATCGCCAATCATGGCTTCGGGTTCATGGTCCAATGCTTTCTTGACAAAGAACATGTCCTCGTGATCCTTGACCAGTTGCTGCCATCCTGAAATGTCAAGCACAACATCTCGATCATCCTCCACTGTACGGCGAGGCTTGTCTTGCGTGAATCGCCAAAAGATTCCGGCGGCTTCTGCCTCATCGGCGCCTTCAAGCTCCAGCTCCACCTCCTGCTCTGGCTCAACTTTGGCAATCGTTTCTTGCGAGGCAGCCTTCTTGACCAATTCCGCTTCTTCTGCTTCCGCTTTCAGTAACTCTTGCTCTTCCAAAATCTGTTTCTTGGTCTTCCTCTTTTTCTTGGCCTTCTCCTTCGCGGCCTTGGAGTCGAGGTCAACGGATGGTGTATTGTCCTTTTGCCGTTTGAGTCCTTCGATGGCAAGATCGAATTTTCCGCCAATCTCATCAACTTGGAAGAGATCATCGTCGTCCTTCGACCGTTGTCGAAGATAAAGCTCGGTCTTAGCTCGGATGGCGTACTTTGAGCTTCGCGGAAGAGTGTTGATGACCAGTTCAAGTTCGCGAGTTGCAAGGTCTTCAGGTTCTTTGTGCAGGAGATGTCCAAGCAAGGACTTCTGTAAGCCATCGAAAACCTCCTTCTCCTCTTTTTCTTCTTCCTCGTCATCCCAGTCCGTAGCTTTTCGTCGTTTAGTCTTAGGCGTTGTCTCGGTAACGGACTCGGAATCAAAAGGAGTAGAATTCCTGCTGGTTCGACTAAGCGGTCGACTTTCCTGGTCGTCGGTATCTCGAGTGGCGGATGCTGCATGCTCGTCGTCAGAGTCTTCGTCCTCAGTGAACATTTGTTGCAGCCTAAAATGCAATCCACGTGCTTGTGACGGTTTTGGTGGAGGTCTTCGCCGACGTTCGTCCACGAAGGCGTTCAATGGCGCCCTATCTCTCTCACGATCTTCTTGTCTACCACGCTGCTGGTTGGGATCATGTGGTCGGAGCGGTTTCGAGTAAGACAACGCATGTCGGGACTTCGAGTATAGCGCGTTATGGCCAGCCTTATTGAACAGCAATGTCGGCGCTCTGTTTTCCACATCCAATTGATCAGGGAGTCCCAGTTTCCGGCGCCTTGCCGTGTGCTTAGCAGGGTCTAGGCTATCATGAAATATAGGGATTGCAATCCTAGTCTTGATATCGCTCATGATTCTGTCGCGTAGCTCGATACGCAATTGTTCAAGCGCACCTTGTACGGGATCCAAGTTCTCCGCTCTTTGCTTCTTCTCGATCTCAAGGTCCAACTCTTGTTCAAGCCTCAAACGTTCCAGATTCTCGCGGGTTTGCCTCTCTGCTATAACACGCTCGGGGCTCGGCGTACGTTCATAGTCCGGATTTCCATACTTCTGACACTCCATGGCCATCTTGTATGTGAACAATGCACCCTGATTGCATTCGTTGAAGGTACGCTCCGTCTCATCCTCGCCACGCTTGGAGTCTTCGAAGACAACATAATAGCCCGTCTTGTCCAGTCTGACTTCTCGCCAGTCGTACGCCTTTAGTCGCTTCTTTAAATGAGGGATCGTCGTCCCAAGAACGGGTACATTGCGATGCGGAATGTGAATATATGGTTTGCGCTTGATTTTGGAGAGGATTGGCTCTTCTTCGATCAACAACGCCGCCCCAGACTTCCCGGTCCGAGCAGCTGCTGGGCCCTCTGGGACCGGGGTCGGCGCGAGTTTGGCAATCGGTTTCGCGATGGCTTTAGCGACCGATTTGGCTGAAGGGCCTTTAGGCGCGTTTGGTGGAGGAGCAGATATGTCGGCTGCATGACTTTGCGAGTCTCGCGGAGGTGGGGGAGGTGGAACAGCACTTGTCAAGCTGTCTCGTGGCCGTTCAGCGCGCATCTTTTTAAGCGCGCGATCCACGTAGCGCTGGAATTTGCGTCCCTCACGATCCACTTCCACTGTCAAAGAATGCATTCCAATGCGTTCTCCATTCATCTTGGTCTCCGCCAATTTTGCGGCCGTTGTAGCAGTCGCACCATCATCCCTTAAAGAATCGCGGTATTTGATCAGAGCGATACCAAGGAAACTGCCCGTTTCTGGATCCGTCTTGTTCTGCACCGTTGCAATACTGCCAAAGCCACTGAAGATATGCCTCAGATTGGACTCGGGTGTGAAAGGGTCAAAACCGAGCACAACCACCTGTTGCGATTCGCCTGGACCGATCGAAAACTTATCGATCTTGTATTGTGGCAAATTGTATGGGGCGATCCGCACAATGGCCTTGCTAAGTCTGTCCTTCGGCCTGCAGTTTCCTGACATGTAGCCAGGAATTGCCAATCGAGGATCTGGAGGGGGATCCGGCTCGTATGTCTAACATCGCCCAGGTATCAGCAAAAGGGTACAAAGTGGTTTTCTAACGTCATGTCATGTATGTCATCTTGTTCAAACTCAGCAAATTATGAAATGTGTGGCGTACCTCTGCACCAAATTCTCTCTTTTTTAATGTTGCACGCTTTCGCTCTTCCTTGCCGAGTTTGAAGTCAAGCTCCGGATCCCAAACCACTTTGTACCCTTTTGCTTTGCCTGGTTGCGGAAGCATCCGCCGGCGATCTTTGCGAGTCATAGCGGACTCGCTTGCGGAGGCAGGTGTGAGAGAGGAATGGATGGTCCCATTGGTCGAGGCCATTTCGGCGATGACAGTCGCGGACGAAGGACTGCTAGGCTTCCGAGGAGAAGAGTCTGAGCGACTTGTCATAGGCGTCAAGCCATTGGCGAGTGGCGCGATCTTGCTGTTGGCGTAGGTGTGAGAGTTGTGGCTGAAAACCGAAGAGGTGTTGCTCGCGAGTGAACTCGTGGAGCCTAAGCCGTGCAGTAGATCGCCAGTATCTGAAGGATTAGCACCATCGGAGTCTGGGGACCTGTACTGCTTGACGCCAAGATGTTCACTGTTCATTGGTCGTGTGAGCGACGATGGAGTTCCATCAACACCCGGCGCCGACCTGCCAGGCACAAAGTTGGCGGCGCGTGAGAGTTCGGGGTAGTTCCGCTTGCGCTTGAGTGAGCCAGGAGAGTTGTCTCTACTGTTGGCTCCTATGCCGCTTGAATGCGACATAACGTCGCCAGCACTTCACTGCCTCCCCCAAGCCAGCATCGTTGAGGTATGGTGCGCGATGCCGGTGATATGCGAAGCATGCGCGATGGGATAGAAGATGGCTTGCGATGGCCACAGGCACGCGATGATGGTGTGAGGCAATGTTGGCAATGTAGCCTTCCTACGCGTGTGAGGAGCGGTGGTGGTGAGATAATCGC
Organism: Microcyclospora pomicola; assembly: GCA_002786065.1. Lineage (NCBI taxonomy): Eukaryota > Fungi > Ascomycota > Dothideomycetes > Capnodiales > Microcyclospora > Microcyclospora pomicola. Next base: position 1,034,915 of record NHNY01000001.1, read on the forward strand.
GCAGTCGCTGAGCAATGAAGCCTGTAAAAGAGAGGTGTCAGGTACAGTCCGGCCGCAGTGCGATGGATTGTGCAGCGAACGGCAGCGGGCAGTCTTAGGCGTGATGGAAGAGGCAGAAGTTGTGTTATGGAGGTGAAGAGAGTTGGAGTGCGATGTGCAGACTAGCGCGCTTTCTGCGTGGTGCCCCTTTCGATTACCACGCATGCCTACTTCACTATGGCTACATGTCTGCGTCTGATTGAATACCTCCATCCAAATTATCTTCAATTGCTTGGGTTCAATCATACTATATGATGATTACTATGGTCTGCCAAATATACTTCAGTCAACCTGACTTCAATGCTGTGGGAATTCGTTACTAAGACGTCGCCTTGGGTTTGGACATAGTCAAGCACATTCTATCGCTGAATCATTGTCAGTCATCAAGTATAATTTCTGGTTTGACTTCCACCACGGCAGTCTATGGCTGTATCACTACAACACTACTATCATGAACACCTGCCTAGAAGATGTATCATCGATGGCGAAGCATGCTACCATTGTACATATGTGTCGACAGTACCTTCACCCACGACGGATTTGTCTCGGCCGTTTGCTGTGCTCTAGAAGGCACGTACATAAGTGAACATAGCGATGCCACTCGTGATCAGGACATGTCAAGGGTCACAAATGGCTGCTAGGATACAGTTAAGTTAAGACTTTCATCGACCAAACTTGGTCTCTCTTGCTTCAGGAACAGCGCCATGTACAGGTCCACGTACGGCACCAGCCTTGACAGTCTCGTTGGTAGCAGGGACGAAGTCTACCTTCTCTCGCTCCGCTAGTCTCTTTTTCTCTCCCTTATCATTTCGTCGGACCAGGTTCTCGACATAGCATTCCTCAGGCCATATGTTGGGCACACTCAATTCCTGTGGTAAGGTTGACTGGTAGCTATTTGCAAGATCGATGCCAGCAAACTCCATTAGTTTCGGCAATAGACTTGTGTTGCGTAATGAGCTCGATGCTTGAAGGCGCTCGTTGAAGTGGATGCCCTGTTTCTTCAACTCTAGGAAGCGCTCGAACTTCTTCGTTGTGGCGGCAAGCCGCGCGGCATCTTCGCTGTTGTCAGCTGGCCGAGGGGGAGAATCCGGAATACTGAAGTTGGGCACGGTGGGCATTGTAAGTTCTTGAAGTCGCTGACGCTCGAATGTATACGGCGAGAATCGCGCTGAAGCGACTTGTTGAGGTGACGAGGCTCCTTCGACATTGCTGAAACTTGGTCCTGCTACCGGGCCTAATGATGGTCCCGAAGTGTTCGTCGACAGAGGTAGTCCACCAAGGTTTTCTGTTTCACTGCGTGCTGAAATGTTGTCTGAGATTTGTGTTGTCGCTGTAGTGTCTGTTCAGTTACAACTCAACAATCTGGATAGAGGATAACTTACAGGGTTCTTGTGTTTCCGTCGCAACAGCATTCGTCACCTCATATTTGGCCATCTGGCATAGCATATCTTCATTAGTAGACACCCAGGCTTGCCACTTCAAGGATATACATCGTCTTACCTTGGCTGGATTCTCTGGTTGTGGTCCATCTTCATCATCACTACTCGCATAACCCACCAAGCCGCTCATGGTGCTAGTCTCGTAGCGAACTTGCGAAGAATGTCGGTCAAATGCGTCGCATATATGTCTCCTAGTTTCAAGCATATCAGAACGGCAGCACCCGCAACGTCGTCGAAGTTCAAGCTGCGCGCGTCACGACACTGCCTGCAGTACTGAGCTACCACATCCACTCTGCAGTTTCACACCAACACCACCGCACTCATCACCACCGCAACCTATACTACAATCATACATACGAGCTGCTGTCCAAGTTCCAACTTGAGATTGCTGCCGTATCAGAGTAATCGACTCCAGCGGCACACGACACATTTACAGCCATGAACCACACTCCGCAAGCTTGGGGACGAGTACGCTCACATTCTGCCCTCTCCACTAACGACCTTTCAAACTGACCATCTACCAGCCCCGCGACGATGTCTACGGTGCCTACAATCACGGCTACCTCCCCGCCACCCACCACAACCCCACCACGCACACGCAATCCCCCGTCGTGACCGGAACGTCGGTGCTGGCGGTCAAGTTCAAGAGCGGCGTGGTCATCGCAGCCGACAATCTCGCCTCATATGGCTCGCTCGCCCGCTTCACCGACGTGCACCGGCTCAAGCCCTTCAACCGCAAGGCGATCGTGGGCTTCGGCGGCGACGTGTCTGACATGCAATACCTCGACCGACTGCTACAGAGCCTGAACGTGCAGGAGAACTACGGTGGCAGCGCCGCCGCGGACGACGAGGACGACGATGGCAAAGCCCTGATGAGCGCCAAGAACCTGCACGCCTACCTGGCCAAGGTGATGTACAAGCGACGGACCGACATGAACCCGTTGTGGAACGCGCTGCTGATCTGCGGCCTCGACGAGCACAACAAGCCCTTCCTCGCCTCGGCCGATCTGCTCGGCACCACCTTCAGCTCGCCGACGCTTGCAACAGGTTTCGGTGCACATCTCGCGCAGCCCATCATGCGGCGGACGGTCCCCGATGAGGCGGCGGCGGCAGCGTTGGACAAGGCGACTGCGGTGGAGTTGGTCAAGGAGTGCATGAAGGTGTTGTTCTACAGAGACGCGAGGAGTATGAACGAGTACAGCATCGCGGTCGTGGATGAGAACGGCGTGGAGCTCAAGCAGAAGGAGAAGCTGGAGAACCAGTCCTGGGCATTTGCAGATCGCATAAAAGGATATGGCACCCAGACCGTATAGAGGAGTTGATGATGCGCTGGGAGTGCTGGTCGCCTGATGGGCATGTACTATAGCTCTTGCGTCTGGCCGGTCTGTTTTGGCAGTACCGTAACATGCTGTTATCGAAGGCGGACACAGCGGACACAAGAAGCACGTAAGGTATCCAGTGACAAAACCACATGCTTTGGCATGATGTATGAATTTCTAGTAGACTCCACGTTGCCATGATCATCGAACTACGAAGCAGAAGTCTAAAATGCATCAACCCCCGCACAACCTTGCCATCGATATGCTGCCAAAACCTGAGCTGGCAAAACGTAAACGCAACGGAAGAAGAGTGACGCGAAACCCCAATAGCAGATGTGGAAACGTGGCGATTCCCCATATCCGATGCCGAACCCAGAAGTCACGGAACATACTTCCACCCTCACGCCATGATCAGACGATCGCAACCAATGGTGATGATATCGGCCATCAGTGGCATCGCACGAGCAGCGAGCATCGCGGCTCGGCAGCATCGCGGTCTCCTTGGGGAGGGTATTCTTGGCGGATCCATCTGATCGTCGTTTGGCGTGGCGGTCGTGGAGGTTCCGGACGAAGTACAAGTGCAAAAGATGAACGAAGCCCTCTCACATAAAATCACCGCTGTGTCTTGTTAGCTTATTGGGCTCGACCTTGAAGATTATCAAGGATTTTGACTCACTCATCCAATCCGTCGTCATCGTATGCCATGGTATCGGCCGCTCGCGACACGTCTCGGCTCGCGTTGAGCGTGACTTTGCTTTTGGCGGCTTTGGACTTCTTGCCACCTTTCTCTGCGGCCTTCTCCTCGCGCAGCTTCTCGTTACTGAGTGTCGTCACGCCACTCGCGACTTTCTTCATCTGGTCTGACGTGAGATCTTTGCAGATCTGCTTGGCAAACTCCTGCGCGAAAGACGGGTATCCAGCTTTCTTCGCATTCTGGAGAAGAAGGGGCACAAGGGTTTCACGCATCTTTTGGAAACCCGCCACGCCAGCGGGGTTGAAGAGTTTCATGGCACTGAGGTCGATCGCGTCGCTGGGATTACTGCCCTCAACCACCGTGACCTTTTTCTCGCCACGAGAGTTGGAGAGCATGCCAACAGTGCTACCGCTGCCGAACAGATCCTCGGCGTTCTTGAGATCTGCCGCTTTCTCAGACTCGCGGAGGCGTGCGCGTCTATCCGCCTCGTTCTCCTCCTCGTCACTGCTCTCTTCACCCTCCTCCTCCATCTTCCGGCGCAGTGCCGCTTGACGCTTCTCCTCTATCCGCTGGGTCTTGCTCTTCTTCGCGGCTTTAGCCTCGGCTTCTGCCTTGGCCTTCTCTTCGGCGGCCTTCTTGGCCTTTTCGCGCTCGACTTCGGAATCTTCCTGGTCCATCCAGTCGTCGAGGATCTCTTCCTCGCCTTCTTCATCGTCGAACTTTCCGGGGCGACGAGCGATGACGGGTGGGGAAGAAGGAGGGGTGCTATCGGACTCCTCGTCCCAGGAGGACGTGGCCTTGGAGGGGGCCATGATTGCTATCGCGCTCGTGAGAGGTGGTGCAAGATCGCTGAGAGATGCGATTGAGCGCGATATGGCTGGGTGGGAGGCTCGGTGTGGTGAACGCGTGAGTAGACGACCAGAAAAGCAGGATTCCGAGTGTGTCCAGGTCGGGCAGCAAAGGGAGTGTTATATTATCGTGAGTCAAATGAGCAGTGGGGGACCCGCACCTGGCGCCACACATCACTTTGCAGTAGTATGACGGCTAGACCCGGGTAGGCCTGATCGACGATGCACGACACAGCAGATTCATGCACGTGGCCTGTTAAATGAAAACATTGCAAACACGAAAATTTATCGCTTCAGCCAGCACATCGAACGGCTATACGCAATGCCGTAACAGTGTATATCTGAGGTTTCGTTGCCTCGTGACCATTATGCCCAGCTGAGCCAGTGCTATAGATTTTGGTAGTGGCTTTCAGCTGAGGTGGAAAAGCCTTTTATGGAGATCTATTGGTCCAGGGGTCATCTTAGCACGTACACATGGCCGTGGCTTTCCCTCGTACTTGATATTGACAGTCGAGTATCTTCAGTCAAGTTCTACATGGTGCAGCACTAGTACGCCCCCTGGATGACAGCTGGTCGCAGAACTTCCAGCACGCGTAAGATTTGACTTTTCAAGCTGATCTATGAGTATGGTCAGAGTATACTCGGCGGAGAGGTAGATCGTTTGCGAAGTCGTTTTTAACATGAGACGGACCATGTTAATCCTTACATCACTCATCGAAGGAGAGGTGCCCTTGGGTATCAGTACATATAGCAGGAAAGGCATTTGCATGTGATGAAGCACTTGCAGTTGAATTGAGCCAATGGCGATTCAAGCATGACGTGATCGTAAAACCGCTGATTTCAGTTGTAACCCCACCATAAACATAAATGTAGAGGGATAAAAATTGTGGTATTGAGGTGGAATCTGAAGTCGAATGCTAATTTCAATATCCAAACCTCTGCGAGCATAAGTCGTCTGGCCTGATCGAAGGACTGCTCAAAATGGTGCTCGAGGCTATCCGTTATGTACCTGGTCGTCTACAGATCCTCAATCAGCTCAAGCTGCCACATCAAGAGGAATACGACGAGATCAAGAACTCGGAGGATGGCTGGCATGCGATCAAGGAGATGCGGACTCGCGGCGCGCCCGCTATTGCCATTGTCGCGGCTCTTGCATTAGCAGTCGAGCTCACCCATACCAAGACCTCGGAACATGCTGCTGAGGTTGCTGCATTTATCGTTGAAAAGCTGGACTACTTGGTCACCAGCCGACCGACTGCCGTCAATTTGGCTGATGCCGCGAGGAAGTTGAAAAAGGTTGTAGAGGCTGTGGCGAAAGAAGACAAGAATGACGGTGCTTCCGTCAAGAAATGGTATTGCGATGCAGCCGAGCAAATGCTTGTAGATGATGTTTCTGACAACATGGGCATTGGCAAATATGGAGCCGAATGGATCGTGAAGCAAGCCGGAAGTGAAAAGGTCAGCGTGCTTACTCACTGCAATACTGGGTATGTGATTCCTTTCGTACAACTTTCACGAACGTTATGAAGCTTACGATTCCAGGTCTCTTGCTACTGCTGGATACGGCACTGCTCTTGGAGTGATTCGTTCGTTACATGCTGATGGCGCACTCAAGCGCGCTTTCTGCACCGAGACCAGACCTTACAACCAAGGCTCAAGGCTGACGGCGTTTGAGCTTGTCCACGATAACATCCCCGCCACTCTCATTACTGATTCAATGGCATCCGCCTTGCTCCGCTTAAAAGGTGCTTCGGAAAGAATTGCTGCCATTGTGGTTGGCGCGGATCGTGTAGCCGCCAACGGAGACACCGCCAACAAGATCGGCACCTACCAACTTGCGATCACGGCCAAGTTCCACGGGGTCAAATTCCTCGTCGCCGCGCCTAGGACAACGATCGATCTGGACACGAAGTCGGGCGCCGACATTACAATCGAGGAGCGCCCAGGTGTAGAAATGACCATGATCAAGGGTCCTACATTCGATGGAGTGGACTTTAATCCCGCGAATGTGCAGACTGTGAGCACGGCAACCAAAGGGATTGATGTATGGAATCCTGCGTTCGACGTGACACCCGCCGAGCTCATCGACGGGATTATTACAGAAGTTGGCGTAGTGGAGAAAGGATCAGACGGAAAATTCGACTTGACGCTTGCTATGGAAGCACACAATGAGAGCATCAAACCATCCACCATTGGTGGATTATAGTCGTTTTAGATAATCGGATCGTGGTCCGTCATGGAGTTTGAAGCGCGTGGATAAAACAAAGACGAGAATTCCTCAAGTTCAACCTGAGGACCGGGTACGATGCTTCGTAGCTCGAAAAATTAGGCAGGGCAAAACCAGATAGCGAAACATCCCTGCATCGTGATTCTGGTAGTCTTCAAATCTGCAAGTGGCGCCCGATACTGGTAGCTCTTCTTCAGAACACTTCTGGCCCCCAGCCTTGGAGTCTGTGGGTTATTCCATTGCTCGACTTGTACCCGACTCTTGTGAAGGGTAAAGCGCAAGCGCTACTCGCGCGAGCTTTCGATATCATCTTGACAACCAGAGCAAGCAGAATTGTGTCCTTGTCGATGTGATGGATCCTCCATCTGATCAACATTTGCTTTGACATCTGCGCACACATGGATCATCACGTCAGATGACAGGGTTCGCGCATCATCTCGAGAGTGGTGCAACATCAGAAAGCGACACTACACTGCTACGTGCTCGCACATCCAGCGGCTCTGCATACACTTTCAGCTCTCTTTCGAGCTCGTAGCGCTAGTCCTAGCACCTTCGGCCTTTACCCTCTGCGACTCCTGCTGTTGGTGCTCAGCCTGTGCAAGCAACGCCTCAATCTTGGCTTCCATGCTGCTCAGTTGGTTTTCTAGTGCAGTAGCAGTGCGTTCGCCTTTGGCGAGCTCTTGGAATGCCTGGGTGAATCAGAAGCTGAATGCGGTTGAAGAGTGATTGGCGGTTAGAGCCCATACCTTGACAAGATCTGCATCACCAGCCCCGTTCGACGATGCAGTTGGTTTGTCTGGTGCCATTATTGTCTTCAGAACTCAAATACTTGAGCGGACGTTTCGCTCGTAAGGGTTGATCAGTAGCAGCTGCATGCGCGGTGAAGTTGTAGTGGTGATAGACGATGTCTTAAAGGGGATTCTCCTCCGCGCCGGAGAACTATTTCGAGGACAAACCCAAACCTTCTTTGGAATCTCTGCTCTCTCGCCCAACGTGCTTGCTGATGAACAACCTTTCGCTTATCATCAGTCATGGAGTCGCACGGTCAATGTGATTCCAGCACAAAGCGAAGCGTCGCACCCGAGGCTGACAGCATTGGCTAAATGCGTAGTCCAACGGTTCTGAATTCAAAATCATGAGTCGGTCGAACGCCCACGCTGGGTACTCCAGAGCCACTTATGTCGTTAGGTCTAGTCGTTGATTCCCAATGCACATGCTCAGTCGAGGCCGAGGAAGAGATTGATTCCACATGTTCAGACTACTGATCGCGGAAGGACTACGGCTTTGGTATGGTCGCCGAAGGCTTGTAATCTGCTGTTTGAACTTTGAACCCGCATATGTGTTGGATATGCATTGCAGATCCCATCCTTGGTCCCCAAATCGTTATGTCTTGTCTCTGACCGAGGGAGAAGATCGAGCTGGCATCACTACAAAAGCTATGAGGGTGGTTCATTCCCATTTCCTCCATACCAGTTTTCGTACCTTCATACCACGGCGAGATCGACATGTCTGACAATCAAGTTCTTGTCAGTCCGGTGCTTGACGATGTGTATGAACGGGATACGAACAGCGCAGACTCTACGACTAAACGACAATGCACTGAGAAAGTCGTGACAACATCAACTGTCCAGTCCCAAGGGGAGAGCGACAGTCTCATGAGCCAAGATGGCATCGATGGGACACCCCGAGTGCCTCAAGGACGACTGTTCACGCTGTTTCTCTGCTGGCTGCCCGAGCTTGTGGCTTCGATATTATCAATCGGAGCCCTGATCAGTATGGTTGCGGTGCTCATCGTTTACACCGGTCACTCTCTTACGAATCTGCACCTGCCCAAATCTCTTACACTCAACGGTGTCATTGCTGCGATCACGACTATCAGCAAAGCTTGCATGATGATGCCTGTCTGTTCAGGGTTGATGCAAGAGATGTGGCTCTTCTTTGCGAGCGAGGCCAAAAAACAATCGTCTGGCAGTCGACTAGTGGATATCGATCGATTCGCAAGCGCCTCTAGCGGTGTCTGGGGAAGTTCCATCTTCTTGGTCCACGCTCGCGGCAAAAGGTAATCGTGTCTAAGTAATTGTCCACGGCCCTCACTAATGCGTCGTGTTACCAGGATCGTCGCTTCTCTTGGATGCTTGATTGTCATTTTATCGCTGGCTTATGATACCTTCACGCAGCAGTTGATAACGATCAGAATTCTGCCAGTTCAGAACCCGAGCAGCATTATTTCTCCTGGCAATCTTCCACGAAGTGAAGTGTATATCGGCAATGAGGGTAGGAACATAAGTGAGTCAGAGTCTGCCTAACATCATTGGCAGTGTCTGACACCACTCGACAAGCATATGACAATGGCGTGCCACTGGACGTGATATCTGCGATGTACAGTGGCATCCTCGGTGCGAATATCCAGCCTCTTCTGGCATATTGTCCTACGGGGAATTGCACATTCCCTCTGACTCCCTCCATGGCTGTCTGTGGGGCCTGCGTCAATTCAAGCTACACTGTCGAGGCAGACTGTGCGGTCGATACCACCGCCAACAGTACTGAGTACCCTCCAGGGCTCGATGAACCCGAGTACTGCAACTACACATTCCCCTCGGGCTCGAACACAACTTTGTGGAACTTCGGCTCCGAGGTCGCTCCAGATCACGATCTGACAAACGTGACGGCCTTCACGATCACGCCTGGAACTCAAGGCTTCTTCAACGGGAGCTCGAACGATCGCCTATACATCATGAACGCCGACCTCTTTGGCATAGCATACGAGCATGATCCATTTGCAGGTATTGAAGCAGAAGGTATCCTAGATGCACTACCAGACGCCCCATTATCCCACACAGAATGCGCGTTGTGGATGTGTGTTCAGGTATACAACACTACGGTGAACTCCTCCATTCAGGTCAATCAACCGCCTCTGATATTCGATAAAGCTGAAAACTTTCAATTTGAATCACTACCTAGTGATATCGACCCGCATGCGCAAACCTCCTTCCAAGTCTCTTCCGATGCCCTTGTGGATCTGCGGGCATTTATAGAATCCAGGATAAGCGGTTCTGTCTACATTGGACTTGTTGACGAACAATTCAGCTGGGACAGCGATCTAGTCTTCAGTATCTGGAACGCCACAACGGATCCAGACATATGGATCTCGAATCTCGCATTAGCCCTAACTAATGTCGTGCGCACCAACAGCCCTTCGATTCGGGACGAGTACGTTGGCACTCCCTTGCTTCCGATTATCGAGATTCAATGGCCATGGATCATTTATCCTGCCGCACTGGTGCTCTTGTCGAACGTCTTCTTCATTGCTGTGCTCATACGTACATCTCACACTCCCGAGATAGGCAGCTGGAAAGGAAGCTTGCTTACGATGCTGCTTTTCGATGTGGGCCCGAAAGTTCGGAAGGTTGCGCAGAACTACTCGGGTGCGACCGAAGGCCTTGCGACGGCCGTGGGGGAGATGAAGATCAAACTCGTGCCCGGGAATGGTCTTGTAGGGACTTTCTACGCTGTAGGGGAAGTGGAGCCAGAGACCAATCTCACGGCGAAGCAATGATCTCACATCCACAGATCACGAATCATATCCATCTCCAATGATATGTTCTTCAGATTATGCCCGTCCACGGTGGTGCTCGCAGAAATGACCTCTTTGCTACAGGGCTATAAAGCATTGTCGTTGGGTCCGACCAAACCATTGCTTTTCTGCACGCGATTAGACACGAAGACAATCAAACACGTTAGACAGACGTGACAGGAGGCATCTCGGGTAAGCACCACTTGTATTAAGTGATGATATTTCACCGAAGAGAGGTGTGAATGTCCATAATGAACAACAAACTCACACTCAACAAGAACCCTCCAGAGTTCAGCCACACATATTTACGTCGTTTCCTTATAATCGCTTATCCCTCACGCATATTAGAGAGTGGCTTTACATGTGGTAGAATGGATTCTCCGGAGCATAGCCAACCAGCCTGTTTCCAGCATCCGGCCTCAACTTTGGCTCCTTGTAGAACGTCGGCGCATCCTTGCTCAGCGTCTCAACCTCCTCAAACCCGAACGGCTCGTTGTGCTTGAACTTCGTCAGGTCAAACACACCCCGTGCGTACTCGGGTGCAATGCAGTGGATCTGCGCCAGATACTTCTTCTGAATCACGGGATAGTTGACTTTGGAAAGCATCGAGGCGGTGTTGATGTGGAGATTCGTCCGCTGGCTTTCGGACATGACCCGACGATACAGGTCGCGAGGTTGATCGTATTCGCTGAGTTTGCCCTCGTGGTAGTAATGGCTTTTACGGCTGACCACATTCTCCGAGACTTTGTATGGCGCTTCGGCGACGGCAGGGCTCACCTTATGTACGAAGCTGTTAGGCGCGTACTGCTTGTTCCCTGAGTGGTTTCCATCGACACGCATCGGGCCATCGAAGTTGAGCGAGCTGAGCGAACCAGCCATGAAAGGACAATTGACAGGGACCTGGTGCAGGTTGACGCCGATGCGGTGGTATTGAGCATCGCGATAAAAGAACATGCGGAACTGGAGCAGCGGATCCGGGGAGTCCTCGACGCCTGGGACCATGCTGCCTGGGGAGAACGCAGCTTGTTCGACATCACGGTGATAGTTCTCTGGGTTCTTATTGAGGACAAGTCGGCCGAAGTCTTGCATCTACTCGACATGTGATCAGCGGGTGCGAGACAACGATGACGGCAAATTGCACCATCTTACCGGAAACTGGTCGCGTGGCCAGACCTTGGTCACATCAAACGGATCAAACCCAAGCTTCTCAGCATCTGCATCATTCGGCTGCATGATCTGGACTTTGGCTGTCCACTCAATTTCGTCCCCACGTTCGATAGCATCCCAAAGTTGCTCCTTGGAGTAATCCGGATTCTCGCCACAGATTCGGATAGCTTCGGTTTGGGTCAACTGCTTCTGGCCGTGTTTCGCAATGAAGTGGTATTTTATGTATACGAATTGGCCGTCCTTGTTGACCCACTTGAAGGTATGGCATCCGTAACCATGCTCGTTGATCCAGCCGTCTTAAAATGTTTGGTTAGCACAGTTTCAGATTATAATACTACGCGATTGCTTACCAGGTGTACCATGATCGGAGAAGAACATCAAGCCGGCATGATTCCCCTCAGGACTGTTTGCAAGAAGATCGAACGTTGCGTCATAGTCGAGCAGGAAGTTCTTCGGGTTGCGTGCCTGGGAGCGAATGACGTCCGGACCTTGAATCGGATCTCTACAGAAGAACACAGGGAAGTTGAGGCCAACAATGTCATAGTTGCCCTCTCCCGTGTAGAATTTGATAGCAAACCCACGGGGATTGCGAGCTTCATCAGGAAACTCGCGGCCAAGGGTGACGGTGGAAAATCTCATGAAGATTGGGGTCCTCTCGCCTGGACGCTGAAGGAAGTCGGCTTTGGTAAGGTGAGACACGTCGGCCGTAGGTTCGAAATAGCCAAAAGCTCCACTACCACACGGGTGAACCATGCGCTCAAGGTTCTTGGAGCGGTTGAAGTGCTGTTGTTTTTGCAAGAGGTGGACATCGCTGACCAGAGGGATACCACCAATGTTCTTGCTATGCTGAACATCAGGGAGTGGAATTCCCTCATTATTGGTGAATTAAGGGCCATCGTCCTCGCGAATACCACCTTTGTTCACTCCCGAGACTTTGGCGATGATGTCCATTGGGCCTTCATTCGCCGACATCATATGAGACATCCGGTTGCCTCGCACCTCCCCGCCTGTAATGCTGCGAGCAGCAGTCTTGATTGCGTCCATCGTTTTCGATTAGACCTTTGTAGTTGCGGAGACGACTTTCATTGAGTAGAGGAAAGCAGTCCTTTAGCCCGATGACACCACCACAACTTATGTATTACCATGAGCCTTGTACTTCCAGATCGCTGACCCATGCCCCGCGATATGAGAAAGCATCATCACTGTTGAAATCTATGGGGAAAGGGGTGGATGAAGCGGTCATGATGATGATGTGGGCTTTCAGCAATCAACGAAAACCAATCACACTGTTTCCTCCTCAACCAAGACTCATGGACTGCATGATCGACGTGGTAAATGCTTGCTCTTTGAACGAGTAGCGAGCCACCATTTTTGGAGAACCACAATACTCGAATGTCCAGCGGTTCGTCTATGACCCTGGCGCTTCCGAGCGCTCACCAGATATTCTGTTAAGCATATGTCGAATTCTAGTGCTCTTCTTTGCTTCGCATATCTCGACATCCTCGCGCCGTTGCTATAGTCTTCGGAATAAGGGCAACGACGGAATGCTGCCAAGCGGGGGAGCAGTCGTTGTTGTGTGTGTCCACGAATGTTGCAAAGACCGTCATGGGTTGCTTCGGCGAGGAGTCCGGTAGTGCACGATCAGATCCACCAAGCTTACATACCTTACGTACCTACATTGTTGTAATGACAGGGGTACAGTATTTTAAGCCTGAGGGGCTGTCCAGTTCCCCACCAGGTACTGGCGTCTTGCAGAATATCGAGCAGTCAGGATAGGGCTCAGAAATCCCTGGAAAAAAGCTTCGGACTGCTAGAGGCTGTGATGTTCAGAATCGTGGACATCCGCTGATCCATGGTGGTCCAGGTGAGGTCTGAAGTTTGTAGCCAACCAGGTCAATTCGTATGAGAGCTTCAACGCTATCATAGCATCCTGTTTGGTGACCAACAGAAAACTTGATGCTTTTCTTCGACGAGATACTCATGTCGGTGATTTGATGGAATATGTGTAAATACGACATCCATCTCACGATCCCTCGAATGCAGCCTCATGATGAAGCGTTTGCGGTTCTGGTCGGCATACAAAGTCCCGTGTCCGTTGCGGTTCACGAACCGGACCACAGCTCCACTCCGTTCCGCCTTGAAGCTTGATAAGCGGCGACAGTGATATCATGGAGAGTCCTGTATATGATGAAGCATTGTTGTCTCAGTAGAGATTCTCTTGATGTATATACCCGAACATCGTTCTCAGCAGCCATGGTTCACCACGATGAGATGCACTTCGATCGAGCTCTAGCTGTGAGCACTACTGCGCTACAAGAACTGGCACGGATCGACATAAGCGCAAGCGACGTCCAAGACATGAAGTCAAGATCACCCGTCGCAACCTTTCCACAACCTCGACTAAGCAGTTCTTGTGATGGGCTTCAGGAACATTGTGCAAGATCAGAGGCAGAGCGGAACACGGTGTTCTATCTAGCTTATGGCTCGAACTTGTGTGACGAGACGTTCCTCGAGAAACGCGGGATCAAGCCCTTGGCTGCAATCAACGTCCAGGTGCCTTCGTTGCGATTGACATTCGATCTACCGGGCATTCCCTACATCGAGCCGTGCTTTGCCAACAGCGGAGCAAGAGACCCGAGACATGATCCGCCTTCGCAGTACGATGCGACGCATTTGCAAGACGAAAAGGACAATGGATATTGCAAGGACAGGTGGCATAAGGGTCTGATTGGCGTGGTATACGAGGTGACGCCGGCAGACTACGCGCACATCATTGCGACTGAAGGTGGCGGCGCGTCTTACAAGGACATACTGGTAGACTGTTACCCCTTTGCTTCACCAGACCTGAAGACTCCCGTGCCCCAGGACCCAACAACTTCGCCCTTCAAGGCACATACCCTGTTTGCACCAGCAGTCCCCGTTGGCTCGCCACTCGCGGACGCATCTGGTCGTTTACAACGGCCAGATCCGAGTTATGCTCAAGCTTCAGCACGATATCTAAAGCTCATCACAGATGGTGCCGCTGAGAGAGCTCTGCCGCTTGAATATCAAGACTATCTTCACTCTCTACAACCATATACCATCACAACACGCAAGCAGCTCGCTGGCAAAATTCTATTCGGTAGCATCTGGCTTCCCATTATTACATTCATGTTCATGCTGGTTAAAATGTTCGCGGATGACGATGGACGAGTTCCTCCTTGGCTCGGAAAAGCGACTGCCACAGTGTTTGTCAGTGCCTGGACCAGCTACGACAATGTGTTCAAGAAGACGTTTGGTGATGGCGAACGAACGATCGGGGACCACAGTGCTTGTCACGGAAGAGCAGGCATTTTCACCAGCTTGTGGCGGCCCACCCATGCGGTAGATATGGCGCCGTGCGCTGATCTCGAGAAGGCAGATACGTGTGGAGGTCATGTATAGACTCAAGATTTCTCGTGCTCTGTCCGCGCACCATCCTTTCTTTCGCCGGTACCGCCATGTAATGATTTCCCAAAGTGTTGACATCTTGGTCCTGTCACGTGTGCGAGGTTATGGCACATGTACGAGCTTCTTTCCACCTCACTTCCTTCTCTGTGTACTGCAGCGACACTCATTGACTCCCGTACTTGTAGGTCACGATCATGCACGCCCAGCGCAGCGATGCAGGATGTCCACTTCCTTCACTTCTCTGATAACTCAAGCGACGATCAACGTCAGTCAAGGCGAATACTCCCCAATCATCCAGTCACCCGTCGAGCTCGGATCAGAGGAGAACGCTCTACGACCTGAAGAGCAGTCGTCTGACAGTGTCGGTATCGTGAAAGAGACCTTGCAAGATTCACCGCTGCCTGCCCGACACGATCCAAAGGCATCAGTCTTGGCTGAGGACGAGCAAGACCCTCACACTGCGACGACACGAGTCAAGACCCAGACCGGCACGTCAGCAGAGTTCGTAGCTCCGGATCCCGAGAGCCCTGTTGTAAAACAAGCAACACTAGCGAATGTATTCATCACTAGCCGAGTGACTGCTGGAAAGAACGACCATCTTGAAAAGGGTGCCAAGGAGAACCGTACAGCTCAGCCTCACCCCATCGGCGGCAATGAGAGTACTGCCACTGGAGGTGCGTGTTGCTAATCGGATACTGTAGGTTCAGGCTGACAGGTGTCTGAAAGGTGCAAGAGTGCCCGAAGGGATTGGTGCCCAAGTGCGACCATCTCAGCAAGTTGGTGTCATCGACGGAGTGCTCACCAGCGCTCGTGGCAACATGCCTGGTACGAAGGTCGACGGTAACCGGAGCGCTGCTGAACGTCTTCGGGCCAGAAAGTACGATCAACCTGATGGTGGGTTGCTACAGAACGCACATCGGAACGTCTTTCCCATGTCGGATACGGGACACATGAATCCAAGTACACGCGAGGTAGCTCTCGCACGACCCAAGCCCAGAGTCGGGAGTTCTAAGACCATGGCCGGCGGTGACACGCCACACGCGCAGATTGGCAAACAAACTATACCCACTACGACAGAATCTCATACGCAAAATAGTGTTAGCGCTCGCAGTGACCAAGCAGAAGGAGAAATAGGACAATATGCAGCCGCTGGGAAAGAGGGGCACAAGACTGAAAAGATCACTAACCGTGGTCATGGGCCCACGGCCAATGCTGCAGGTTCGCTAAAGCGTCCTCGGGAAGCACTGAGGAAATTGGGCGTGGATGACGAGACAGATATTTTTGATATACCGTACAGCCCTGGGCCAAAGAAAAAGCCAAAGCCAGCTCCGAAAAAGCGACTTCCCGCATCCAAAACAAAGGCTCGAGCGACAAAAGACGTGCATTCTGACATCGCTGTACCCAGTGACCGCCAAACGAATAAGAGCAGGAAGTCTGCGCAGGAACAGGCTAAGCGAGATATTGGATCTACCACTGTCTCGGATGGACCAGGCATCAGGGTGACCAGAGCGAAGGGCAAAGCTTCGGCACGTATGCGCCTCGATAAGGACGAAGATGCACAAACTCATGGGAAAACTGCACGAGTCGATGCTAGTTCCACAGCCCGTACGCTACCCGATATGAACACGTCAATGGAAAAGCTTGCAGCTCAGGAAAGTCTTGAGCAATTCGAGAGCTGTGTCGTTGATTTTGATCGCGACATTACGAGAGCTGGACCAAACTTCCCGACGGAAGACCTTGCGGCCATAGCAAAGGACGTAAACGTATTGAAAGTGGCACAGAGCCCCAACAAACAGCGCTATCGACGCGGAGGACCCGAAGCAGAGCGTGCTATTCCCAGAGATATCAATGATGACGCATCTAAGACGTCCCTGCCGACAAATCACCCACAAAATGAGGACTTGGTACGTGATCACCAAGACTCGATTCTTGAATCGCACTCACGAGGTCTGATCAGAATGCCATCAAGCCCTCCTGTGAAGCAAGCGCGAATAGCTCGAGCAAGCTTGCTGACAGGATCCTCAGCTCGAAAGCCAAATATGATCAGCTTTGACGGTGACGGTCCTCGTAACCAGGGCACGCTGTCCGTGAAGAGCACAAGTAGAGTGCTTGAGATGTTGGAGACGACCTCTGTCCCATGCCTTCCGTATGCACAAAACCCAGATTCCCACTACCAGGTTGACGCCCAGTCTGTTCATCAGAACCATGGAGGACGCTTAGCTGTACCGGCCCAGAGAGCTGTCCCTAGCCATACACAGGTACCTCCCAGCAACATCGCAAACTCCACAACCGATGCGTTAGCTCAGTTCCGTCAAGGCGTGCCGAAGGAGATTCATAGTCGCAGCGATGGAGACCAATCACAGGGCATCGAAGAACTTCCAGAGACCAAGGAAGCTGAATATTTTGTCTCCAACAACAACGCCGAAGAAGGTACGGCGGTTGAGATAGGTTCCAAGAAGCCACCAAAGAAGGTGGCATTACGAGCAGAAGGTTTCACCGCATCCCAAACTGCTATGCCGCCACCAGTTGCTTTACCCTTCGAGGAGTCTCGGCCGTCTGAAACGTCTAAGCTGCAAGCAAGACGACGACTGTCCAATGATTCATGGAAAGCCGCAAAGATACTGGAGCCTGAGTGGACATTCAAGCGTCCTCTCGAAGAACCACAGCAACGTCGTAACGTAGGTCACAAGGCTGTCAAGTCATCCAATAAGCAGTCTGCTGGGGAGAAAGGCAGGAGTATGAACAAGGACCTCAACTCATCCGGAAGTCAAGCCGCACTCGGGAAACCGGCGCATAAGGCAGAGCTAATTCCAAGAAAGCGGTTGAATGTCAAAGACCACATCCTTGATCGGCGACCAAGTCAAACAGTTGACCTACTAGGTAGTCCTGTGCCCGCGGGCGTCAAACTCGATCCTTCAGAGGGTAAAACGCTTCTTGAAGTCTTGTCCAACACGCAACAGCTTCTCTCATCTTCCACATCGCACCGCGAAATGAGCAGTCCAGAAGGTGGCCGGGACACTGACTTTCTCCCGCCACCATCGCGGCAAAGAGAAGCCTTGACAAGCAATAATAAACCTTTGCCTGAATCACCTGCCGGGGAGTCTCTCTCTATAGCCGGAACTGTACTGGGCAGGCTTAAGTCTGTTCAACCCACGAACCAGGAAAGGCATGAGCAAGACCCGTTCATCAGCACACACTCAACGACTCGACAGGACCTTACTGAGTTCAGCAAGAGACTTATGTCCATGAGCCGAGCCGAGCTGGACGTTTTTCCTGCCAAGGACACACCTGAAATCGATTTCGATCCGGAGCAGACTCTGGTCAATGCGGACAACATGGACCACCGGGTGACCTCATCTTCCACCTCCGACGCCAGCTCCGAGATCTGCCCCGCGGACATGGAGGACATCGGCGCGTGGCGCGACTACCTGCGTCCGGATCAGATCAACCTCTTCGACGAGCTCGTCGGCATATCCCACAAGCTCGTCCAGCACCTCGTTGACAGCGAGAGTGCCCGGAGCGCAGCTGTCTTGGACTACCAAAAGCGTGGCACCCATATCATTCATACCATGGAAGCCACGCATGCCAAACAGTACAAACTTCACATCGAGCAGCTTTCACATACCCAGAAGAAGGCTGGCCGCAAGCTCGCGGCCTGCAACGCGAAGATCCGCGATTCGGTGGCCGCTTTGAGCGCCATGAAGAAGCGACGAAACGAGCACTCAGCTCAGCAGTATGATGTTGATGCAGCTGTGCAAAATCTGGTCACCACTTTCTGCTAGATGCCAGCATTCATCGTGGTTACAGAACACTTTGCAGGCGTATATGAGATAGAGGAGACCCTGTGTTAGCTTAAGGTAATTTGCTAGGAGCCCGTGATATCAGGACCTAGTGGACGATTGCTGTTCGACTTAGAGAACCTTGAGGACATTCAACCTCTATGATGTATGTCGCGGAACGCAAGTTTGCAACTGTGCAATGCGTTCTCAATATGAGCTCGTTTCATAAATCGTGCGTGAAGAGCCACCTCGTCAAAGGCGGTGGGCGCGCGTGTTCGCAGGATTGGAGGGAATTGACCAGTAAGAGTCACGAGTCATCAGAGTATCGAATGATAGATTTATTCTTGAGAAACTCTGTATACAATATCGTCTCACCTCAATGCCACAAGATACCATCAAGCTCATGAGCCTCACACAAAGACTAAATTTACAGAACCCTACCAGCGGTCGAAGACTGACTGCGGTCCTTAGTCTGGACCTTCTTCAGGCCACGACCAGCCTGGATCTCGCCGAGCAGGCCACTGACGTTCGGGACGGCGCCAGGCGCAGGTGCCGCCGGGAGACTCGGGGCAGGTGGTGGGCCGCCCGAAAAGCCAGGCATGGGCGGTGGCGGAGGGGCACCTGATTGTGGGAGCGGAGGAGGTGGTGGTGCGCCGCTGGAGGGCATCGGCGGCGGAGCAGGAGGAGGAGGGGCGAAGGCGGGAGGCGCCGGCGAGCCTGGCCCGGCAGATCGTGGGCTGTCCATGGCGGAGAGTGGGCGCGGCGGGGCCATGGTGCCGAAGAGGATGGAGGCGAGCTGCTTGGCGCTTCCGCCTTGAGGGGCGTCGTCATCGTCATCTTCGTCAGAGGAGTCGACTACCGACCAGTCGTCATCGTCCGTCGAGGGCTTGCCGCGTGTGCGAGCTGAGGCTGGGGCGGGATCTGGAAGGGCTTGTTGCTTGTTGACATCTTGCTGGGTCAGACTGTGGAAGGGGTTGGTGCTCTTCTTTTCGGCGTCTGCTGGCAATGTGGGAGGACTGGGTGCGGCGGCGGTGGATTGTCCCATACTCTTGAAGAAGGGGTTCTTGGACTCGCCGAGCGGACTAGTGATGGACGCTGACCGGGAGAGCTCAGCTGTCGGAGGGCTTGTGATGGTGGGAAGCGCTGGTGCACTCGGCGGCAACGGTGGTGCGGACGGCGGAGCGCTTGGCAATTCCACACTTTGAGTTGGCGTGTGAAATGAGGTACGTCCTTCATCATCACTAGAGTCGGAATCGTCATCGTCCATACTCTCGAGCTGCAGCCTGAGCTGTCTCTCACGCTCCTTGGCGGCGTCGATCTCTTCTCTCTGCTTGAGCAGGCGAGCTTCCTTTTCTTGGGCATCCTTCTTTGCAGCCTCTTTGCGTTTCTTCTCTTCCGACTTCTTGAGTTTGCCGGCTTTCACTTGCTCTTCAAGAGCTCGCAATGAAGCCTGCGCCTCTTCCTGCTGCTGTTGCAGCTCACGCTCTTGGCGAGCTTCTTCGTCCCTATTATCAAGGTCAGTATAGCTCATTGAACAATCTTGTCGAGATATCACATACTCCATAGCCTTGGTCTCACCAGCCAAAGCTTGCTGCTGCTCTTGCAGTGCCTCCTCCCTAATCTGTACCGATGCACGCTTCGCTTCAGCGTGTCCTTGATCGATCTGTGACGAGCTTTCGCCACGACGGGGCGCCGGGGGCTTAGGTTTGGACTTGGAGCTCGCAGGGGATGGCGGAGCCACACTTTCACCTTGGAGACGTGCTTGTCTCTCTTGCTCGCGACGAGCATCTTCCTCCTCAGCTTGTCGGAGCTTATCTTCGCGCTCCTTGCGTTCGCGTTCCATCCTCTGCGAGGCTGTCTCTGCTCCTCCTTTAGACCCTGGGGCCTTCAGACCAAGAGCGGCGAGACGTTCTGCCATGCGCTGCTCGGCCTGTTGCTTGATAAATGCCGCCCTCTCCTCTGCGGTCTTGTACGAAGAATAAGAAGATCCTCCGCTAGTCTGAGGCGTAGAAGCAGCAGGAGCGCGACTCGAACCAGGGCTGTCAGTGCGTGAGATAGGGGTATTTGTCCGACTGTCATCGTCTCGTGCCGCGCTTCGCGCCTGAGGTCGAGTCTGGTCTTCGTTTCGAATCCGGGCCGACCTCGAGCTGCGCTGCAGGTCGAAGATGAAGTCTTTCACCTCGTCTTCAACACCAAGACCATCCTCCCAGCGTCTACGCTCGTGCTCATCACTTGCGCTTTCTCCGCCCTCCTTCAAACCTGACTCCAACCCTTTGCTGAACTCCGTAACACTTTCTTCGACGTCACGCACCATAGCCTCGTTGTCTTCTCTCTCACGGTTTACTCTTTTACTTTCTTCCTCCATGCGCCGTGACGCCGAGCCGTCGTCGGCAGGAGGGGCTTTCTTGCCCGAGAGTGCTGCAGATCGCTGTTGCATCATAGCTCTAGCTCTCGCTTTGAGGCGATCGCTTTCCGTGACAGCACCTCCAGGTCCCGTCCCCACGATAGGAGCGGAAGTACCTGGGTTAGCTTTGGCATCCTTAAGCCGGAACAATTCCAGTTGAGCATCAGAGATCGCTCTCTCACATCGTCGCACATGGCTAGCAAGCTCAGGCAGTCGATCCTGGAACCCACGTAGTTGACGCTGCAACGACCGACGCTCGGCGTCAGAATCGCCAGTCTTGAACGCACTGTTCGGATGCGAGTCTATGTCTTCTTGAATACGACGAACCCGGCGGAACAGTTCTTCGCTCTCCTTTCTGTCTTTCCGGTCAAGAGCATCTTCCTGTTCCACTTTACCCTCATCTTCAAAGTCCATCGCGTCAAGTAATACTTGCTTCTCGCGGATCGTCTTTCGTAGTTGCTCGATGCTGAGATCATCGGCATTCGTGCTGCTCTGATCGCTCATAGCAGGGCTTGGGCTTCGTCCTTCATCACGAATACGACGTCTCGCGGACGACCGATACCCAACGTCCTCATCGTTGTTCTTGAACACAGTAGCATCCTTTCGGTTTCCAGCTCCATTCGCGCCGTTACCGCGGAAGGAGTGAGATTTCAGGTAGCTGACTCCAGTCCTCTGCGGCTGCAAGAAAGCCCCTGTAGACTTGCGCTCTTGCGCATCCTGGCTGAGTAAGCTTTTCATCGTTCCAATACTGTCATTAAGGTTACGCGTCGACGGAGGAATGAGCTCTGCTGGAAGTTGATTCGGCACCGGATAGCCGTTCAGACGTCGGTAAATCAAATGCATCGCCACGGCGAACTCGTCAAGGTTCAGACGACCTTTGTTGTGCGGATCACTGAGTGTCCAGATGCGCTCCAGCTCAGGCTTGTCGAGGCCTGATTGGCTGAAGATCTCGATAGCTTGATTGCCAGTGATGAAACCTTTGCTAAAACCATCCCATGCCTTGAACATGTCATCGTAGATTTTCTTCTCGTCTTTCGTTACTGCCCAAGGAACAGTCGCGTTTCCTCGAAGGCCTTGTGCGGAAAAGCCCTGTTCTCTTCCTTGCTGAGGCATCATCTGTGACTGAAGTGCTTGGAGGTTAGGTAGACCAGATGCAGGGGCATTCACAAGACCCCATTGCCCTGGCCTACCTGTTGGTTGAGCATTCAATGGCGCTGCCATTGGAAATCCAGTCTGTTGTGGAGACAGTCCTTGGCTCTGGTTGAAGCCAGTCGGCATGGGTGGCATTGGTGGTCGTGGGCCGTTGTAGCCTGTTGCTTGAGGCATACCACCTGGAAAGCCTGTTTGCTGTGGAAGCATCCCTGTCGGCTGAGGCTGTTGATAGCCAGTCGCCTGGGGGACCTGAAAGCCAGTGGGCTGCGCTGTGAGTGCAGACAACAGCTGCTGGTTAGATGGGTTCTGAGCTTGCGGCTGTTGGATCTTGGGCGGCTCGCTGAAATTAGGGGCATTGCTTGATGGCAGCTGCTGAGCACTGTCGTCCGCTACGCCGAATGAGATGATGTCCACCATGCTCGAGACTTCATTGCGTACCCTCTCCGGCAAAATATCGGGCAATGGCTTATTCGTCAGCCTGAGATTGCACAGATACATCGCCAATGCGAATTCGGGAAACAGCAATTGGCCTGACTTTGTGGTATCTGACAACGTCCACACCTGGGCCAAGCTATCGCCATCCAATTTACTCCTCAGCAGCAGATCCTTGGCCTGCTCTCCACTCAGCGCTTGTGTTCCTCCTGTCGCGCTCTTGAACAGCTGCTCGAACTTCTCCTGATCTTGCGCCGTAATGAAACTGAGTCGGATGCTGGGGATCCTGCTGCCACTATTTGCCATCCGTTGTTGTCGCGCTGTAGGCGCAGAGGCCCCTCGGAACGAATTGGCCATATCGGAACTAGTCATTCCGGTAGGCTGGGGTCGCTGGACTTGTGGTGGTGGAGGAATCGCGCTCTGCTGCGGTTGAGGTTGCGGAGCTTGTGGTTGTGGTTGGAAGCCGGTAGGTTGCGGTATTTGGAATCCGCCGTACTGAGGCCCTTGCTGGAATTGGCTCTGCTGTGCCGGGTATCCAGTCGCCTGTGGCTGAACGGCCCCGGTAGGGTATCCAGTGTACTGATTCTGCAAAGGAGCCTGTCCATAGCCGGTCGGTTGCGCGCCAAAGGCCTGACCTTGGAAAGATGGTTGCTGCTGCTGCTGCTGCTGGCCATATTGTGGCTGGCCAGTACGTGCGCTATTCGCACCTCCCAGGTATGAATTGGACCCAGAATACATGGCGAGGTTGTTCAGACAATGAGGAAACTGGAAAGCATATGCACGCGCGTCAAGATCAGATGAAGTGAGGGTGCTCGAAGCTCTTCGCCAAGCACAACAGGGCCCGGCTGCAATAGCGTCATGCCCTGGACGTCGGGAACGGGACCCCAGAAGTGTCAATTCCGCCCACTTCCGGCCTGCACTACATCTCGAGTTTTATGCTGGGCAACGGCTGGAACCAACACATCAACATTATACTCGCGAGCATTTCTTCCTGATGTCTCAATCTATAAGTATCTACTGGATCCGCAAACCACGTCGACCACGCGATGTCCCTGCGTAGTCTTACGTTCAGTCACCAATGAAGCAGATGATCGTGACGCCTTCTCCTGAGATGGACATTCTTACCAGCCGGAAAGGCTTGCTCCAACCTAAGATTGATCATTGGCGAAACAAGTCACAAACAGCGCAGTCTCGACGTCCTCGTCGCCAGGTTGAGTGGTTTCCTTACTCGAAACATCATTTCGACATTCCTCACGCGCCACCCTGAATGGCGACCAGCCAGCTTAGACATAGTACCTCCGAGACAAGACTTCCAGAATAGTTTCCAATGTGCGATTACACTCGACATCACATCCATACATAGCGTACAGGAAGTGTTCTCGTCAGGTTATGTTATGGACATCCTCATATACGGCGCGGGAATTGTGCTTGTAAGGGCATTCCCTGTAGTGAAGAACCCAACTACTGGGAGCGTGTCCAGGCCAATTACTATGACGGTACCAAGACCATTCTCGATGCCTCTATGGCAGCAGGCTGCGGACGGTTGGTCTGCACATTGCATTTTGCAGCCTTGAATGATGATCTTGACCACGACTATCACAATACCAGTGGGACCGTGCCAATTGGCCGTGCGACTGCGGCCATGTCCTATCATCGGAGAATGTGATGTCGCCATCATCAACATGCTACATGATCTCATTGCAAAGGGCAAGACGTCTTTTGTCGTCAGGGATGGTACCAACATGTACGACCCCATGTACATCGACAATGCTATGGACGCGCACATGCTCGCGGCGGAGAACGTTTTCAGCCCTGTGACGGCGGTAGGACAAGCGACGTTCGTTTCGAATGGTGACCGTGATACTTCTGTGATTTGTTGGGCTCTTTGTATGGGCGCAATCCGGCCACTACCTGGCATACAAGATCTACGTTCCAGCCGGTCTCACTTAGTCTGAAGCATTACTGTTGGAATGGATGATATGGTTAGCAAGTATGGCGCCGACCACTGATCGGAACAGTGTCTTAGATAGTAACAATAACAAAACGTTCTACGCCAGCAACCACAAGGCAACCGAATTGTTGGATTTCATTTCAAGAGTAAGCCTTGCTGAAGGCGTCAGACGAAGCTGTGTGGTACATATCTGCCATGGTAAATTAGTCGGATCTTTGCTCTGACGTTTCCAGGATTACAAACGAGACTTAGCTGCGCAACTGATTGGTACAAGCTCTCCAGCACCTACACCGCGCCTAAAGAGCTGAAGCGTATTCTACGTTCTGGAGCGTGAATATCGTACAATCCCTTGTAGTCGTGCAAACGTCGACCACAGATCCCAAATTCCACTGCTTCCAGGTGTCTAGACATCATTAGTGTTCCGGACGGCATAGCTGTTGAATTTGCTAACGGCAGTTCTGCACGAATGATCCAATCGAAGATGCTGAAACCGTTTCTTCTCCTCTGCATGTGGCGTCGCAACCACTTGTCGTTCATCCACGAGCCTAGATCGATCCGTAATACGTGCCCAATAGCTCAACATCCAGCGATGAGGCGCTCGAATGTGACATGGCCAATCGAGATGACTCTTAGCCCTACGAGAGCTGGTGGCAAAAGACCAGCCGAGCGACAATGAATGAGCAGCATGATTCGCGGTCGGTTCCCTTCAATGTGATTGCCAATGTCCTTACTGGGCAGGGCTCCAGAACCGCTCTGCACGAGCTCCTAGTGGTCCTTGCATGGTCATTAAGTTTCGAACGTGGCGTACATGATCCTGCCAAAGCAGACATCGTCTCTCCTGCAATCAAGACTTGACCAATCGAATGTTCAATCTTTGGAGCGGAGCCCACGTCTTGCATATCGCATGAAGGAGGCCATGATCATGCCTTCATGGTACATGCATGGCACGGACCTAGGGATTGAATGAAAAGGAGGCACCGATGAATTCGTCCTGACGATGTGGGGACATGGTTCGTCGACATCTCATGCCGTTCAGCTGGACCAGCATCCGAGCATGATGGAAGGATTGCGCGTTCGTTCCCAAGCACGAGCATGTTCGCTGTGTAAGGGTCTTCTCGAATCGCGATGTCTTCCTTCGAGACAGATCCGTCCAATAATTCCCCCAGATGATCCGAGGCATGCGTTAGGAGATGACGGGCAGTCCGATAGAGCACCTCGCCGCGGTCGACTCATCCAATGGCCAAGAAGAGTGTCGTACATGCTGATCAGACATCCACGATGTGCTGCTGTTGCAGAGCTACCCTGCCCAGCGATTCATGCCCAATGGCCGAGTCCATGGTTTCAGGCCATGAGGGATGTGCTGTTGCATCGGTGAGGCCGAGCGGATCATGTAGATCGCTGGCGACGAGGGAGAAAGAAAGTGAAAGTCGGTGTAAGATGAAGGGGAAAGAAGGACGAAGTGGGCGAAGTTCGGACAATGGGATCGGGACGATGTAACGACAGAAGTGAAGTCAAGTGGGGATCGCTCGTGCCATCACAGCTCGACAAGCATCAAGATCATCGGCGATTTAAGGTAGCAGGTATAGTGTTGTCATTGACCATGGCGCAGCATGGTAGGAAGCTGTCTCATGAAGTGTATCGCCATTCGCATGTCTACCATGCTGCCATGCAGGTCGTCGGTAGATCGGTAGCGAGTTGTGCGGGTCATGCAAGCTAGATTCGATGGCAGACCCCGCCAGTCGCCGAGAGATCTTCACTTAGCCTACTGCAGCCGTGTACCAGGTGAACCCCTACCTTGAATAACCAGTGTCATCGATCGATCACACGCAAAGTCATACTCATCACTGTTGTTTCTCTTGATGGCGGGATGATAATAGCCAGCTGCTCGGTCGAAAACTGGGACACTGCATTCGCTACGCCCCCTCAATACTGGACGATCGAAGCCGGTGTCGCAGTTTCAGGACATTATTGAGATCGGTAAGTCGAATGATAAATTAGGTCCCTGTCACTGCTTTCGATCCTCGATCATCTTGTGCCCTTGAAACATGTCGCCGGTTACTCCACTATACTACTGCCGAAGGGGGCTGAGTACATATTTGCTCCTCGTGGCCGTGACTTTTAGCTCGGCTTCGCTCGCAGGGATGATCTATTGCGCAACGCAGCACGAAATGACAGAAACCGTTGTGTAGCATCCCGTTTGAGCAGTCGCGGCAACCTTAATCCGATGTCGTGGTCATCGTCTTATGATTTGAGTTCGCATTATGCTTTGCTTTGCCGGGATTGTCTTGCCGCCAGTGCCCGTTCGATGCGCAGCCCAATCATATGTCGGCGCCTCCGACTTCACCAGATGCACACCATCCAAACCTGACCATTGCTTGCTAATGATGACAATCTCCTGGCGACGAGAATATCTGTAGACGTCTGTTGAGCTCGTTCTCCATCATGGGTGCACGCTCCAGACTGTGCGCACGGAAGCCGACAACACTGGTGGGTCGTCGGAGCTCGCCGAGACGCGGTCTTTCATGAATTCATCCCAAAAGCCGCCCAACGAGAACCTTATGCTCACATATGAAAGCACTACGCATCGGACAATGACCAGACAGGCAACAGCGAATATTCGTCGCAGATCGACTGCGTGCAAAACATTAGATAGTCGTATGTATATAGGTCGAACAAGGATCGACAGTGCCAGCACTGTCGACATCCAACCGCGAAAGAGTGCAGTCCCGTGCGCTTATAACTTGGACAATGCAGAAAGTACATCTGGCTTCATGATCCCACGCCGCCTGTACCTCCGGCTGCGAATCTTCGGGGATCTGGTCTTGGGTGCACCTCTCGCGTGGGAAACGCGGCTCGGTCGAAGTACAACCGGGAGCGGTTCGCGTGAGCCACATTGATGTCGATCCAGAGGAGGATACGCTCAATCAGACCGTCCAGACCGAGAGATGGTAGTCCTCCTCGTAATGTGACCATACGTGTGAGTCCAGTCATATGGGTATTGAAGATTTCGTGGTTGCCGAAGAGGGCTTCATACGTAGCCA
The DNA here is from genome assembly GCA_002786065.1 of Microcyclospora pomicola. Taxonomy (NCBI): domain Eukaryota; kingdom Fungi; phylum Ascomycota; class Dothideomycetes; order Capnodiales; genus Microcyclospora; species Microcyclospora pomicola. Next base: position 1,062,410 of record NHNY01000001.1, read on the forward strand.
TCTCAGCCACAGCCACGATGATCTGATCACTTGTTCCTCGAGATGGATGTGTGAGGGCTTGATTGATTTCACGAATCGCCATGCCTCGTAGGCGGAGGAGGTCGATTGTGTGTGACCGTGCGCCGTGTGTTCCCCCATATTGCGATGCAGCCAGTAGAAGGACGGCGTGAAGCGACGCAGCATCCGTCATGATCAGGGGGAACAACCGTCGTCGGAGTATCGCGGTGACGCTGGCTGCGTCGAGGTTCGGTATGTCAACGGCCATGTGGTTCAGGTAATGTTCCTTCAGACTATTCAGCCCTATCACACGAGTATCGGACGAATGAAGGGAATGCTTACGATGGTGCGGGGCACATATGGATGCCATGATTCCGGGTATACATCAGCAGGATCGATGCGCTGGGTCGGCGCATACGTCGGAGAAGGGGAGGGCGAGGCGGACGATGAATCGGGGCTTCCACGAGATGGGAGCACTAAAGGTGGAGGAACTGGCTGTACTCTTGACAGATCAGGAGGAAATGTGCGAGCATGCGATATGGCTGGGAATGCGGATGACTGATCCGACGACGCGCTCGCTACTCCCACTCTCCGAGCGGCCTGTGCAGCATGCTCTCGCTGATGTTGCTGCTTCGTGACATGGCTGCGCACGGTCCGCCGGGCTCGAGACGCCTTGGCGTCGGATGGATGACTGAAGTTGAGGAACTGAAAGTCGATTTGACCTCTTGCTGCTGGTGTTTCCGCTGGGGATGAGGCTTTGCTACCTTGTGGTGAAGTCAGTCGCTGCGAACATGCCCGTTACAAGGAGTCAGACTTGACGAACTTTCGCTGGAGGATGGCGACGATGCTCTCCGGTTCCTTCCGCTCGATGATTGTGCGTCTCCCGGTCGTCTGTCGGCCATGAATTAGATAGTATGTTGCTTGCAGACTGGATAAAATCGCATTGCTGGAAGTACCCAAAGTTGACGACCGTATGGGCACGTATATATGGGGTTTGATGATCGATGTACAAGGGGCAATATCGTGAGCAGCACTGTGAGATGTCGCGATGCTAGCTGCGACAATATAGCTATTGCCGTGGTATAGGGTTTTCTATTGGAAGGACAGCAGTGGCGAACAGATGCAGGTCGTGAATAAGGGACATCCATTGACTCCAATACTTTGACGCAGGTTTCTGCGGATTCAGATGGAGAGGTTGATGCGCAGACACTTCAGTGGCTAGAGGGCTCGAGCCACTGTCCGCGACTACGAAGGCGCCTTCCGCTTGAAGAGCATGTCCAGCACCATCATTGGTCATGTCATTACTCTGTAGCGGGCTGGAGCGGACGAGACCGTCTTCTAGAGTGGACGTTATGCTTCGACGATCAAATGCGTCTGATCGAAGAGCCTATTCTGCCTGACTACACTCTGCACCAGCAATGCCAGCAGGCGACGTGGAGCACAATTCTGCACTGGATCCGGCATTGGGGATTGGGTGGTGCCGTCTTCCGTTCCCGGGGCACAACGCGAGGTGACTGGCCATGCTTTCGTCAACATTGCAACCCTTGCAGAGCTGTCGCTGAAAAGGACGTGTTTCATCTTCTGCCAATGGACCACCGGTTCAGGACAGATGCCGAGTTCAACAGCCAATGCGCGCTGGGGACGCCATTGGAAAGCCACCCGAGCGGCAGACTCCATGCACAAGCTCTGCCCAGTGGGGCACTGCACTGTATAGTCTTGGGCGGATTGGGACTTGGGATCCACCCCCGGGCCCATATGTTTGCGATGTTGGGACGTTCACAAGCCGTCCCTGATGGAAACCGATCGCTATAGTGCTAAGTACCTGTGTAATGTCTTAGGCTGGTAATGATCAGCAATAGCCCTACAGCCTGCAGGCTCGGATGTACAGCCGGTCATATGTAGAGCTAAGCTGCTCGGCGTCGACGAGATCGTCAGGATAGACGGCCAACCGCGTGTCGTACATGACCATTAATGCTCCTGCCGGGCCTTGACGCGTGGCGATGTGCGGTACATGGCCACTGCAGCTGAGTACAGATGATGCGGCAAGGGCACCTGCATGTATTCGACATGGAGTGCGACAGACGTCGATCTTTGCGAGTCAACGGCTACAGAAGAACATGTATTCGTGTGGTTAAACCCTCATCAGCATGTCTGGTATCCAGCCTCGGAGGGTATCCATCATGATCGCTATCTTATGTGTCGATGCAAGAGGATCTAGATTGGTGCTTGCTCTCAAAACACCATCGGAGATATCTCCAGCGACCCACCCAAGCCAGGTCGCGGAATATGTAAATGTATACAGTTGCTCCTGCAGGGTTTCGAGAGTGCCAGTGATGGAGACATAGGTCGAATGTGAAGTCTCCACATGACTGCCTCCGAAGCATTCGGGCTGGGTCTTGGGTTCAAACTCTCAAAGCCCGAAACATACCTTAAGTGCGAACGCCAAGATCCAGCGGCAGCCGCCAAACTCCGATCTTTTTTATACAAGTCGTCTCCGGATCCGTGCGGAATTCACCAATCGTCCTGGTGAAGAATGTGTGATTGAGTGATCTAATCATCTCACTCTACCTTGTGTGTTCATCTCAGGTTGCGAAGCGACAAAGAGCATGGCTGTCTCCCAAGATTGTGGAAGTGATCGTGCCGATGCAGCAGCGCTCTCACACCACAAGCGTCACACCAGCAAAAGTATCAAGTCCGATCCGTTCTTCAACGTGCCAGGTAACGATGCTGAAACTTCGCCGTCCACTACGAGCACTGGGCAGTCTAGTGAAAGCCACTTGGCCTTCCTTTGGACAGACGTATGAATTTCGGTCTCGTGTATGCCTGAATGCTTCCATGCAGCTTACAGTGCACCTCAGCTGTTGTACACTCCCCTTAACCTCATCGCCATTGTCCTCTCGCTGTTCATCGTAGACCGACAGCAACGGCAATATCGGGCCTCGCAACACGGACCCGGTGCGAGTTTCTTCTCGAGATGGTCCTGGCAAGGACCTGAGCCATATCGAGAGCACAGCAGCTCATCGGCCCAGCACGATGGTGCCAGTCACAACACTAGACCTAACTCTGGTACCCTGAGTCGAAGCGCTTCGTTTCATGGCTGGTACACACGGAAGAAGCACCGAGCAATGGCTAGACTTGAGATAGGTGATGCGTTCGAGATGCGTCGTCACGTCCTCGCTTCCCTGCTAGTCATTACGGCGTTCAGTATTTTCTTTCTTACTTATGCGTTGAGATGGTTGTATCGTATGCTATTTGGGTAGATAATAGACGAATGTGCAGCTCGATGCATAAGAAGGTGTCGTCTGTATAAAGACGGACGTGATCTGCCTTAGGCTTCGACAACGTACAATGACGGGAACGACAGTCCAGCCAGAGACACATCACGCTGCTAAGGAGGATCATACAAGTGAGCGCTGTACATCACCTTACAGCTTGAAACATTACATGTACGTGCGCTCGTGGGGACATAACGGACGGGCAAGATACTTTAGCGATCTGATGTAGATAGATGAACCTTTGGTAGCACCTTCAACGACGATTGACGGTATTACACTTCACCGTGGCTACAACATTGCTTTGAAACCCTCGTCCAACCTCCCATCCAGCCCCAGAAACTCCACCAGGAGTCCCAAATGACTGATCCCCCAGAAACACCTCGTCTCCCCTTTCGCATTGACAGCTTTGAACCAAGGCAGCCCGAATGCCTTCTGCTGAAACGCCTCTTCCGTACGCTCCGTCAACAACTTCTTCACCTCGTCACTTCTCTCCATGCCTAGAACTTTCGCCCCTAACTCCTCCCCCAACACACCCTTGAGTAGCGGCTGGTACACTTCCCCCTGGGAAACAGGCTGGTGCTCCATCCAGAACGCCTTCGCGCACGCGTCGACAACCGCGCCAAAACGTTCCGGACACAGCAGCCTCACCGCGGTCAGCGCACGCATCACCTGCATGGTGTTCTGCGGGAAAGGTTTCGGTGTACCGTCAGCCAGCGGGATGTTGAAGCGACGTGCCCATTCGCGTAGCTCGAAGTGCGTATACTCGCCTTTATGCGGGATCAGGCCCGGGGGAGTGTTCTTCAGACGGGCTTGGATGGCGCCGAGGAACACAGGGAGGATGGCGACGGTGCATTTGTCCGAAGCGAAGACGGGAGATTTCTTGGGGGAGCGTTTAGCTATAGAGGTATATTTAGATGATTGGGGAAGGGGTGGATTTACTGTAACAATCTCGTAGGCGAGATAAGAGAAGGGACTGATGACATCGAAGTATAGCGTTAAGGATGGCTTGGACATGGTTCAGACAGAATTGTGGTCTTTCGTCCTAGATTCGAGTGAAGTGGTGATGGTCGGGATTATCAAGGTACCTATGTTATCATTCTTTTGTTTTGATAAATTGCCTGATGTTGTCAAGATTGATCAATGCTTGGGAACGATCAATTTATGTAGCAGCAGATCGTTTGACTTCGTTGTAGTCGTAGAGGATATGTCTGCATAACAAGAGATTGATAAGGTATTTTGCGTCGTTGGAGAAGTAGGTGTTCACTCATCATGAAATGCCCGCGCTACGCAACCGAGGTCTGCCATTGACGATCTCGAAACTACACAACGTAAGGAACATGCCTCATCACGAGTTGGGTATAAGGTATGCAATGAAAAGCTCTCAAATCATCTGGTAGACTACGATCTCAGTATCTGGTGATCTACCTTGCGTACGATGAATGATGCCCATATTGCCTTACTCCTACCTCAGTGAGCACACGCAGTCAAATGAGGTCACGAGGGAAGTGCGTCTTGAACCGCAAAATTATATTCGATGCCCACCACAAAGTAGATATTTCCATTACCGAATAAGTCACATCTCATGCAGCGGCAACATTCAAGAAAGATACACATGAAACATGAAGACAATGACAACCAGTAGTACTTAGCGATTTGATCATCCCAGTCTGTTCACCATAGACACTCTCGAAACGCTCCTTGTGGACCTCACGAGCTACAATTACGATCAATAATACTACCACCACGACCACCACCTCGGACAAGCAAATGTCTTCACTCAAACGCAAATCGATCGGCGCTGCACCTGACTCCCCCGGCAAGAAGCTGCGCGCCTCTCCTCCGCCGATCTCTGCCATTTCGACCAACCCTACAGCTGCCACGACAGCAGCACCAGACTCATACATCGACCCCACCCTCGCACTCGCCTACTGGTCCGCGACCGCACCGACCGTCTCAGGCGTGCTGGGCGGCTACCCACAAGTCTCCCGCGCGGACCTTCAAGGCTCACGGAACTTCCTCGCCAAGCTGATCCGGGCGCGACGAGGGGGTAATGGCAACGAAAAGCTGCGGCGAGTGGTGGACTGTGGAGCGGGAATTGGCCGGGTGACGAAGGGCCTGTTGAGCGAAGTCGCGCAGACGACGGACATCGTGGAGCCGGTGGCGCGGTTCACCGCGGAGATCGCTGGGCAGCCCGGCGTGGGCAAGGTGTATAATGTTGGGTTGGCAGAGTGGGAGCCGGAGGTAGCACAAGGGGGGAAGTACGATCTGGTATGGAATCAGTGGTGTGTCGGGCAGTTGACGGACGCACAGCTCGTGCGGTATCTGAGACGTTTGCCGGAGGTGTTGAGCGAGGGTGGCTGGATCGTGGTCAAGGAGAACCTCAGCAATCAGACCGAGGACGTGTACGATGAGACGGACAGCAGCGTGACGCGGACAGACGTCAAGTTCCGTTCGCTGTTCACACAGGCCCGACTGAAGATCATTGCGACGGAGTTGCAGAGGGGAATGCCGAAGGGATTGTATCCGGTGCGAGCGTATGCATTGCAGCCGACATAGGGGATCAGGTCGCACAAGACGGGCCACTTGCATGGAATAGAGAAGTAACGATAGCTACGATGATCTACGTCCTATATAAATTTCATGACTGCTTTCCAGAAACAAATCTCCCCAAGCACGCATGATCGCACTCGCAGTTCCGGCACTCGAAGCACTTGAAAGCAGCGAAGAACCAAGACACCCACCAGAAGGTAGAGACAGTATTCCTCCATGCTAACATTGTTAAAAGGCACACGCACATACTGTGAGCTCGCGAATTGTTTGATGAGATCGGACACTAAAGAAGAGCAACAGCCTCGTTAATGGCGGTTTCAAGCTCACCAAGAGCACGTTCGGCGTTGGCGCATGCACCTTCTGGTCCATAGCAGTTGGTTTCCGCTTCTTGCGCCGCCTTGTGGTCTCCATTGTGCAGATGTGCGTGTGCAGCCCCTGTGATGTCGCTGCCGATCGAACCAGGGAACTTCAGGCTCCATGTGCCACCGTTCTTGACAGACTCGAAGGCGTCGCGAGCTTTCAAAATATCGGAGCAGGGACCATGCTCAGCATAACATTCACGCTTGTCGAACTCGGGATCAAGGGCCTGCAAACCACCTACCAGCTCGCGAACAAACTTGGCAAGCTTCTCACCTTCTTTGGAAGACATGTCAAGCTCCTCGAAATCGTCAATCTCGCGCCTTTCAGTGCAGGTAGAGCCTGGGACTCCACAAAAGGCGAAGCGCTTGTCGCTAGGTAGACGTGCTTCAAGCTCTCCACGACGGACGGAACACTTCGCGCCAGTTGTAGAGCACCACTCTGTGTCGCGTCTTTGATGCTCTGCGCGATTTCGCCTCTCCAAGCAGGCCATACCGAGAACGGCACAGAACCCCACCCTTGGACTATCAGGGGCCTGAAAGTCTGGTGGAAGTTGACGAAGACATAACATGCCTGGAGTGGTACAGGAGCCGTTCTTGATCTCAGCACTCTGTGCGGCGACTGCATCCGCCTCTGGTGCAGCAGCACGGCGATCCAGACAAGATTCTTGGTGGTCCGCAGAACACCAGCCCACCTCATCGCCACGACGTTCAAGACCGTGGTCAGCCAGAGACCTGGACTTGGCGTCAGTTTGCGCAGCAGCCTCGGCCTCAGCTTCTCGACTCCAGATGGCATAGTGCAGGTTCTCTGCAGCGCGACCAATGTTTTCGAGAGCATGGCGCATGCGGAAACAGTCCATGCTGGGGACGGAGCAGACCCCGACCCTCCCGCGTAGCATTGGCCTTGCATCGACCTGAGCATGATCGACCTCGGACAGGTTGGTGCCACTATCTGAGCAGAGACTGCTACGGCCCTTGGGATCGGGAAATGATATGGCGTGCGCAACGGCCAAAGCTGACTGCTTGCCGATGTAGCACGGCTTGCCTGGCGTGCTGCAGTATCCCAGACCGCCTTTCATGATCTGTTTCCATTCGTGGTCTGCAAAGCTTCTGGTGTCGCTGTTGGCGCTATAGCCAGCGACTTGGCAAAAGGCGGCCGACAAGGTCATCAGAACAATTGCGGCCCTCATTTTGGCGGAGATACGTCGTGCTGGCAGGTCCCAGCTATTTCTCGTTGTCATAAGAGTGTCTCTGAAATGATGTTTGAGGGTGAAGATGGGTTTCTGGAATAATGGAGTGTTGTGAGAGCAAGTTGAGTTCGAGTATTGACTGCAGATGGCAAGACACTATATGCATGTTGGATCAGCTATGAACAACTGCTCCAGGCTCGAAGTGGTCGTCAATAGCTATGGGAGATATGGGAAAAAATGCAGAACTTGTCCAATCAGCGGTCGACCAGCTACAGGTGTCATCAGAATCGCAAGGGTGAAGAATGTACCTGGCCGCGCCAAGGACGGCGAAGATACCTTTTGTATGGTATGGTGTATTCGACACTGGTAAGATCTTATGACCTGGAACTCGCGTTGAGCTTCTGGGCAGCAACCTAGCAAACAGCATCACAGCCAGACCGCGTCAGAGATCTGATATGAGGCAAGGGAAGGGAACACGCTCGGCGGGTGAGGACGACGGGCGATCCAGGTTGTGCCTCCACATGATCGAGTTATTGGTTTAGCACAAACAAACAGCACGAGAATTGTGATTTGCCACCAAAGCACATGAACTTGAGCCTTCCACGGCAAGACAAGCACATTCCTGTTCTCGAATGATGTGATGATGTCGGCAGTAGGGTAACTGGTGACTTGCAGATTTCGCGAACCCCTGGAGAGCTTGGAACCATGTGTACTGCTTTCGGGTATCAATAGCCTTCAGGCGTTATCCTGATTGGCCGGAACCAGACCCAAGCAGACACCACGAAGGAAGATGTAGCAGTCCCTCTACGTCTTGTCGGTATAGATACTGAATGTGGTGTGCACCAGCCTGAGCACCATGCATGCCTTGGGACATGATAGTCGCGTCACTTTGCTCGGTCGTGGCTCCAAGCATGATGAGAGTCTTCCGAGCATCAAAACAGTGATGCAGCAGCACGATATCGCAACTCGATACCAGAGAATCCGGTGGATTCAATGTGGGTCTTCTGCGGTATCTCTCTTCACAGCGTTAATTGTTTGTCCCAGGTACATATCATTTCTGAACGTATACATATATTTTAGCCAGGTGAGTGGGCCCAATAGTGAGCTTTCTCGCTCCGGGTGAGACCAGATAGTCTCACAGTCCGTTCGTCGAACAGGCTTGGCTCAATACAATGATACAGGTGTGAGTTGTGTCGGATAGACATAATATGTGTTCGACGTGGCGAAGAATCGCGTAGGTTGCTGGAGTTCAAGCTCAAAGAGGTGACGTGGTGGTGAAGCCAATGGTGAGGTTCAACTTCAGTTGCCGCGATCTCGTCCCGTTGCCCGTGCCGATCGGAACATGTTCTCTTGCTTGCAGTGCCTCTGCAACAGAAACAACAGCTCCATACACACAGCAACACCGCAAACATGATGTCGAGAAGCTCACAGCGAGCTGCACAGGTATGGAAAAGTGATGATTGTGGCCCTGGGTCAAGCACATGCTAATGTGTTACGCCCTACCAGGCTGTGCTACGAAGCACTCGCAACGCAAACCCTGCGATAGCTGCTCGCTGTACGATAACACCCTCATCCAGGCGTGACGACGGCGATCACTGACACGAACATATCCTATAGCATACGCGACAATATCCTCCGATATCTTCAAGCCCACGAAGTTTGGCGGCAAATACACCGTCACCCTCATTCCAGGTAGGCGCTCGAAAAAAACAAAAGCAAGCATATGATAAGGATTGCAAAGGCTGAAGTTGGGATGTTGCAGGTGATGGTATTGGTGCCGAAGTCTCCGAATCAGTCAAGACCATCTTCAAGGCCGACAACGTGCCTGTGGAGTGGGAGCAGGTTGATGTCACTGGTGTTGACACGGGTGATAAGCACTCAGAAGAGCTGTTCCGCGAGTCCATCGCTTCTCTGAAGCGCAACAAGCTTGGACTGAAGGGTATCCTGCACACACCAGTCGAGCGATCCGGCCACCAGTCGTTCAACGTCGCCCTACGACAAGAGCTTGACATCTATGCCAGCATCGTCCTGATCAAGAACATCCCTGGCTACGAAACTCGACACAAGAATGTTGACCTCTGCATCATCCGTGAGAACACCGAGGGCGAGTACTCTGGACTCGAACATCAATCTGTGAGCGGCGTTGTCGAGTCGCTCAAGATCATCACACGCGCAAAGTCGGAGCGCATCGCCAAGTTCGCTTTCTCCTTCGCTTTGGCCAACAACCGACGCAAGGTTACTTGCATTCACAAGGCAAACATCATGAAGCTGGCTGATGGACTCTTCCGCAACACTGTCAAGAAGGTTGGAGAGGAATACCCTACGATCGAGTACAATGACATGATTGTGGACAACGCTTCTATGCAATGTGTCTCACGTCCCCAGCAATTCGACGTCATGGTCATGCCCAACCTGTACGGTGGCATTCTTTCCAACATTGGCGCTGGTCTTGTCGGTGGCCCTGGTATCGTGCCGGGCTGCAACATGGGTCGCGAGGTAGCTGTCTTCGAGCCCGGATGCAGACACGTTGGTCTTGACATCAAGGGTAAGGACCAGGCCAACCCGACCGCACTCATCCTCTCCGGCAGCATGATGTTGAGACACTTGGGCCTCGATGACCACGCCAACAGGATCAGCAAGGCTGTCTACGATGTTATCGCTGAGGGCAAGACCAGGACACGGGACATGGGTGGCAGCGCCACCACTCACGAGTTCACGCGTGCCATTCTTGACAGCATGGAGAAGCAGTAAATGGTGCCAGTCTTGACTCTAGCTCCGAAACTCTATCGCTGCATATTCTGCATTGGTTGGGTATTGTTCTAAATGTTCCCGTACAGCGTGTAGATAAGATGATTTCAAGAAGTTCAACGTTCTACGGACCATTCGTGACTTGTGGTAGAACATTGATGCGACGAAGTTTGCCACCAATTTCTTTGACACTCGCGGCCGCTCTTTGATCCGGACTGCTGCTGTTGTCCAGTATGTCTTTCCTGTGTTAGGACATCAGCCATCAATGCTCGATGGTTGTAATACATGGTGTCGCTCGCGCATTGAAGATGTAAACGCATTGTACCCGAGAGTAAGATTACCAACTCATCACGAGCACTCGATTTCCACAACTCATATTGTGACTTACATGTAACTCATTACTACATATCCCATCAGATGATTCGTCATAACGGCCGCGTCCGCTCTCCCTTCCAAAAGCCCATCAGTTCTCCTGTCTCACCCATCCATTCCCGGACACCATTGACAGCCGCCTTGGCCATACCGGACTGCGTGTTGCTCCTCTTGTGCCTGCCGCGGAACACACCACCACTGCCACCTCCCATGCCATATCCGCCCATGCCAATCCCAGCTCCATCAGGCTCCTGGCCTGAAGTCACAAACGAGCTCCCCTTGCCCGTAGCATACTCCGACCCCATGGATGGCAGGATGTTCTCGCCTGCGGACAGCGACACGAACAGCGCGAACGGCACCAGCCACACGCCCAAGCCAAAGAAGCTGGCGATTTCCGTGAACGTCGGCACATCGTAGCTGGCCTCCCACGCATAGCGCCCGCCGCCGTGGTGTCTGCTCGCACCATAGCTCGGGAGGCTGAAATGGCGGAACCACAGCCAGTGGTTCACGAGCACCAGGACGCAGCTCAGCAGGAAGACCGGGTCGGTCAGCTTGACGACCGGGAAGCGGCGGAGGTTCTGGTAGTAGACGGCATGGCTGGCGATGGAGAGCGCCGAGAGCGTGATGGGCAGGCGGTCGATGGCGAAGAGGAGGGCGTGCAGGGCGCAGACGGTGTAGATCAGGTAGGTCAGGATACGCTTCGTGGAGACGGTGTGCTCTTCGACGAGCTCGGACAGGTAGTAGAGTCCGGAGGCGATGGCGAGGGTCAGGAAGACGAAGCCGAGGAGGAGGCCAACATAGCCCTACGTTCAAGGTCAGTGATTTGTGAGGGGCGATGGTTTGGACTGGCGGTCGGTCTTACCAGTAGGGGTAGGATCCACATTGTGCGAGTTGCGATTCAAAGTGGACTGGCGAACGAAGGCAAGTTCAGCGAACCATGATTGATATATGAATTCCAGGGCAGCTATAAGTTGCAGCCACTTGTTGCAATCGGAGAATGATCGACGTCTATCAGTGGCTTATCGATAAGAGCAGAAAGTCGAGAAATAATCTTTATGGCATATATAACCAGGCAAGACAATGCGAATATAAGCCGGCTCCTCTACATATTATCTTGTTCTGATCTTCTCCTGGTCGAGCTCATCTTGGATTGGGACCGCCATCATGTCTCGTCCCGAGGATATCCTCCCACCGGACCTATTCTACAATGACTCGGAGTCCCGCAAATACACCACTTCCTCACGAATCCGGAGCATTCAAGCGTCCATGACCAATCGAGCTCTGGACCTTCTCGACTTACAAGAGCCTTCCTTCATTCTCGATATCGGCTGCGGCTCCGGCCTGTCTGGCGAGATCCTCTCCTCTGTCGACGAGGACGACGGCGGTCCCCACACCTGGATCGGAATGGACATCTCCTCGTCGATGCTGGGCGAAGCTCTCGAACGCGATGTCGAGGGCGACATGCTCCTCGCTGACATTGGACAAGGCGTGCCCTTCCGCGCCGGCACCTTCGACGCGGCCATCTCCATCAGCGCGATCCAATGGCTCTGCAACGCCGAGACCTCAGACGTCTCGCCCGAAGGGCGGCTGAAGCGCTTCTTCGACGGGCTCTACGCCTCATTACGGCGCGGCGGCAAGGCGGTCTGCCAGTTCTACCCCAAGAACATGCAGCAGCGCAGCATGATCTCGAACGCGGCGATCAAAGCCGGCTTCGGCGCGGGCATTCTGGAGGACGATCCGGAGACGAAGAACGTGAAGCTGTACCTGGTGCTGACGGTCGGCGGAGCGGACGTCACGGGCGCCGTGCACGGGATGGAGGGCGTGGATGTGCAGGACGCGCGACGGCGGGAGCGCAAACGCGGCAAGGACGTCGGGGCCGATCGCAAGGGCAGCAAGGCGTGGATCATGCGCAAGAAGAGCCAGATGGAGGGGAAAGGCAAGGTGGTGAAGGCGACCTCGAAATATACTGGGCGGAAGAGGAAGATTGCGTTCTAGAATCGGATTACTATTGTGTCCCGCCAACAGGGCTTGGAAAGAAGAACACGAAGAGTCTAGAAGCACTTCCATCGAAAGCTAAGGCATTCACGACAAGAATTGAGCATCAATTATGCCGCAATTCATACCTATAATGGGAGCCGCAGAATCTACAATCCACCTACATGAGCAGGCCATAAGCGCCCGGCCCCCGAAAAGATGGTTGGTGGTGCGTCCTGCGATCGTGCAAGCCGGGCGCTTAGCGATTCGCAGGCACAGGCGGGATGGGATCTCGACCATCATGCACGCAGCACCTCACTCACCTCCTGCATTCGAGCTCGACCCTACGTTTCGGATTTACGCGCTGGGGAGGACGATCATGGGTCGTGCATGCGGGATATGTCACGTGAGACGTGGCCAGCCACGACTGGAAAAGACTGGACGCGACAGTGTCGATGGGGAAGATGGCAGATGGTGAAGATGACGACGGATACGATGCTGATGACGGGTGGCGGTAATGATAGTGGCCTCAAGGCTGTGTATCAAGGGAAGCTTCACCTCGATGGTGGAGGTACACATTCGTCTTGCAAAAGACAGAAGAACGGAAGAGAGTTATGGAGCCAGACACGGAAGCAAAGTTCAATCATAAGCAGCATCTGCAATTTCATGGACTGTGAAGTCGGGTAGCTATCTAATAAATCAATTCGTGCGCTGACGCTATATAATTCAATCCTGCTATTTAGATCGCCCATCTTCTTCATGTTCGTGTACAATCTCTGTTCAAGAATAGACCGGAATACACGACTTGGCTCGTCGTCCTCGTTACTCGAAGACAACTCAGGCGCGGACAATGGGGGAGCGGGGGGTATATACTTGTGAGTGGAGGATAAAAGGTCGTGATGAGGGGAATGAAGGTCTGACGGAAAGTGGAGAGCGAAAGGGTATGTTCGTGAAAGGAGGCCGCCATGCATTCTTGCGTGCCAGCTCTTCAAGCATGAACACCGTTGATCTCGACGTCGTAGCCCTTGCCCTTCTGCTGCAGGGCCTTGGCGAGCATGATCTCGCGCATCCAGTCGATGCGCTCGTCCTTGGTGGTGACGGCGAAGTGGTGTGTTTTGCCGGCGCCGCCGCCCAGCGCCAGGGCACGGCGTTGTTCGCCCGGCTCGGGTCGCGCGGGCACGAGCTGGAAGGCGAAGGCGGTCGAGTCGCTGAGGTCCTTGCTGCTGTTGGAGGCTTTGTTCTGGAAGACCTTCATGGCGGCGCTGAGCTTGTTGGTCGCGGCGACCGAGGAGCAGGCGACGGCGTACTTCTCCGTGTCGATGGTGTTATGCGCGGCGGTGGAGAGGCGCGCGTTGGCGTGGAGGTTGAGCTGGGTGCCTGTGAGCCGACAATGGGCGTCGGCCCACTCGTGTCGGAGCATCTTTGTCTTGCGCTTCTTCATCCAGCCGGCATGCGAGCAGTCGGGGCCGTAGCCAAAGTTCTTGGTCTGGGGTGAGTGGTGGGCTGGATCGCGCACCTTTTCCACGGAACTGGTGCTGCCTTGCGTGCTGAGGCTGGGGCGTGATGGTTTGGCATTGCGAGCAGATGCGTACGGTGCAAAGACTTCGCCTTCGCGGACAGCTGGGAGGGATGGGCGACGCCAGTCATGGTTGCCGGCACGAGAAGTGGTACGGCTGGGCTGGCGGTATTGCATGTTCGGCGGCACAGACTGAGAGACGTCACGAGACACTGGGCCAAGTGGTATGGCGGTGACAGGAATATCCATCTCAGAAGCTGGAGTACCGAGTCGATACACATGGCCGGGTGATGCTGTCGCGCTGCGGCAGATGGACATAGCAGACTGTAGGTTGTTGTGGTTGGGCTCTGTAGTGTTGACGACAGGGATGTCGAGTCGTGGTAGCTTGCTCAGCTGTTGGTGAGGGTTGGTGAACAAAGATGGGTATGCTTGATGGTGTTCGCTTGGGAATAGCGCAGGTACCGACTCGGCACGCACGATCGACTCTCGAGCCGATCTTGAAGGCGACTCATACGGCAAAGGCGTGAGCGGGTTGTCATCTTGTGGGGCACCAGGAGCTTGAATGTGTTGGAAGCTAAGAAATTGTCGCACATTGTCTTGAGGATCCCGTTTGTCCAGATTCTCGAGCATGTCTGCATCGAGTGCGAACTCGGGGAGCGTGCCTGGACCGAGCAGATCTGACGAGGCCACCACCGAAGGCATGGCCTCTGATTGCGGACGGAAAGGGTCGATCTGCTGTTTTCGCACATTCGGAATGATATTGTCGGCGGTCGCAGCGTTGCCAGGATCGCCGAGCACATGAATGCGTCCACCATTCGTAGGACTGATCGGGAAACGACCGATAGCACAATCATCCTCGAGCTGTTGCAGTTGCCTTTGTTGCTTCCGCCATTTCGCGCATCGCTCGCCTTTGGCACAAGTGTGTGGTCGGGGGATCAGTTGCTCGACGGCTACGATGGAGACAGATTCATTGGGAGTGATGATGTCGTGGTTCTTGGTTGCTTTGCGCCCGCGACGTTTCTTGGGACCACTTTGTGCTTCGTCGTCGTCAACCGACCAGTGCATCTCCCTCGTACCACTGGGCGAGCGCGTGCATGGTCGACTGGTATCTTGGAATGGCGTCGGCTGGGGACTGGCGTGGCTGCCAGGTTCTAGTCCACGTAGGAGAGAGATGGCGTTCCACAGTTGATGTCGTTTCCCGAACGACTGGATGTCGAGCTCCTTCAAGTCTTCGAATTGCATGTCAAGCAACACTGCTCCATTGATATCGTGCACCTCGAAGCATTCGATGATGGTGGAGTCCATGCCACTATCGCACATCCAGTCGATCACGTCCTGGGCTGACCAGGTTCTGATGATGGATTCGGTGTCGTTGTCGGCCATGGCTCGGCTGAGCGCCGTCGCAATCGAGATGTCGGAGTTCATCTGCTGTGTGATTGGGGTCATGGTTGCATCAGAGAAGCCTGTGTTTGTCCGAATGGGTAGCTCCTTGGGAAGGACCGGGGACAACTGTAGAGCATGGTCGTACGCAAACTCAGCAGACGCTGTCGATGCGCGAAAGAGATGCGGTCCTTTCGGGCCTTGTACAGGCTTGATGTGCAGATCAAAGGGTCTCTGACTTTCTGACGAGCGCGGTGTGGTTGCTTCATCGTAAGAAGAGATGGTGGTCTGGCTGCGTCTCCTGCTGTTTGCCTGTAAGAGCGTCAGCGTATCCTTCTACTCAAAATGAACTCGGGCAGTATACCGACTCGAAGCTGCTCTTCGGAGAGTACTCCTCAAAGTCACTGTCCTCCTCATCGTCGGTATGTATTATGTCTGTTATTTGCGAGAGTGGTCGTGCGGTTGCCGCACGCTGGGCATATGATTGCGACTTGGCCCGTGGGGACATCTCAGCACCGGCCTCCCGGGTCGTGTACTGTGTGGCAATGGCCTGCATTGCGACGGTTGTGGGGCTGAGATGACAGTAGTGCTCTGATGTCCAGATATGATCACCAGTATCAGGCTGATAGTGGCATGAGAGACGACCAGTTCATATGCGCTATACTGTTGGACGACGAAGACGACTTCTCACACACGAAGATCTATGGGACGGCGCTCCATGCGCGGGAGGGCGCCATGATGGCCTTCTATACAAGCAGCAATGTGACAAGTCTGGCACTGGAGATGTGCACAAGTGGGCATTGGCGGCAAATGCTGGGTCAGCGTGCGAGGATGCAGTAGACTGCATAGGTCGCATCGACGAAGGCCCAATCCACGTTCGTCGAACTGGGCCTCGCCTGCTGCTCCTAGAGCGAAACGGAACGTCCTTGTCACACGTCGTAAGAACGTATCAGATCCAATCGTGTTGGCGCCCGAGTGTTACTGGTCACGATTGTCCCCTCCAAGCTTTCCCGCTACTGCGCTCTCGGTTGCGAGTCAGGCGCGAGAAATGCTCATAAATAGGTCGTCCGCGATCTAGGACTGGGAAAAAGTCTGTTAATTTTACGTCGAGTCCTCTGAAGGTATCGTACCTTTGAACCGAAGGAGAAAGCTTGATCCCCGGTCTGATCAACACTCGGAGCATGATTGTTCACTCTTCCGCAGACTTCCACCTCCCCGTTTTGGACCTGATAGACTTCCGGGCCAGAGTGTGTTTTGCACAACAGCATCATGAAAGACCGCATGTCTGTCGTATCACACGCACTATCAGCGCCCATCACGTCGATGTGTTGAGCATTGAACACAGCGGAAGTGCTTGCATGCCACGGGCCGGACGCACGACTCCCACGAGCATACCCGGGCTCTCCCGGTGCTCGAGCAGTCCGACTCACTTCTACTGCTACATACAGGAGTTGCGGGACTGAGCGTGACAGCCACTAATCGACCACAGCCCTGCTTCGCGACAGTAGTCGATATCGCCTAACAACACAACGTGACAGCAAATCCGATAGTGGAGACTATTGGTCTCGTTGAAAGTTGCGCGAACACGAGCCAGTCACCAATGTCTCACTACTTCCCAGCCTGTCAGTATACGACATGGCTTGCCAGCCATGCTATAGGCCGGGGGGTCGATTTCCGAAATCGGAGCAGACAGGTGGTCGAGAATCGAGACCTACTCTACATTCGACGCAAAACGCCTCAAACCCCTGGAGACATGGCACACGCTCGTCGTGATTTGCGCCAAAAGCAAAAAGCGGTGCGTGAACAAACGGGACGTCGAAGGCAGGTCGCCGTGAGGACTGAGGGGTCGGAAATGAAGATGCGGTGAAGTGAACCTGGGTGTCGGTGACCTGTGAAAAGATGGTACGGAACAACTTTTCAAGTCCGAAAGGTGAGCACTGGCAAGCAAGCAAACTCTGATCTCTCGCCCCGGCACGCATCATCCGTACGGTCTTGTTGTGCAGAGCGTGCTTATCTGTTACCGGGATATGCTTGCTGCACGCTGTACTCGTAGGGCCCCCATTCGGTGATCGATCCCTCGTTCTTCGGCCATGTCTAGCCGATGTGAGGATCCTGGACGGCAAGATTAGTCCAGACTGGCATGCCTGACAAGACCATGTCGCGGGTGCGTGCCATGCCCATGCGGATGTCGAGCATGGCAGACCAGCCACGCGAAAGTCCCGGTACCATCCTCCATCGCACATCAGTCACTCGAGGCTGGTCTAGGCTGGTGGTAGTCTCGATGGCGAGCGAGACAAAGACGCCACGGGGGAGTGGACGGATCTGTGTCGAGAAAGCTGGTTCGGGCAGGTCGAAGGTGGAAGCGAGGTCTAGGGTTTGCCTGGCCTGTGCATCGTGTTCGTGCCAGACGATCGCACTAATGGGCCGCACCTTCTCCACAATCCCGAGCTTCGGCTGCTCGTTGGACCGCGGTCGCACCCGCGTCACGGGCTAGCTGCAGCACTACATCTCATCACATTTCACTTTGGACGACTGAGCGCTTACAGCGTAGACACCCCTCCACCTCCATTTCCCGGTCCCCACGCTGGTCCGCGTCGACTCGTGGGAGGAGCGACAGGAACTCATCCAAGATCGCTCACTACGAGCACTGCCCGTGGCACAGTTCAGATGGTGTTGCGGTGTACCCGCCACCTGGAGCCAGCGTGACACGACGTCAACTCACTTGTCGCACCTCAAGCAGGTCCGCCGGGCTTCGAATCGCGCCCCGTTGCGCGACGATTGGCCGCGGCGGATGGTGCAATCAGGTGGCCGGCGAGCACTAGCACAACGTCGCAGCACGGCAGCAGCATGAGGATGGATCTCCTGCATCCTCCACCGACGTCCGTGCCGGGCCCCGCGCCGCGACGCATGCCCTGTCCGGACATCAAGCCTAGTCCTGGTCGTCCAGCATCCGGGCAACCCCCAGCTGCGCGCGGAGCCATGAGAGTCACTACCTATTTTTGCATGCATCTGCGAGCAGGAGCAGCATTGTCCGACATGCCTCCATGCACAACCCAGCGCGCACCTGCAGAAGGTTCGTCATTCGCGACAGATGTTGCATGTTGTGCGAACGCCTCGCAGAGACAGGAATTTACTAGTGCTCATGGGGTGAAGCTTGCTGGTCGGATACGCTTGGACCTGGTGAAGGATGATGATCTGATCTGGTGATTTACCTGGTCATCCACTAGGGCCGCACAAAAGGCTGCTGCAAGAATAGAGGACCAACAACGCCAGTGGCCGTTATCTGCAAGTGAACTGCAGCCTCTTTTGGCGGTCGTCCAATCACAACCCGCGGCGATCTGCACTCATCTCACTTAATTAGCCATATTTCTCGACTCCACTCTGGCCCATCTCGTCACCAGCATGCGTCCAAGAATAGTATCGAGGTCAATTACTGGAGTTTCTGTCCTGGAAAGGTGATATAAGTCACCTCTTCCTGCTGTCTACTCACTCGTCTCTCCAGCATCAACCGACTAATTTACTCTCTTTACCTCGCCTCCTCCTACGCTTGCTGGTCAAGCCTAGTATTCGCCTATCATTAATCTCGACAGAACCCGGTCTTTGCCTATACCTTCGTTGCTGGACCCTTTCGCGTCCTTTGAGCCGTTTGCAACGCCATCCGCAGGTGTGGTCCGTTCAGCCTCCAATTGTTTATATACTCCAATGTCTTCGTCCGCGTCCACGGGTTCCTCGAAACCAACCACCAAAATGGCTGCGCCGAAGTGTGCACCGTCCGATGCAAAAGCATTATCAGCCAAGATGCACCGACGGTCACGATCCGGTAAGTGTGGTTTATTCATGGTCCACGTTCGGCCGGAACTGATCTCGTTTCAGGTTGTTTCACCTGCAGACTGAGGCGAAAGAAGTGTGAGGAGGGCAGACCCGCGTGTAAAGCTTGCAAGCATCTCGGTCTGCGATGCGACTACAAGCGGCCTTTGTGGTGGAGTAACAACGAGCAACGTCGACAGCAGAAGGAGAACATCAAAAACTTGATCAAGCACACCCAGCTCTCCAAGAAGGCCACACAGATCCCACTCAACGTCAACACTCCACCCAGCCTTTGCCATTCCGGACCGACCTCAGCCGAAGTCTACTCCGATTCGATTCCTCACACCCGTGCTGCTTCGATTGACTCACCGTATTCGTCGGGCGGCGAGTTCCCTTATGCTTCGACAGATGGCTACTTCCAGATGCCGCCTCCACCTCAACCATTGATTGGTCACGGTCAGGTGCAGTATCCCATGTTCTCTCCTTATGAAGTCGACATCAAAACCGAGCGCGAGATCTTCGTCGACGATGTCCCTACCCGAAAGGACTCGACCATCTCCACGTTCAGCACATACCAACCGCCACCGATGTCGGGAGGCATGGTTGGGTACTCGGCCGAAACCTGGGTCCAGCAAGACTACTACGAGAGTCGCCAAGAGTCTTTCACTGAGGAGCCGGTTGACTTCAACTTCTTCGAATTCTCGCACGGTCCCCTCACTCCAGAGCATGAGTCGGTGATCGCAGTCGACGACAACGACAAATACTTGCTGAATCACTTCCTTGAACGGGTCATGAAGTTGATCTTCCCCGTCATGGACGCCAACCAACACGGTTCAGCTCGGTCAGACGTCATCCTTCCAGCTCTGGAGTCGAACAAAGCTTTCCTACATTGCTGTTTGAGCGTCGCTGCCATCCACATGAAAGCCACCGGATCTGTGCCGAGCGACCAACTCGACAGTGATGTTGTGCGCCATCGCTATGCGGCAATCCAGGAGCTTTGTGAAGCTCTCGCGCAAGACACCGAGCATGCGCAGATCTTGGAAGCCACCCTCGGCATGATCTTCTTCCAATGCTCGGTCGGTCGCCCCAACGATGCTTTCCCTGACATTCCATGGCACCAACATTTCGAGGCTGCCATCAACCTCGTCCACAAGCTTGACCTGCCAGCCACCGTCGCCAACATCCCTGCCAACGGCCACACCCACCCACCATTCAATATGGCACTCACATCATGGATTGACATTCTGGGTGCCACCATGAAGGGCCGCGCACCCACGTTCTCCGACACCTACCGTGAGCTGAACATGGCAAGCAAGACGGGTGGTTTGGCCGAACTCATGGGTTGCGAGGACCGGATCATGTTCCTCATCTCCGAGATTGCCTGCTTGGACGTCCAGAAATCGGAAGGGCTTGACGAGTTGGTCCTTTGCAGATATGTGGAAGTCTTGGCCAACGAGATTGGCGCGACCGAGGTGCCGGCTCCCACCATCGAAAGCTGCTTCTCGCCCACCGGAGCCATCCGCCCAAAGCAGTTGAGCGTGAACATCACCGCCATGTTCCGCATCGCCGCTCGCATCTATCTCTGCGCGCTCGTGCCCGGCTATGAACCACGCCAGCCTAGCATCTGCCATCTCATCTCACAATTCGCCGACCTCATGAACTTCATTCCTGCCGGTCCCGACGGGTTCGATCGTTCTCTGGTTTGGCCCCTCCTCATCGCCGGCGCCTCATCAGTCGCTGGCTCCCCCTTCCGCACGATGTTCGTGGAGCGCTGCGAGATGCTTGGCGAGGCCGCCAGCTTCGGCTCCTTGGGCCGGGTCAGCGAGTTGCTCCACGACCTTTGGTCATACAACGACGCGGCCGCAGCCAAGGGAGATTTCCAGGGCGTCCGCTGGCGTGACGTGATGCAACAGAAAGGATGGGAATACTTGCTTGTCTAAAGACGTGCTTCCCTCTTGCTCGCCCACGCCGAGTGCCGCATCCTGGCCTGGCTTCTCCGTCAACCTTGACAACACCACACCCACCACACTATTTCCTTCATTCGAATGCATCATTTACGACATGTCTAGCAACGGCGCTCACCAGGCTGGCGGAAAGGCCACCACCACACTTTCTATCTCCTCTTGGCGTTTTGTTTCTTCAGCATGATACCCACGAACTTTCAGCGGATGGTCGACGAGCGCGGGGAGTCGGGACACACATGGACCTTGATCTAGTGCAGCTCTCAGGTCGTTTGATGTGCTGCGGTTTCCGACCTGTTCTTGCTTTCTGTCATAGTCTTTCCAACGTTCTTTACACCAAAACGGGAGGCAAAGTTGTTTAGATAGGTGGCTTTCGACAGCAGATGTAGAATACCAAAAAATCGGAAAATTCATCAAAGCATGTTCATCTCTTACCGTCTCGACTCAATGTTCTTTCATGCCTCTTCAGTAGGAAGCACTGCTTCAGCATCTTCACCCTGATAGACATGATCGCCATGTCGCCGCACAGCACCGAGATCGTCGGTCTGCCGTGCAGCCATGCAAACAACTCATACGATGACGGCATCGCATATCATCGCCTCGGCGTTGAAGCCGAAGATGCATCAGCAAAGATCAAATCATCACCTGCGTCAATGAGGTCGCGATGGCAGGAAAACCTTGACGACGCCGGCACCCAAAATAACCCACGTCGGAACGTTGTAAGACATGCCCTGACGTGGTGCCTGAGCAAGACAGTCAAGCTACTGCACCGTCCTCCGTCCACCGCCTATCGTTGATCTACACCCGTCCACGCTATCGACAACACGATCACGGCCATCACGACTTATTTTATGACAACGTCCTCCGGTTCATTAGTCGGGGGGATAAAAGTGCCGTCTGATGGTTCGACGGGCGACGGGACTAGCCATCGAAAGCGGATGATCATGTCTTAAACTACCCCCTCCAGGGACCCCCTCCCCCCCTCCCCCCTGGTCCATTGGATTGAGGAACTTTACCTGATGTCCGAAGAGGACCGCGGTGATCTTCACTGCATTGCAACATTATTCCGTCTTCCGTCTTCCGTCTTCCGTCTCTGGACATTTCGATCGCCAAATATCGCCTGCCGATTACACGTGCAGCTGCAGCTGTCAAGGATCCAGACTCAGGATCAGCAGTGTCTTTGCCGCGTCGTCCATGACGCAGGAACCCTGTCGACGGTCGGTGTCTTGACTACCTCGCAGTGCATTATCTTTCACGATCTTTCATTGCCACGTCTAAACACCGCACTCTCACCGTCCATCATCAGAATTATTCGACAACCGACTCGAGAATTCCCAAGCAAACCCCTTCGTTGATTGGAATCTCCTGTATCGGTGGAGAAACGCTTCCACTCTTGTCGTCTGAAGCTGCGGGGCACCACAGTTTCACGAACAAGACGCCACACTCCCCAGTGCTACATCCCCCGATTATCCACCCTCGCAGCCGAGAGGTGCATGTTGTACCGCCACGAGCCACAGGAGCCGCATCTGCACGACCACGACCACGACCACAGCATGTCGCGCCCCGCGTTCGACCCGGTCGACACCTCCTTCGACGTGGCCGCGCACTCGCAGCGCGACGACGTCGAGAGCCCTTCGCTGTCCAACAGCAATGCGCTCGCCCGCTTCGAGTTCGAGCCCGGCCGCAGCAAGGACGGCACCAAGGTGTTGATGGTCGAGTGGGAGGATGACGACACGACGCGCGAGGTCAAGAGCGACTGGGAGATCAGCTGGGAGGGCAGGCGGACGGTGCTGCCGGCGCAAGAGCAGCAGGGTGCGGAGCAGCCGGTCAATCGGCTGTACTTCCTGCTGGGTCCGGGGGTGGAAGTGCCGGCGCTGGTGAACCTGCGTCGGGGCACCGTGGCATGGAAGACGAATCCGCTGCCGGCCATCTTCTCGCCAGATCTGGGGGCGACGGCGCGTGAGGCCGGACGGAAGGGCGTGTTGCACACCATCTGGGCCAAGAAGCGGTTACAAGTCCTGCAGCAAGAGATTGAGCGCGAGTCCAAAGAGAACACCGAGAGCGTCGGGCTGGAGATGGCCACGGCCGAGAAGGAATGGATCGAACAAAACTTCGGCATTGTCGCGCGGCCGAACCACATCAACATCCCAGCTGCCCCCCAGTGCGCCGCCGCCTTTGCGAACCTCAACAGCCCCTCCAGCCCACGAAGTCCCGGCGGCGGCCGACTGATGGACAAGCTGAAAGGCCTCCGGCTCGGCACCAGCGCGTCGGAACTCAGCACTGCCAGCGGCGCACCGGCGCAGAATCCCCTGAGCCCCGAAACCTCGGACGTGGCAGTGGGTTCGTTCGGCAGCTTCGCCGCGCTGAAAGGCGTCGCCCCACCCTCCACCCTCGCCGCCAAACCCGCACAACCGCCGCAACGGCGGATAGCTGCGCAGCGGCCCCCGGATGCCTTCGCCGCACAGCAACAAGCCGGCGGCATGGGCTCGTTGAACGCGCTGGCCGCCAGCGACGCGGGCTTCTCCTCCGCCCCTGCCGCCGCTGCTGCAGCCACCGATGACGACGACGACGACCTCTTCGCCCTGCCCATGAGCCCGCGCAGCCCGGACATGGCCAAGGCGCCCTTTTCCTTTGGCGCGCAGGACACCATGCGCTACCTGCAGGGCGGGAAGGTCTAGGGCGTCACTCCCGCGTTGACGCAGAGATAGATCAGGTCGAATGGGATGGTGGGAGGTTTGTTTGAGCTATGTCGTGTCGGCTCGGGTCACATTCAACGCGAAAAGGGGAGATACCCAGCCGAAGCATAGACTCTGCATAAATTCTGTTCGAAGGAAAAGTCGACGGCGGGAATTACTTCGTTGCTTCATCGGCGCGGAAGAAACCAAGTAAGCATCACTTGTAATTGAGCTTGGAGCATCTCATCACCATGGAGGCCCAGTCAGGCGGCGAAGGCGTCGTAGACAACATCTACTTCGTATCTCAATGGAGCGGGGACGTATGCGGAGGTGTGTGTAGCAGTGTGGAGGCGGGAATTGTGGGCATCAGCATCAGCACACGCAGCAGCAGCATCGATCCCAACCTAACCTAGCATTACCACCACCACCACCACCACCGCCACTTATCACAATGTAGGCGCTTGAGGGACGACATGCGGTAGGAAAATGACTGTCTTCCAATGCCAGAGTCATGTCATGTCATGTCATGTCATGTCACGGTATATACATAACCCGGTCTATCTCATCCTCCTTTCCTACTCAGCTACAACCGACGCCTACGCCTCCGCCTCCCCACCCGCCTCAATCGTGACCTGTCGTTTCTTTTTCCGCTTCGGCTTCACTGTCTCCTCACCCACTACCCCCGCGCCACCATCCTCCTCGCCATTGATGATCTTCTTTTTCTTCTTGATTTTCTTCGTCGACGTCGATGGGTCTGCATCGTCATGAGTAGCTGCATTACCTTCCCCAACAGCAACAGCAGCATCTTCACCACCCACAAACTGCGCGACGCGAGCCTTCTTCTTCTTCTTGCGCGTCACGACGGTGCCGCCCTCGTCGTCGCCGGCGGCGGTTCGCGGCTGGATGCGTTCCTGCGCGCGCTGCATCTCCAAGCGCAGGCGCTCGACCTCCTTGATTGCGCGCGCCATCTCCTCTTCTTCGGCCTGGCGGCGTTCGATGTCGAGCTGGCTGTGGGCGGCGGCGCCCGGCGTGTCGGAGAGGGAGAGAGCGGAAAGGCCGCGGCTGTCGACCTCGAGCAGGGACTTCTTGCCGCGGGTGATGGTGGGGCGGGGCGCGCTGGCGGAGAGGGCGGGCAGGTCGTCGCCTTCCAGTGTCTCGTCGGCGGCGACTTCGAAGCGGCGTATGGGCTTCTTGGCGCTGGGGATGCGACGGGTGGTGGTGGGCCGCTCGATGTCCGAGGCCACCTCGCGGCTGTCGAGCTTCAGCTCCATGACGGGGATGGCATCGACGTCGAGTTCCTCGCCGTTCTGACTGCGGAGGATGTTGTGCATTTGCTTCGCGGTGCCGGACGAGGATGGGATGTAGTAAGGGTCGTCTTTGTTGCGGTCGCGGCGTTCGGCTTTTTTTCGTTCGATCTCGTCTTGGTTCAGAGAGTCACTATCGGCATCCTGGTAGGATGACGATCGACTATTCTCTGGTGGCGATAAGGTATCGATAGCAGATCTTTGGAAGCCCGTCCTGACAACGGTCGGCTTCTCGTGGTAGAAGCGGTAGACTTCGCCGTTTCTCTCATCATAATCTGTATCATAATCTGCTTGCTGAAGAATCATCTGCAAGCTGGCGTTGATAGGCGCGTCGAGGTCTAGATCTTCTGGCTGCGGCACTTTACGAAGAGCCGCAGCTGAGACGGGATTCAACTCGGCTCCCATGAACAATGCCGGAATGGCTTGAGTAAGTAAGAGTGGAGGCTCGGTATAGTCATCCGTCTCAGTGTCGATCTGCTGATTCGAGATTGCCTCGGAGGCAAGACGCATCAAGTCAAGATACTCCACCGCGCGCTCCTGCACATCAAGACTCGGATGTATGGTCATCGGCTCCAAGAAATGAAGAATCCTTGCTATAAGCAGAGAACAATTTGTGCGGCGAGCACTCGTCCAAGCGATCCGTTCGTTGCTTGTAAGCACGACGAAAATCTTGGGTATCGCTTGCAGATAATTCTTGAGTGTGGCAGCGGGCAGCTGCGTGCTCGATGAATGCAAAAGTGAGGTCAAGGTTGCGTCCGGGTCTGGCAGCATCTTGGCATACTCTCCTGCAATGAAGGCAGCAGCTGTAAGGATGCCATGACCGCCGTTTCCAGCATCTGGGAAAAGGTGCTGTCTTTGCTCGATGAGCAGAAACGATTGAGCAGCTGCGGCAGCCTCAGGACGAATAGCTTTCACTCTCACAGCGACGTTCAGCAGTTCTCTGCCAATGTCACCCGCAGTAGATTGTTCATCACCTGTTGGAGTGGTTCCGAAAGTGCCCGCAGCAGAAGATGAAGGACATTGCTTCACCAGTTCCACCAATATCCCAATATACCACTCAAAATCTGTCATCCTGGAGTATGTGTCTTGAGCACACATCTCAAGGATACGTTCGATGACTGAAGTTCTGTAATCATCCGGAAGCGGTGGTGCTTGTGATGACTTTTGTTCCCGGTTCCGCACAGTGGCCTGCATATCTTCGTCATCGTCCGCCATAGGCACAATGCCATCGTGTGACATCCGAGTATCCTTGTGATTCGGTTCTGCGGATGCCGGACTCGCATCGCGTAATTGCTTCATCAACCTTTCCACCACGATCTGTAGATTGTTCGCGTTGATCATGCCCACTACCAGATCCAAAGCACGAGTCCGGATGGAGATATCTGCGTCGTCAATGCACTCAAGAATGACATCCTGATGTTGCGAGACTAGATCCGCGTGTGAGGCAGTAATCTTCGCAAAAGCCAGCAACGCCACGTAACGCAGGTTTGGGTCACCTTCGACTACCAGCATAGCGCGCAGCTTGCTCAGACATAGCCGAGCAACCTCATCGCCCTCTGTCGTGCCTTCTGCTGCCTCCATGATCCCACCTTGTATGATGCCGTGAATACATTCATATAGCAAACTCATTGCGGGTGTCGTTTTGATAATTGACGTGAGAGGCGGCAGTAGCTTCTTCACCAGCCGTGGCTCTAAGGGCGTCAATGTTGAGAACAGCTTGATAATCTTGATAGCCATCCAGTTGTTCCCCCCTGCTGTCAACAGCTCAAATAGACGAGGCGCAAGTGGGAGGAAATCCTGCGGTCTCCGCCATCCCAACTCGCATACGACATTCACGATAGCCGCTGTGACACTGGAATCTTCACCCTCATCGAGCAATCGCTCTTTGATCTTTGGCCATGCCGGCCGCAGCGTGTCCGGGTACACGAGGGCAAGCCGATACAGCGTCACGATGGTCTTCTTGCGGATGGTCGGGTGCGAATGCGACAGTCGCGGCAGCAGGTCCGTCAGGAGAGAGTTCGCCATGGACGGATTGATGACATGTGGTATGGCGATCAAGGGCAGCGAGATCATCGTCTTGTCCGGCGAGTTCAAGTCCTTCTTCAACAGATTCTCCGCCAGCATGAGCACCTCCGTATCCGGGCGAAAGCTCTGCACCGCTCCGAGATATCCCACACGCTTCTGGAGGTATTTCGGCGACGACATGACCTCGAGCACGTTGAACGAGGCCCACGACATGTCGTGCCCGAACATCTCCAGGTAGACCAGCTTGAGCAACGCCGTGGCCTTCTGGTCCATGTCCGGCCCGCGGATCTCCTTGCGGCATTCTTTCAGACATTCCTGGATGTACTCGCGCTCGCGACCTTTGTTCGCCCGCAGGCCCCGGATGAGCTGGTAGATGTCCTTCTCGAACATCCTCGCGCCTAGATCGGTCCTCTCACCTCCTCTTTATTGAACGATGATGGCGTGGTAATGCAAGAGAACTCCCGGGACCGTGCTGTGACTGGAAAGCTCGCATCGTGCTGTCTTCGCGATCGTTCAGAGGTTGTCGGACGGCATATGTATGTTTGTTGCGCGTAGTGGTGGTTGTTCAATGGGATGTGGAGGTCATGGCGGGGAATGCAGTGTAATCAGATCAAATCAAATTGTTGAAGTCATAGCTCTGCACCGTAACGCCGGAATAGATCTATTATTATATAGCGACTGTACCCGAAATACGCATATGAGTACCTACTCACACTTGACAGTTCATATCAGGTCGAGAAGAACGTGAGCCGAGCTTGACCATCGTGAACGCATCTAGAACAAAAGTACAAAATCCGCAAACGTTTCGTGAATGATTGCATCGAGCAAGGAATCGTGTAAAGGTAGCACGCGACCACTTCCTTGATTTCTACTTCAACGTCACTGGCCACTGCCAGGTATTCGCATAACTTCATATCGTTGCCTTCAAGAACATCAGCTGCCTTCAAGGCAGACTGAAGAAAGCGATCTCTACCTGGGCCAACCATGGACGCACCAAACGCCACTCACCAGACCGCTTCATCAGAGGCATCTTTTGACAAGATCTTGAACTTCCGCGACCTCGCGAGCATCAACACGATCAATCCAGGAAATCCCTCGATAAACCCAGGTCTCTTCTTCCGCTCCGCACGTCCAGATGCAGCCACTCCCTCCGACCGCGATCTACTCACATCCTATTACCACGTCGAGACGATCATTGATCTGCGCACACCGACCGAGCATCTCGCGGCACGAAAGAAGTTCATCTCGTCTCCTCCGGCACCATCTGCTCCCGCGCTCGCGCCCAGCGACCCGAAGTTCCCAATGCGTATCCCTGGGCTGGCGTACCGGGATGTCAACTTCAACGGCTCGAGCTACTCAGGGGCACTGATGCGGCAGCTGCCGTGGCATCAGACGGCGAAGCTATTCTCGCTGTACGCGGTGGGGTACCGGACGCAAGCGATCTCGGTGCTTGGATCGCAGGTGATGGCACAGCGAGGGCTGGCGGGGCTGGCGGTCGATTCGCTGGAGCACTGCGGGAAGGAGGTGCAGAGTGTATTTGCTGTGCTGGCAGAGGCGGCAAATTATCCGGTAATGGTGCATTGCACGCAAGGCAAGGATCGCACAGGTTTGGTTGTGCTGTTGGTGTTGCTGCTCCTGGGTGTGAGTCAGGAGGCAATTGAGCAAGATTATAGGCGGAGTGCGCCGGAACTAGAGCCAGAACGCGGAGAAAAGTTGAAGGAAATCAGGAGTATTGGGCTCCCAGACGATTTCGCTGATTGTCCGGAAGATTGGGTGAAGACGGTTCGTGAGTGGCTGGATGCTCGGCATGGAGGAACGGAGGGTTACCTGGACCATTGTGGCGTGAGCCTTGACATGAGGGAAAGTGTCAAGAAGATCATGCTTGCCTCCACGAAGTAAGGAGAAGGCACTCTTACATTGCTCATACGCCGAGTTCGTCTATACGTTACACTCTACTTGGTCGTTCAGCGGTACTTTTCATCCCAGCATGACAACAACCAGATGCAGAAAGCCGTCACCATAAGTCGCTGCGCGGCCGAGATCCTGAAGATCAGCGCTCATCGGCACAACAGCACCATGCAGGACAGGCTGTGCAAGCAGCGGATTACGCCGGCTTGGAAAGATGGTTGGGATGATGGTGTTGAGTGCTGTCCCCAAGGTCTGTGGCGCGCGGCTGGATGGCTGCAGGATCGGCACAAGAGCTTGCACAATCCTGACGTGTCCTGCTGCAGGCTTGGCGATGGTTTTTGAGCCTGCGGTCTCCGTTGTTTCTTCGACGACTGGCTCTGCAATAGTCGGGCTGGAGGTAGGTAGATAGATCTTCAAGGGAACGTGACGAAGCTCCATGCCAGGTGGATATAGCAGCTTGTTGTTCACAGAGTTAAACAGTCGAAGGTCATCTATCGATAGAGTCAGCGAACACGTTCCTAGCAGATCCTCAAGTGCTAAGATCTACCTACGTTTCTTGACCGCTGTCCAAAGGTTGTCCGAATCCGCCTTGCTCATGCCCATTGCCACCCTCGCAGTGCCGTTCCGGATAGCATCCGCCTCCTTCACGGCATTGACGAACGAGTCCTGCGTCGTCCGTCCCGCCGCATCAAGCCGTATAAGCTGCTCCGCCGGGAAACTTGTGTAATGTACCGTTACCTGCCACGGTAGCGGTCTCTGCGCCTCGTCTCCCTTCCCAGCATCAGGACCCGCAGGTTCTGCGCCCGAGAGCAGATCATACAGCAATCCCGCCGGGTAATGCCACTTCAACGGCACGCCGTCCTCGACGCTAAGCCAGGCATCATGCGCCGGGATCTCGGGGTCGATCAAGGAGGGTGCGAAGAACGCATGCAGTCGCTCCAGCAGAAAGGCCAAATACGATAATCGAGGGAACTGGATCAGGTACGGCTCCGAGTCGTTATAAGTGCGGCAGTCCGCTGGGGCCAGACGAATCTCGAGCGCAAGCGAACCGGCCCATATCTGAGATTGGAGGGAGGTGATGTTGCTGTTCGCTGGTGGGGGTGGCATCACCGGCAGACGAAAGCGGCGTCGAGGCGAGGAACAGCGATTGGAGACGAGGGCATGATGTTGATGTTCAAGTCGGGTCAGGGGAATGTCAGAATGTTGGCCACATATCGGAAGCTCACACTCGATGCCTGGTGCTGTTCCTTAATACGCGAGAGGCACATGTTCGACATCGAGGGAGCAGCCGTTCGTGGCGCGAGCTCGGGTGACGTAGGGACAGTAGTAGCAGCCACATCATGTGCAGACGGACAGAATCAGGGCGCACAACCTGGTGGAACGACCATCAGCTTGCCTTCTTCCCAAATCCAGAATAGCAAACAGCTGGCATCTTGACGGCTGAAATCATTACACAGACAATACAAGAGTCATGTCGGGTAAGAGACCTCATGGGCGCGCAAGCCGCAGATCGATTCCATGTTTCTGACCCCACCTCCCAGCACCACCAGTAGACTATTACGCTTCGCTCGAGGTTGACTCCAAGGCAACACAGCAACAGATCCGTGACGCCTACAAGAAGCAAGCACTGCGCCACCATCCCGACCGCGTGCCAGCCAACTCTCCCGAACGCGCGACCAAGACCAAGAAGTTTCAACAGATCAACGATGCCTACTACACGCTATCTGATCCTGGTCGGCGCAGAGACTACGATGCCTCACGAAACACCTTTCACGGGTTTGGTGGCGGAGCTGCAGACTTCGAAGACGAAGCGCCAAAGACCAGCGGTGGCATGCCAGGCGGATTCCCATGGTCGGCATTTGGGTTCGGTGGCACCGCGAAGAGCGAGTCTGACGCGAACACCAAGAGTAACGAGCAGTTCGGATCCGTGTTCGAAGAGATGATGCAGGATGAGGGGATGGCAGATGGCGAGAAGAAGCCAACCAACATGTTTTGGAGTCTGGTGGGAGGTGTAAGTGGAGGAGCCATGGGCTTCATCGTCGCGAATGTGCCCGGTGCACTGGCAGGAGCGGTGGCGGGCAACAGGCTGGGAGCGGTCCGCGACAAGAGAGGAAAGAGCGTGTATAGTGTGTACCAAGAGTTGGAGCAGCCGGAGAAGATGCGCTTATTGAGTGAGTTGGCTAGCAAGGTATTTGCGCATGCGATCAGCTAGAGGGCAATGTCGGTAGATTGGTCTGTGAAGCGCCAGGATTTCGGTTATAGCGCACGATATGCACGAGCGGAGACCTTGTATAGGGCAGGGTCTCCATGCGGTTTGCAATTTGGTCCACTCGTGACTTTGTGAATCTTAACTCATCGTGCTACTTTGGAGGTATCCTTGTCTAGAAGCTCCCGGGCGGCGACAAGCTCGGGTTTTGAGTAACCATCCCAACCTTTCTCACCTGATGAGCTCCGTCTCAAGATCTCCGCGAGCTTGCTTGTTGCCATCTCGTTGAGCTTCTGTACCGCGTCCAAAGATGGAGCGGCAAGGGCCCCCGTTACCGGGTCTGCTGATGCTGTTTGCGGTCCTTTCGAGCTCGACATGATCTGAAGTAGTCGCATCGTAGTCTAGCAGGTCAGCATACTTCGAAACAACTCCTTCCTATCCAGCAGTACTCACCAGCTTTAAGCCGTAGTATCCTCGAAGGTAGTCATCGCACAGCTCTACACTTCTGCAATACCGCCTCATGCTCTCCACCAAGCCCTTCAATTGCTCCCCGCCTTCCGCCTTCTGTGCAGCTAGATATGAAACCTCGCCCATCCGCGCCTGCATGTTCCACGCGTTCGGCGTTACGAGTAACACCTCTTCCAAGCAGAACAAAGCTTGCTCGTACATCCCTTGCGAAAGATATAAATCAGACAGTTCTGACCATGCCTCCGCGTCAATCGGGCTGGCGTCCAGAAGCGTGGTGAGTGCGGTGATGGCATCTGCAGTCCGGCCCATACTCCGCAGCAACGCCGCACGTCTCTTGCGTATTGAGAAAGTGGCAGGCTCCTCTTTGAGTATCTCCTCGTACCAAGTCAGCACGCCAGCCAGCTCAATGTCATTCTTCGCCGTCGCTTCCTTGTAAAGCCCCGCGAAGGCAAGGACGCGTTCGTTTTGTCTCCCGAAACGTTCCGTCAACTCCTCCAGGCAGAGATATGCGGATTGGTTGTCGCCGGTACGTAGACATGCTAGGTAGATGTTCTCGTAGGAGGTCCACTTCTCTTGCGATTCGTTGTTGATCAGAAGATTGAGCGGGTATGGCAGCGACCATGAGGATTGTGAGGAGAAGAAGGCTGATGCTTTTTGCGAGAGCGCGAGCGCCTGCTCCGGGGAGGCGGAAGTCGGTGGTTGTAACAAAGACATGCTTGTGGTGTGTGCAACGAGAGATGTACTGGGTTGTTCTCACATGTATGCTTGAAGCTCTACTACCACGTGCAGCCAGGGTTCATGCGAGGTATCACCGTAACACCTCAGGCAGCAATGTCTCATCCTTCCGCCACTTCCGCTGCGCAACACCACTTGATGTGGATTCTACTTACGACATACAGTACTTGGACTCAACATTGTCTTCCTGCATGTGAGATGCGTGAAACATGTCTCCGTACATGTACGTTTCTCATGCGGCATTGATCGGATGACATCTACGAAGCTGCTGCAGTACCGGCCTGCAGTGCCGCCCTTCATGCATCAAGCGGCAGGAATAGCCAGAGATCTCGATGATCGCCAGAGCTTGAAGAAACTTCAGCTACTTCTCCCGACTTGAAGCATGCCAAGTCACTCCCACCCTCGACGAACACAAGCGCTCTCCGAGGGCATAACGGTTGAGACGGCATTCACAGATCTTGGAAGTGCAGCTATGCCCGACATGCCGTAGTACCTGCAGCAGCACATATGGTTCTGCAGCAGTATCGCCCACTGGCCCCGCCGACGTAGACACTTCACTCGTGGGCTAGCAGTGTCGACGTCGTTAGCAGCAAAGATCGACATCACTTCGCTCCGCGAGCGGTCAAGCTCACAGTCTTGCAGTGACATGCCTGAAGGTGGAATCAACCATCTACACGTCGGCGGCGCTGCCTTCACCGATATGCAGCACGAGATATAAAGATCTGGAGAAGGTGCAGTGATTTTCGCTTTCTTCTCAGTGTTTTCAATAGCCTTCGTCACTTTCTCGCCCATCGCACGTCAAGAGACCTTTCAAGCACAACTCCCACTATCGTTACCAGCAAACATGCGTTTCACTATCGTTTTCGGTCTGCTCGCGACCCTGGCGATTGCCGCCCCCATTGGCAGCCCTTCCGAATCTGCCCTCCGCAGCCGCCAGACCAACAATGCAGGCTCCACCTCCACTTCCACCTCGAACAACGAAGGCTTGCTCGGTCTTGGTGTGACCGGTGGCTCTGCTTCCGCCGCTGAGGACGGCGCAAGCACTAGCTCCACGAGCACTTCTGAGTGCGGTATGCCTTTGGCCCTCTCTGCGTCCTGAGATGGTTTCGTGCTGACTTTGTCCTTTCTCCTTTCTCAGGCTTGGTCTCTTGTGCTGGTAGCTCCAGTGCCGCAGGACCCAATGGCACCTCCGCCGATTCTGGCGACTCGAAGAAATTCAGGCTTTGAGCTTCGCATGGTTGACGAGATGAAATGACTGCATATATGTTCACGAATGACGCCGTATGGCTGATGAACGACTTTACGAGCGTGGTTCGCTAGATGCCAATACAGTATATATGATGAATGACCAGAGACGCCTTGAGTTCTACATTACCGTGCAATATTGCCAGTTGCTTTCTACAACATCAACATCGTGGCTGTGTGACGCCTTACCATATGCTGCAGTTGGCATTAGTTCAGACGACTCCCAAAATTCCCAAGAGATCTCGACTGTCTTTCTCCGCTAAGCATACCTACCTATGTACCCATCATACTCAACTGCCTCTGAAGTCATGTATTGCTCTTCGCGCTTTGGGGAGTGTCTTCACGAACAAGCACAAGTCCATAATGTCACACCCGTAGACGTACAATGCCGTCCAACGTGGCAATCCTGGCACTCCACGTGCAGGTCACCGCCGAGAAGATTCCGCTGGAACGACCAACGTTGCCATAGCAGTGGGTCGGAAACAGGTACGAGCGGACCTTCGCGCCCGGGTCGACCGAAGCCATCGAACGAGGCCGACAGCAACGAGCACGATCATCTGGTAGAGTATAGAATCTTCGTCCTATAGTTCCGCGGGGAATTTGGGAGCGCTGGCAACGCTGCAGCGCTACTACGCCGAATCCGCGCATACGGCGTCTTGAGAGAGGTAAGCGCCTGACGACGAGCTGCATTCAAAGCCGAAAACAGACCCATCGCATGCGTGGTTCGGCTGACATCGATCGCCGCGGTGCGTGAATAATAAGATGATCCACCATATGGGCGGAAGTTGATTCGCGCACCGAGTGGTGGTTCTTGAGCTGGGCAAAGCGTAATAAAGTGTCACCGTCCGGTGGGGGAATTGAAGGTTTGGCAGCCACTTGAGGATATTATTACTTCACTCTGCATGACCCACGAGATCGTGGTTATGATAGCTTCTTCAATGCTTCACGCACACCTCGTCTTCTTCGTCTTCTTATGATTTTCACTCCTCTGGAATTATCATCTGGTTGCCGTGGTTCGGGGAATTGATTGCCGGGACAACATCGATTCTCGCCTGTACGTCTCCCCGTACCTGAATGCCACTTATATCATGCGTCCCCCGTACCTTAGTAGCATATCACATTTTCGGGACTGACCAACCTCCTCTCTACAGCGAGGGCCTTCCTGTGTCACCAGCGCGCATATTTGCCAATCTGCGCCTGACACCACCAGTGACACTTGCTCGAGCACCTTGCGTTCCAGTCCCCGGTCCTCCATCAGTGTCGAGCAAGATATGGATCGTAACTGAGTGATGGATCGTCCGCACACCGGAGCATAGGAAGATCGACACTACATCTATGAGATTCCGAGGACGTGTCGGTTCACAGTGTTGGGGTGATCGTTGCCAGCACCATCAGTAACAGCTTGGAGCTCCGCCTACCACCGGACACCACCCTCCCCAAGGTCACCGCTCGGTTGCGATTGCTACACCGACCCGTCCTGTCTCAGAGGCTATACCGTCCCGCTCCGCTCTACCCAGCCTCTCACCTTGCGAGCCACGATGCAGTCAACAAGCTCGAGTCAACAACCTCCCCATCAGGGCTACTACAACACTCCTCGCGCCCACACGAACGGAGCCTACCCTGACTCCAAACCACGAACCCCCCAAGCTGCCAACGGCCATACCCAGCCTCCCCCTCCCAGCGAAATGAATCCATATCAGTACTCCCATCCCCAGTACGGGCAGCCGCAGCAACATGCCCAACAGCAACAACACGCCGCGCCGCAGCAGCGACAAGCATACTATCAGCAACTACCTCCACCACATACCATGGGCATCCCTCAGCCTCAAGCAGGCTCGATGATACCGCCTCTCAACCTTCTTGGGTCCGGCGGACATGTAGGATATGGCGGGCTTCCTCACGGTCAAATGCCGCTGCAAGATACGAGCAGGGTGCAGGACCGGCCTCCGGTGCAGATGTCATATAGTGGCGCAACAGACAAGTACAGATACACCCTCGTGGTGGCGCAACAACCACAAAGAGCTCGTATGTGTGGGTTTGGAGATAAAGATCGTCGCCCGATCACTCCTCCGCCGTGTATCCGACTTGACATCACGGATCTCAATGGGAATCCCGTCAACATGGAAGACATCGACGGATCGTTTTTCGTGTTACAGGTAGATCTCTGGTCCGACACTGCAGACCGCGAAGTTAACATTGTTCGCGCGTCCAACTCGACTCCCACGACCAGTATCAGCACTGCAACGACTACCTCCTTCCCGCCTACTGTTGAGCCGCCTCGCGACCCCATGGGTTTCTACCTCGGTAATCCTGGGTATGGTCATACAGGGATGAGTGGAGGGCAGTTCCCTTACTACCCAGGCTCGCACATGCCACCACACCTAGCACAGCCAGGCCACTCATACATGCCTGGAAACCAGAGTTCAAATACTATGTTTACTCGAAACCTCATTGGCAGTCTGACCGTCAATGCCTCTCGGCTCACTGATCCAGACAACAACTCCAGCTATTGGTTTGTGCTGCAGGATCTGTCCGTGCGTACAGAGGGCTTTTTCAGGTGAGTTGAAGATCGTTGGAACCATTGCTTGGCCGTGCACTGACTATTGCACATCCAGACTCAAGATGAACTTCATCGATGTAGGCGCAGGCATAGGCCAGGGATTGAATCGAGGCAAGGCACCGGTCCTGGCCTGGGTATTCTCAGATTCTTTCCAGGTCTTCTCCGCAAAGAAGTTCCCTGGCGTCATTGAAAGCACAGCTCTGAGCAAATGCTTTGCATCTCAAGGGATTAAGATTCCAATCCGCAAGGACAACAAAGCCGACGGCGGTGACGAAGATGACGAGGGTTGAGTCATCCACTCGCTATTAATGACCTTATGACAGTTCTTTTCATGCTCGCGCACTCTTTTGGGAACCAGCGCAGCTGACTGTGGCTCAACGTTGGCCTACAAGATTGCCATCCTCGCCTCTAGCTTGGCGGTATTGCTGGAATGGAACCCGTCAAGAGTCTCGCCGAAGCTTCTCAACCTTGCTTCGTAGAACTCCAGAAGGCGGACAAACTAAGTGTTCGACGCTTCTGTGGACGAATGGAACGAGTATTGGAGCAACATTGTGCTGGCTATCCGAGGTCTTCACCATCGGAACTACCAGTCTAGCATGATCCTACACTACCTACGAACCAAAGTATGGACGTATACTGGCCTCCATGCACGATATTGGTATCACATCACACCCTCGACTTGCTTCAACCAAAGTCGTTGGCAGAACTTCCTGTACGGCATATTGGAAAGCATTCCTCTCATTATCTGTACTCATTACTTTGCGAGCGCGCGCTTTGAATCAGGAAGTTGTACCGGGAAATGTTCAATATGCATGCCCACATCAGGCTCACGAGGCAGGCAGCCGGTGGATGAGGCATCATTGAAAAGCAAAGCTAGCGATCATTGGAATCACAGGTCTTTCGACCAGCATCATTGGCACATTTGTACTCTCGGCGACTAGATCGTATCCATAGACGCCTTTTTCGGCTGTATCTGTATGAAGTCCCTCGTGTCGCACGCCACGTCATGGGTTGTAGCAGTGACCGGTGGGTGGTCTGGTGTTTATACCTTGGATAAAAGTAACTGTAGCGCAAGTACGATGCAAGGATCCTTGGTACCAAGAACTTGCGTATCATTTCGGTGACTATTGGGATGTAAGGTAGTAGTCAGTTGCATGTAGAACAATCTCGCCGTTCGACATCAACTCCCGTCCGTCGTAGCACGCGGACCCCCGCCCACCTACAGTAACTTACCTTCGGAAGAGCAACTGCTCTCCATACCTGAGGTATGCTAGCTGTTCTCAACGGCAACATATCGCGGCATCAGACATCTAGCCAATACTCCTTTCCTGGGGCTATCAAAGGCACACGATCGCGCACGAAGCTTAACACCCTTACTTCATAAGGTATCAAAGCGACCCCGAATCAAAGCCGGAATTGAAGTCACAATAAGTCACAGCTACGCCAGTTCGACGACCACCTCTTTTGGCAACCTTACTTATCATCATTCGTAAGCGTAGCTCGCACCAGATTGCGTTTCCTATATTCGGACAACGACATGTGCGCAACCTAGGTAACTCCACCTTTCCTTAAGTAAGGTAGCTGGCAGCACCGTCACCAACACGACCAGTGACCTGACTAGCGCATGGCGCTCTCACGCGCGGACTTTGACGCGGCATGTCGTGTTTTCGCGAGGGGGTGGAGCGATGAGGGGGCCGGGGAGAATGGTGGGTGGGAGGATGTTACGTTGTTACAGAGTGTATGTTCTCCCTGTTCCTGCGAGAGGAAGTCCCAGGGGGGCGATGCAAGGGTATTTGCTGAAGCGGGCGGTGTAGCATGATGAGATGTTTTTACGCATCACGAAGGTGGTATCTTCGAGTAAGATGGTGGATGGGCAGGTGGAGGTGGAGGGATACGGGGCACATGAGGACGAAGGACTTCAGGAGGGAATCGATGACGATGACGGGGATGAAGGCGAGCTACGTCGGGTACGAACTGTTTATGAGCTACCGCGGGTCATGTACGATGTCGTCTACTCGACGTCCTATCAGGCCCCGGTGCTGTATCTGACCTTTGCACACCTGCCGCACCCAGGTCTGCCATCGCTAGAGCAGGTGTACGAGCTGCTGGTCCCGTCAGAGATCGCACCGCAGCTTCGACTCGTCGGGGTGATGGGGTCGTTGAGCTTCGCGGAACACCCGATGACAGGCCTGCCGGCGTACTTTGTGCATCCGTGTCGGACAGCGGAGGCGATGAGGCCGGTGGTGGGAAGTGAGATGAGAAAGCCCGAAGCGTATCTGCTGGCGTGGTTGGGAATGGTCGGTGCAAATGTGGGGTTGAAAATGTCGATACAGTTTGCTCAGCGGATTTCAGCTGTGCAGAGCTCGTGATGGGGAACATGCTCGGTATGTGTGGCTAAGCTAGGAGTCAGAAAGTGGTCGAGTATGCGGGATCCGCTGTACTGCACCTACCAGCAAACGTGGCATCTGAATATCGTCTCTTCGTGGATATAATGGCGATCCGCAGCGGCGGCTTGTGAATTGCACACTCATGTAGCATCACGTTCCGTGTATGCTTAGTCGTAGACTTGGAGTCATTCCTTCGTAAGAGAACCGACCCCTCAATCATCCTCCTCATCACTCATCTCCATGGCGCCCTCACTATCATCGCCGTCCTCCTCCATC
Source organism: Microcyclospora pomicola (assembly GCA_002786065.1). Lineage (NCBI taxonomy): Eukaryota > Fungi > Ascomycota > Dothideomycetes > Capnodiales > Microcyclospora > Microcyclospora pomicola. The sequence goes on from NHNY01000001.1 coordinate 1,101,325, forward strand.
GGCACCGCCTCATCTTCAGTATCTTTCTCGGACCGAGCTCTCTTGACACCCTGGCTCTCGCTAGCCACCCGCGATCGCTTGACGCCCTGCGGACTTGGGGTATCTTGCGCTCCAGCATCAGACGGCACTGCAAGCTCGGTCGGTTTACCTGTGGAGGAAAGTAAGCGTGCTGCAGCAGTAGACTGCGAAGTCGCAACATTGTCAGGCACGGCTGTGGGCGCGGCAGTAGCAGCGGGCTGGTTGAAGGTGCCGGTCATCTTGGCGAGAGCGACGGAACGGTTCTTGGAGTAGCTGATTCTCTGTGCACTTCCCATCAGCATTGACTTATGATCCCTCAAGATCACCCAGACATACCATTTCTCGTCCGTAGAATTCTAGACCTTGGCAAGATCGCATTGCCTGCGTCGCACTTTGCACATCGCGGAACAGGATGTGTGCTTGCCCTCGCATCTGCTTCGTTTTAAGCGCGTTGATATCGAGAACCGGCGCATAGGTGGAGAAAAGAACGTAGAGCGAGCGGCGGAGGTCTTCTTTCTGCAGTTTCTCAGGGAGGTTCTGGAGGTAGAGCGACTGACTCGCAGGGACCGCTGTCGTCTTTGAGGTCGCCATCTTCGTCTGTCTCTGGCGGTGCCAGAAAGAAAAAAGAATCGCAGGAGTGATCGTTTTGAGGTGCACCAAGCTCAAGTATGCAGTCCATAGATCATCTAGCGTGAAGAGCGTGAAGTCTCGGCAGCGCCCGGGAGAGTCTGTGCGGTGCTGTCCAACTTTACATCTACATCCACCCACGAACAAGCAGCCATGCATTCGCGCGCAGCACATACTTACATTTCCATCGGTGATGGCCGCTGCTCAATCAAGTGGCTGTGCTTGGCTTCAACAAGCCGCATTATGCCAACACTTTTTCTTTGACGAAGCGCGAAGAATCAATCCGCGATGAGGCTTGAAGAACGCTTCTATGGGATGGATGCATTGCTGTTTCACCTCTGCTGTGTAAGACTTTACACACTTTGCGGGAACATGATGCGTAGCGACCCATGTCTCAATGTTGCTGCACTTTGGTTGGTGGGCTGATATGCATGTGCCCTTCACACAGCCTGGTTCGCAGCCTCAGCCTCAGCCTCGTTTCAACCTCGCGCGGGAGCATGTTATCATAGGACGTTCGACACAGGACTATTAGGCCCGCTGACCACACTGTCACGCACAACACTTCATTTCGGAGGTTCTGACATCTCATTCTCGGATCATGAACGGCTGCTAGTATATCAGACTGAAAGTCAAATCTGGTGATTACCTCCGTTCCTGTGTCTTACACTGCTTGCTGTGCAAAGCTCCACGACATCCCGAAGATCGACGCCTCAGCTTACGGAGCAGTCTCCAGTGTGACCGAAAGAATCAGAAATCGACACGATAGGCACCATGGCTGACTTGATAGGTGTCATTGCGAGTGGCGCCGGTCTTGTATCGCTTGGGATCCAGATTGGCGATAGCGTACAGAAAATCAGACGACTGTACAAGTCTTTCAAGAATGCTCCAGCAATTTTGGAAGACTATGCATATGAGCTGGAGACTTTTAGCCTTGTTCTCTATGATCTGGAAAGAGATCGCCAACGCGATCATCCGGTCGATCAGACCATTATGGAGCGCTGCATTCGAACCTGCGAGCAAGCGAATGGCCGCATCCGTGCAGCTACCGACAAGCTCGGAGTGGCTATGCAGCGGTCGAAATTCAAGGGGCGACTATACACTGCCCTGGACCTCACTGAGGTGACTCAGCTTTGCAATGACCTTGAAAAGTCTAAGACCTCACTATTACTCGCATATCAGCTTTATGTTGAGTAAGGCGTAGCAGCCAAGTCCCCCCGAGCCCGTTGACTAATGAGAATGCTAGGTCGTGCCGGAAGAGGGATCACAGTCTCATGGTACAGCTACTCGAGGAGAACACACGGCATATCTCACAGCATACGTTTCTAGTCAAAACTGATCAGCAGGGCTTGCAACTCATTACGTCTGGCGTAGCAAATACTCAGACAAATACGGCCGACTCCTCGGGCTTAGATCAAGCGCTAGAATGTGTTGGGAGCGAAGCTGTAAGATGTCGCAGCATCACCCAAACAAGGACACAAGATGCATCCACCTTCCAGCGAACCTCCAAGTACAAGAAGCCTCGCAAAAGATGGCGAGTACATTTCAGTCCATGGTTCACTGCACAGATATGGGAACTGTCTGTCACAGCTGCACAGACAGGATGGAACCTCAATCTCAAACCTTCAAATATTGTCCCTCCTACCGCTTTGATCTTTGAGGCATGCGCGGACGGTGTTCTTCGAGAGGTTCAGACACTTTTCAATACAGGCAAGGCCTCTCCTTTCGACTATTGTCCAATCAATGAATATAGGCATAGAACCACTGTCTTCACGGTAAGTCAACAATCTGTTTTTTATCTACTGGAGCATTGTCTAATTGGTAGTCTAAAATAGGCAGCAGCGCGGTCTGGCAATATTCAGCTCTGCAAATACCTGCTTGATATAGCTGGTTACCCAAACATGCCCGCAGGTACGCAGGATCCATTGGATGCATTCGCATTCTCTTACAAGTGTGGTGAGGCCGACGAATCCGAAGCGTTGGGTCTGTATCGGTTAGCAGCAAGTCAACCAGAATGGACCATTCCCGCGACCACTGGTCCTGGCGGGTTTCCCTATTGGTGGCTATTCGCTCCCAATATCTCCTGTATCAGATTCATGAGAGACGAGTTTGATCTGGAGTTCCGCGAGATGGAGTGGTCTCATCAAGTGCTGCTAGCACTAGATTATTTGAATTCTAATTTTGCTCGCCGGCAAATTTTCTGGAATTACTGGGTAGCAAGACCGTTGACCGCCGTGTCATTGAAGCCCGAGATGTATCAAGCAGAACAATCGCTCACATGTTGAGTTGCTCGGCGGATAATTTGATTTTCGACGGGAAGAACTCACTGACGATGGAATGGGTGGACTTCGTTCGACAACTCGTTGCGAAAGGTATAGATCTCCACGCCACGAACGTGCACGGGGAGACACCACTTATGTCCGCCGTCTCCATGGAATGGCACTCAACTTTGCAGCCGTGGTTAAATCTGCTTGAGAGTGCTGGTGTGGATCTCGAAACTTACGGTCGGACCGAGATGGCATTGTGGGGCTCACCAGTGTCGGCACCTCACATTACATGGACTTACGGGCCGACTCCAGAAGATTGGGGGTATTATTCACACGTAGTACCGATGTACGCACAAGTGGCTGCTCCTGGAGCATGGCCAGTCGCTGACAAGCGAGGTGATGTTATCTGCTGGTCCCCGCATCACGACCAAGATGCGCTTGATGCACCATGGCAGTGGCAGAGAGTTCGAGTCGTTGAAACACGCCCATCTCGAGCGGCTGCTGCAATGAATTGTATCGAGAACGGTGAAGAAACAGCGCTTGCCAATGAGTTCGATAGGTGGCAGGATGATTGTGGCGTGGTTCCACGCTTGATCGAAACACACCCTAAGCTACACCAGCGACCAAGAAGTTGCAGTCTGCCACACAGACGACCTTACTTATATCCTCGAAGAATCCGCCTCTGGGCACCATGTTATCACATATGCCATATGGATGGTCGAGTGAAATGCGGCTACGGTGACGCACGAAAGTGTGCAAAAGGTCTCCATGATTTCGACCGGGATAGTCACTGGACTTCAAATCGAGGAATCGATTCTCAGATGCGGCGCTTCCGCTGTCGATACCAGAGCGTGGAGGAGCTACGCAGTTTGCCGTATGCGGCGTACCACCCTCGCTGGAGCCAAGCGAGGCACGATTGACGAGTCATATCATTGCTACAAGAGCGTGTGCATCATTTACTGCGGCGTGTCTAAGTCGAGGTCATATTGTTCACAATCCGGCTGTCTCATTCTCGCTTCCGGCGTCCTGATGAGGGAGGGATGTTCAATAGTATCTATATAGACTCCAACCGAGTTCCACTGCTGCAGCGCCATACCAGCAAGCCACCCTGTAAATTGACAAACCTTGCCATGAGATGTCCATCAATCTACATGCACGCACAAACTTTGCACTTATGTAGGTACTGTACCTGCATGAGAAGTGCATACTGTAAATTATTACCTGGCCCATGATCCCACCACACATCGACACATCTTACAACTCAGAACACGCCGAAAGTTCAACCTCGTCAAGCCATCGATCACTGCAATCCAGGCGACATGATCTGCTAGCACAGTCTAGCCCTAGCTACAGTACTCCATCGACGCCTCACGATCCCGATACATCACAAAGTTTCTGGCATGAGAGCAGTCCGATCTAGAGACTGACTGGGTACAGTAGTATCCATGGCTAGAACGCTATCACTCGCGCCTCTGGACTGCGCTATTCGAGCTAAGGTAGAAATGCATACCGCTGTACTGTAGCTCCACGCCTGTCGCGTTTCCAGGCTGGAGAGCTGACAGGCGATACCTACCTACACCTAGCTACCTACACGATAGAGGCATGTATCCCTCAACGATAGCTCTCCAGCGCGTGAGGACCCAGTCGTTGAGAGCCAGTAGATCCCATACTTCATACCCAAGGTGCCTAAGGTACCTTAATTTGTCACCGTCGAGGTCTCGCTAAGGTAGGTATCTTATAGAGCTATGTAAGTTATGCAGCCTGGTCGATCTCCGCTAGAGCTATGCAGGTACACGTTACATCCCAAAGATCCCGTCTTCGTTCGGTCTCGAATCGCAATTCACCTGGGTAACTTATGGATAGGACGGGATATCAGTGAACAATTGACTTTACCATTGACTTTACCATTGACTTTACCATTGCATGTGCAGTGCATGTGCATGTGCAGTGCATATGATCCACCTACCTGCCGTCATAACCACCAACAATCACTGCATCCGACCTGCCATGCATACTCCATACCTAAGCAACCTACATGTCCACACTTATCAGTCCTGTAACATAATCGAAGCTATCACTTCACTCCCCTCCCCATCAATCTCAAATACACTTTCCACCGCGCGTCGCGAGAACTCGCTATCACGACGCGTCTGATGTGGAGAGGATGCCACGAGGCGAGCCAACAGAGCCAGGGGTCTTAGTAAGACGTAGTCAAAGTCGCGTCGACGGGAGTAAGGGGGAAGGGTGGGAGGAGTGGAAGGTTTCTGGCTGGCGCAAGCAGAAGGGGCAAGGAATGTGATGTGTCGACGGAGACGTTCTGCGATCGCGACGCGATGGGAGGTGGTGGAGGGGGATGTCAGAGGGTTATAAGTCTGCTGGAACACGGTGGGTTTCGAAGTTGCGATTGTCGTGCTTTTCTATCTCCCTGATCTACGCACTAGTCTTTACATTCGCGGTGCTTGCAACACGCAAGACCAGCAGCAAATCCGACGGCAAAGCCTTACGATAAGATGGGCGGTAAATGCTTCGAGTCCGACAGCAGCGTGGGCGGCGGGCACGACGACGTCTCGCATAGCAGCGACATGCCTCGCAACACCACGCACACTCCACTTTCGCCGGAGCTGTTCGAACGCCTCTACCTGCAGCCGCGCACGAATGTCCAAGGCGAGCTGCGGCAGACATTCGCCAACCCTACACCGGTGGGACTGATGGGCCTCGCAGTGGCGTTGACCCCCTTAGCCGCGGAGCTCATGGGCTGGCGAGGCTCGGGCGGCGACGGTGCAGCGACGATCTGCGCTTCGATCTGGTTCGGCGGCCTGTTGCTGCTGTTCGCGGGCATTGGAGAGTTCCTCCTGGGCAACACGTTCTCGTGTGTCGTGTTCATGGGATATGCGGCGCATTTCTTGACCTTTGCCACGACCTTCATGCCATTCTTCAACGCCATCGCTTTCTATACCAGTGCAGATCCACATGTGATTGATAGCCAGAAGCAAGCTGCGGAATTCTCGGCTGGCTTTGGTGGGTCTTCATACACTCCTTGCATCTCCACATCCACGTAGCTGACTCTTCGTCGCAGCATTCTATCCACTCGCTATGACTATACTCAACGTCTTCTTTCTCATCTGTTCGCTGAGGACAAACCTTGTCTTCGTCCTGATCTTCCTGGCTGCAGCCGCTGGTTTCGGCTGTGGTGCAGGCGCTTTCTGGCAGGCAGCCAACGACAACCTGGTGTTGAGCGGGCAGCTCACTGTTAGCTGTGGCGCGTGCTTCTTTGCAGCAGCCGTCCTCAACTTCTACATGTTGTTGGCGGTGATGTTACCGACGATGAGTCTACCTATCCCAAATCTACCGATTCTCGATCTCTCTACGAGGATCAGGGCGAAGGATGATAGCATGGAGCGTGGAGGCTAAGAACGTGGCTGGCCGTACACACGAAGCTTTGCTTGCTTGTAGAGCAGCATTTCGGTATATTGATGTTAGGGTACCTCGGACTTGATTTTCTGAGTTTTGATGAATCGTTCGAAGGTTGCCACGGGTACTCCAGGATAGTTGATACATTTGTGTAGCGATGATTGCAGTTGGTCTTCGCTTGGCTTCTTCTCATCACAAATGGATATGCTCACCGATGGCCAGTACTCTAGATTCCTGTTTGGTCGGATACTGCTCCTGTTAAATCTGGCCTACGCACCCGCTCTAGCGCTTGGAAACCGTCTCGCACTCAACAGCACACCCTTAACCCCTCTAATCTCCTTCTTCATCATCTCCACTGCGTCGTCTTTCGCGGGAGAGTTCTTCGTCATGCCAGCATCGTCTCCTTGACCCCACATCATGACACCCGGACTGGCATAGAGCATCACATCAAGCTCGTGTCGAACGCTCTTGACAGCTTCGTGCCGCTCTTGCTCAGCTGCCGCTGCCTTCTCCAGGCCGGTGGTCATTGCGACTACATGTTCCTTCAGTCTTGTCAAGCTGTTGGAGTGATACGTGACCGTGTCCTTCTTGGACGTGGCGATGGGGTTGGTGTTGATAGACGAGGTGGGTGAGGGCAGAGGGGAAGTCTGTGTGCCTGTATCGCGATGGTAGAGATCTGTCGGATCACCCGCAAGACTTTCCACATCGTTGAAGTCGAGCTCGTCTCCAACATTCTTATTCACCTCCGGTACCTTGCTGACGACTTTTGACAACCGCTCGTTGAACTCATCGAGCTTGCTGTGACTGTGTGTAGCGAAGTCATGGCGAGCCGCGGTTAATGATGTTAGCATAGGCGTTACCAGGTATTCGTTGGCTCCATAGATGAGAGCAGCCGTGGCGGCAGCGAAGTATGCTGCGTTGAAAACTCGAGAGGGTGTGATGAGTGGTGGTTGTTTGTGGGCTTGGACTAGAAACTCTGGATAGGTGATAATGGGAGCGTTGGCGACAGGCACAGCTGTTGTAGGAGTAGAGCTTGATTGAGGCTGGTGCTTGAATGACACAAATTCGGTCGACATGCTTGACGAGATATCCGTAGAGCCGAGCACTTGATCAATGGTGGCCTTTGATATGCCTTGCTTCTCTAGAAATGTACGCTTCTTCTCGGCCGAGGCCTCTTTCACGGTTGGATCTTCCAGAAAGGATTGGACTTGTTCCAGCTCTGATGTCTCTGATACCGACTCAGTTGAGCCCTCTGCAGGTTGTTCATGTTTGACAGACTCGACATCTTCGGTAGACTCTGTCTTCTGTGCTTCTACAGTTTCCGGCTGCCGTTCATCTTGGGACTCTGTCGGGGTTGGCGCGACCCTCTGCCATGAAGGGATGGCTGGCTTGGGTTTGTTATTAGACATGGCGATGTCAAGATGTTCCACAGTCTGCCACCAGCGTGTCAATTCGCAGATCAGTGTCGCAACAAGAATGTAGTGGACATGGGATTGCTCTGAGGACTATGGGTATATGAAGCCGGGCAGCTTCCAGCATTACATAAAACGCCGAGGCAGGCGACAAGCGGGCATGCCTGAGATGGCTGCCCATGATGAATGTTCGCGATCAGCCACAATAATCAACTAGATATTTCACCATGTATCACTTTTGAGAGCGTCATGTTGAGAATGCCGACTCGACTCGACTCTTGAATCGTTGAATTGGAGTTGTTCGATCTTCGTATTCATCGTGACAAAAGCTCATTGAACAGATTCCACCGTTCTATACCGACACGTCCATCCACTTTCATACTCGGGGAAAACTTTAGGCCCAGCATCTGTACCACTATAACCAGATCCATCCTGTACATATTTTATATCTCTCGCTCCACTCTTCACCCATCACAACCATCAACCTTCCTCCACGATGGATTACGATCCGAACAAACGTCTGCGGACTGCATCAGGCGCTCCACTCAGCACCAGCAACACCAACTCCTTCCATGCAGCAGCTGCAGCAGCCAGCCTTCCTTCGTATACTCCTCCGCCTCCACCCCGGTCAGCAGCAATCCACGCAGACAAAAGGTACGTTCGTACATTGTGAATCCATTTGGTATCCAACTGTGTCTCATCATTGAGGTGCTTCGATCCCGGGCATCTGTCTCGCCGTCTGCTTGGTGGTCGACTTGCCATTCATGCGCGCCGCGGCGCCACGTCGAATTCGCGATTCAGTGTTTCATAAGAGGGATGAGCGTGCCCAGCTGGAGGATCTGATTGATTCGCCTGAGGCACTTCCCACGTCTCACAGGCACGACATACCTACTTGCCGACAACACCAACGACATCTACTACACCAACCACTCCTGTATTGACCCCCCAGCCCACGGAGATCATGCCTCCCGAACGTCGCACCACCCGCACCACAATCCCCGTCAACTCGTCACGACAAGCAGCCAGACCTTATCCAACACGAACTGACTCTCGCCACAGCTCCAGCTCTGCGCAGCCTCTCGCTTCCGTCACCGGCCATGGCAGTAACAAGCTTCGCCTCACCGTCAAAGCCCAACCTAGTAGACTTCGGCAAGCGACCTCAGGTTCTGCCCTCCCTCCAGTATCATATGCGGAAGCAAGTGAGAGCGATACTACGCCAGCCCCGCCCACGCGTACCGCTCGCTCGACCCGGAATCCCCGCACTGTTGTGGAGCCGGACTCCGACGACCTAGAGGAGGACGAGGAAGAAGAGGACGAGGAGCTTGAGGAAGATGAGGACGAGGAGGATGCAGAGGGAGAGCTTGACGATACTACGATGGGACCGGAAGCGAGCGAGGGCGGCGACGTGGATGAAGACGAGGAGATGGAAGACATGTCAGAACATCCGCCTCCTCCTGTCATAACGCAGACTCGGATTAATGGCAAGCCCAACGTTACTGTGACGGCGCCCCCAGAGGGTCCGCTGAAGTCTGTCGAAGCTAAGGAGATGGAGGATGAAGATGACGACGACGATGACGAGCTGTCCGAGCTAGAATCCGAAGGTGATGGCAACGAGAACGAGCACGACGATGAGAACGACGACGAGGAAGGGGACGACAGCGACGACGAGAACGGTTCACGCAGTGCCACCCCCGATCTTAGCAAACTGACGCGCCGGCAACGAGGTTTCTACGAAGAGTCCGAAGACCCCAACTTGATGGCCTTGTCGAATGAAGCACAGAAGAAGAAGCACCTCACCGTCGAGGAACACGCCATGCGCCGGCAGGAGATGGCCAAGCGGCGGAAGAATCTGTCGGAGAAGCGCAACGAGGAGGAGAAGGTACGTCGTGTCCTCATGCTCCCTGTTCACTTGTCGGAACTAACATGCTCACCCGAATCAGATGGACACGATCAACAAGCTCCTAAGCAAACCCGCACCGAAGCGCCGCACACGCGCCGAGATTCTCGCGCAAGAACGTGCCGATGGCTTGACGCCAGGCGCCGAAGATGGCGACTTTGAGAGACCGGATGCCTTGAGTGTCCGCTGGGTCAACACCCGCGCGGGCAGCAGGATCGGCGTGCCGGAGGAGTGGCTCGACAAGCCGGTCGGCGAGGTGTTCCAGTCGCAGATCATGGCTACGCGAGCTGGAGCGATGGTGCAGGAGGTCTCATAGGGAGGAGAGCAGAGCAGGCTAGAGTTTGAGCGGCGGTGTTTGTTGGACATAGATATTCCGTTCATAGCACAAATCGCCGTCATCGTACGAAACAGACGAGTCGCGCAGTAATCTACACATCTCTAAGTACATTTGCCCTTACATCAAGCTACTCCGACCCCCGACCTCCGTCCCGCCCTGCCCATCCGACATCTCGCCGTTCCGCCCCACGACGAACTCGCGATAGATGCGATCAAGACGCCTCCGCTCCTGCGCGCTGATCGACCGCCGCGTCGCCTCGAGGCTCTTCTGCAAGTGACGCGCCGTGATGATAGGTTCGACGGCCGCGAGATCCGTGGCGGCGTCCTCCCTTGCGGCACCCACGCCACCGGGCGAGGCAAGGTGGTCCAACGCGCCGTTGGTCAGTCCGCGCACAGCAGGGGATGGCGGCTGGTGGCGCGCCTGTTTCGCCTTGCGGCGCGCGGTCTGCATGGCCGTGAGCTTGGTGGCGATTAAGGCGCGTTCCGCGGCGACGGAGGCGAGGGTCTGGGGTGAGGAGGTGACGGGACCGTCGGCGTGGTCGCCCAGTCGGAAATAGGTGAAGTCCTGCGACGGCTGGCGGGCAGCTTTCGCGCCCGCGGCGCCGGCCTTGCGTTTCTCGAAGTCTTGCGTCGCGGCGTTCTCGCTGCCGAGGACGTCCTGGATGGCTTCGAGGTGGGCGTTGTACAGGATGGCCTGCAGATCGGCGCCCGAGTAGCCGTCGGTCTGCCGGGCGATGGAGACGAGGCTAGGCTGGGCGAGGTTCTCCAGCACCGCGGTGTCGACTTTGAGCTTGCCGCTCACGGCCCGGAGAATGTCGAGGCGGTCTTCCTCGTCGGGCATGTCGCAGATTAGACTCTTATCGAGACGTCCGGGTCGGAGCAGAGCTGGGTCGATGAGGTCGGGACGAGAGGTTGCAGCGAGGACGTATACTCCGCTCAAGCCTTCTGCTCCGTCCATCATGGTGAGCAGCATGTTGACGACACGATCAGTGACACCAGTGCTGTCATGACCACGTTTTGGGGCGATCGAGTCAAACTCATCGAAGAACAAGACACATGGTTTGGCGGCTTCTGCACGCTCGAAAAGATCCCGAACACTCTTCTCGGAGGCACCAATGTACTTGTTGAGGATCTCTGGGCCTTTCACGGAGATGAAGTTCAAACCACATTCACCGGCCACCGCGGAGGCCAGCAGAGTCTTGCCGCAGCCGGGGAAGCCGTATAGAAGGAGACCCGAGCGGAGACGAAGAGGGCATTTGGCGAAGAGTGGAGCGTACGTGGTTGGGTATTGCAGTGTCTCCAGCAGTGTCTGTCGAGTCTCACGCAAGCCGCCGATCGATGAGAAGGTAGTCGTTGACGAGTGTAGTGTGACACCTCGCAATGACGCTGGAGTGAAGCCTTTCAAGGCTGCTGCGAAGTCATCGCTAAAGAGCGTTATCTGATCAGATGAGGTCGGATCCGAAATCGCACGGATCAGCGCCTCACTCCTGGCCCGAGAGACCAGCAGAGTGATATCTCCGGGCATATACCCATCTGTCTGACCGGCAATATCCAAAAAGTCCAGGTCAGGGTCCGCAACAACGCCATCATCCGGTTGTTCAGGAGTTGTTGGCCGACTGCCTTCTTCTGAGCTCTCCATCCACGCGCTTGCACCATTGTTGTCAGGCGTCGTAATGTCATCTTCATCTGCTTTCGTGCTGGGCTTTTTGAGTAGCATCTCCAGCACTTGTCGGCGACCATCTTTGGTAGGCGCCTTCAATGCCACAATGTCGCGAACCACATGTCCACCGACCACAACGTTATTGACAGCCTCTTTCCCCTGAGCAGTAGCCAGTAGCACGACCCCCGAGTCTCTTCCGCAGAATTGCCTGATAATGGTACAAAGCATTTCCGAGACTTGTCTGCTGCGACCGTTCGAGTCGACTTGCAGCTCGGTCTCGACAGGGCATAGTCTGTCGAGGTCATCTAGAATGACCACGGCACGTCCACCAAGTCGTGCTCCCCAAGCAGCTGTGGCAAACACGCGATGTAAAATCTCCTTGATGGTTTTCACCCTGGTCTCTTCTGTGATCAATGTCCGACAAGGGAAGTAAGTGGTATGGAATAAGTATTCGTTTCTTAGTTGATGCGCCAGGAGTTGCACCAGGCTTGTTTTACCCGAGCCCAGTCCACCAGTCAGCAATACTGATGACGCATGGAGGAGACTGGTCCTTGTCTGCTCGGTTAATGCATCGATGCCAACCATCACTGGCGGCTTCTCAGGCAAAGGTTCACCTGGAGGCTTTAGGACCTTCCTGGGTGCAGTTTCCGGTTGAACAGCGATGTCCAGCTTCCGATCACCACCCATCAGCCAGTGTACCCTTGTCTTGGACGGATCTCCTGGTGGCGGTGGCTCAAAATCCACAATACCACCAGGCCACGAGGCTTGGGCCGGTATCAGCATTCCGTCCGTCAAGGGCCCTTCCAGAATGGTTTTGCCAAACAGGGATCTTATCCTCTGCGCAGCTTCTTCTCGCTCTGTTTTGGACTCCCCACCGAACCTGAAACCGGATTTCTTGGTACTTTGTGCTGATGCGAATGGTGTGATTTTCAATCGCTTGATGATGGCCTCTTTACTGGCCTGCTGCGATGGTTCTTTGAGCGCAGATGCCGTCCTCGGTAATGGGGTGGGTGCAGGGTCGATACGAACGATGGCTCCGACGAGACCTTCTGATCCTAGTGTTGCACATAACAAGCTCGACAAGGCGACATGTCTGGCATCTGGCGCATCATCCCACGTGTGAAGCTTCGCCACGACTTTCATTGCTGGCATCTGTTCCGGACTGGGCTGGCTCTGTGGGTCCACGGGTTCTTGCAGACCAGCTGTTTGAACAATACTGACAATGGCCCAGCTTACACCTCGAAGAGTCTTGGAAGCCAAGTGTTCTCGATCCAGCCAAATCCTCAGACCCCGATCTTGCATGTCATCACTGGCATCCTCGAACCACTCGTTTTCCAGCTTACGAGTAACTCCACGTAGGAAGATCGGCGGTCGGGCCTTTTCTTCGTCATGAGCGCTTCGATGCCGCACGGTACTCTTCTCACTCCTCCCTCCTGCACTTCTCCGGCTGGTACTGGCCACACTTCTGCTGTCCCTCCCACTGCTCGAACTCGGCCGCTGCCTCGTTTTCGGCGCCACGATGACTTCCGCATCCGGTGAGATCTTCACAAATGCCTGCGAAGCACTAGGACTCGGCGTGAGGGAAGTGACAAATATGTTAGCAGTCGAAGTCGGCGTAAGATGTAGCGTAAGCGGATGTGATTGTCCAGCAGCTGGGTTCGGCAGAGCGCGAACTTGGCTCAAGAAGTTCATCTCCAGGAAGCGGGCATGAAGCTCAATGACTACCATCTCCTCGTCAGCACTCCTCCTTCACTGCCTAAGTTCGGTACATCACATACTCTCCCAATCCGTTGCAGTGACCGGCTCAATGTTGATCGTATGCGCCATGGGCGGATCAAGATGCAATTGCACCGCGACCTATACCTCCCACATCAGCCATTGAAGCCTCTCCTCCGGTCTCTCCAGCGCAAAGCACGAACCTTGGTCCCATCCGCTAAACCCACCGTCCTCGCGACCTGCGAGTCAATCTCTATGGTAGCGACCTCCTTATCCCCCGCTCCACCACCTCTAGCATCCCGAAGTCCATCTCTTCCCACGATCCCCACGAGTTTGGTCTGACTCTGCATGCCCGTCCAGCCGAAGAAGACGCTTTTCGTGACGCTGGCCGCCTTGCCTCCAGTCTTGGGATCCGCATTGGAGGTCTGCCGGAATTGGAGCTCGACGACGACATTTTGTGTGAGTGTATTCGCATTGAGCAGGAGAGACACCAAAGACGCAGGCAGGTTGAGTAGACAGCTTTTGAGGGAGGGTACGAGGGCGATTTCGGCCTGTTGCTGGTGGGGCTGGGATGGTGCGGAGGAGGATGGGCGGCGGAGTGAAGAGGACATCACGGACGAACGTGCTGGAAGAATGCAACGCGATCGTAAGAAGAGGTAGAATCAGAAAAGGACTGTGGGATTCATGTCGCGTATGATGAGACGTGAAGCTGTTCTGGACAATAATTTAGGGTCGGCAAGCCGAGGTTGGTGCTGCCCTCACTTGGTCAAATGCTTATTACTCGAGGTCAAGAAGGGTCAAACATGGATACAGTAGAACATCTTTCATGGCCATTTACATGACTACGATCGATTCCTCCAGCAACATCTCATGCAGATGATGAGCTCGAAATCCATGGCCCTCGCTATGCGTGCAGGCATGCTACATAAGACGTCGCTTATCAACGGTATTGCAGTGCTTCGCGCACCAACCTACTCCTCGATAAACTCCACCATGACTGTACCGTTCTTCAACCCAGCATCACCGATTGACGTGTCCAGCATATCTATGAGGTTCTTTCCCATGCTTATGAGCTCGAAGTTAGCATTCTCTTTGCCCTCTAATGGCGCTGCTTTGAGCCACTCGTATATCCTGCGTACTGAATCAGCGGTGGCGAAGCGACGAACAATTCTTCCACCAGAGTACCGGAACTGGATACGAGTAGTGTCTGGTCCCGTTGATGTCGGCTCTTCGTGAGCATTGCCGGCCGATATGAGTGAGAAAGGTGTAGCTTGCGCCGGGTTGGTCGACTCGACGGCAGGGGCGGCACCCATGTCCGTAACATCCATATCCTCGGGATCTACAGCAGGACCCTTTCCTTTATCCGTAGGTCGAGTGAGAGCATCTGGATCGTCTTCTTTCGACTTTGAGGCACTTCCATTGCTGAGACTGTTCTGCATAGCCATTTGCAGCATTTCTTCCTCACTCATTTGTGCAACTTCCTTCTTCTTTTCTTTCCGCTTGGCTTGCACCGGATTCTTCTTTGCCATACTTAAGCTGTAGCGGTCCAGAAACTCATGTAGATCCATCAGGAAGTCCGATGCTTTGGGTGACGGCGCTCCAGACCATGTCTTCACTTGCTCACCCGTACGTGGATCAACAATCGCAATATGTGGATATGCGTCCTCCAGGTCCCGCATCTGAGCGAAGTAGTACTGAATATACTCTTGACCACGCGGATCATCTTTGTTGTACTGTAAGAAAATGAAGTTCTCCTTGACCGTTTCCCTGATCTCGGGATTCTTCCAAATGTCTCGGTTCAAGACTTGGCAATCGAAGATGGATGGATCTTGTACGTTGACCAATATCCACTTTTCGTTCTCCTTGCCTTCATCGCGAGCAGCGGACCACGGTAGATTGGCGATAAGATCGAAAGGTGGCCGAAACAGGTCTGCGAGCAAGTTGGATTTGGACGTTGCTTCTGAAGCACCCCCTGTGGCACGAGAGAGCACCTGTCGATGTATCTCCGGATTCGCTGGATCATCCCCAGCCCAGATGGAGGGAGTCTCACGTTGATTGAAGATGCCCGGGGCACCTCGTCGCGGCTGCCGCCTTGCGCTCAACTGTTCAAAGACTGCTTGGTTCATTGCACTCGGGTCGTCTCTCCAGTCGCTGCCCGGCCCCACCAGCGTCTCTGTTGTCCTCGCCATAGGTGCTCTGACTCCATCGTCATCAAAGTCTCCACTCCCTCCTCCGCCACCGCTCCCTCTTGCCCCATACATCTCTTCTTGTAGGCGACGAGCAATGGCCTCATCATCCTCCACCGAATGCCCAGTTCGCAAGGGACGGCTACCTGTCATTTGTACATCGTCGTCGTCGTCATCATCATCGATAGTGATGGGATCATCACTGCTTGAAGTCTGTCTCGGTGCTTGCGCTGGGGGATTTGCTGAAGCTCCAAGATCTGGGTTGCTGAAGAAGAGTTCCACGGCTTGCTCGAGGTTGCCATCTGTGAGTGTAAGGTACTGCTGTGCTTGTTCCGGCGCCGAGCCTGTGAAGGCAACAAAGTTTGAGATTGCCTCGTCCATCTTGTTGGGTAAAATGTGGAAAGAAGTGCGCCCGAAATGGTGATTCAGATGTGGTCGTCTACCTAGTGGGGGTTTGTTGAATGAAGCTGTGTTACTGCGAACACCGCATCAGCTCTTGTGCGTAACAGGATGGGCAATTGCGTTTGCGTATCAAAAGCTCGGGACTCTACACTTCATGAATCAACGATCTTGGTCAGGAGCACAATGATAGCATCGCAGAAAAGGGAAGAATTGCATGAAAAGGTGAATATGGTGTTGGGAGGCGATCTCGAATCTTAAAGAGGCACGTCACCGACGCTTGCCTGACTGCCGCAGTACATGTAGTGGGGTTCTACATGTATTGTTGATCACATGCAACAGTCGCACGGCCAACACATATACTTGCTTGTAGCCACCATCTCTAGTCGCTCATTCGATAATTTGTATTATAGACTCATGTTAGTTGGACGAGTGGATCCTACGATGCTTGACCTTTGTTCCACCTCCCCTCCAAAGTCATCATTCGATTGCACCAGACGCCTCTCCAGGCTACGCCTCTTTATGCACCTGCAATGCAGCCAACCGTCCATACGTAACCATGCAAGACTGCACCGACCGCACGCACTCACATCATCATATCGTCTTCCATAGCGGAGTCTATTGGACCATGGAAGCCGGCAAAGCTTTGTCGCGCCTTCTGCTCATTCATCCGCTCCCAATCCGCATGATTTCGAATCTGGCCCAAGAATTGGTCTGATATCGTGCTTTGCTGGTGGCTGAACTGAGCTGGTTGCCAGAGATTGACCGCCGCATAGACTGGATCCGTCGACTTTGCCACCTGATCTGATTGATAGCCACTGACGATGTATGGCTCCGCCTCGACACTGATCGCAGCACTTCTTGATGCCGCGGTAATGGAGGCAACGCGCATCCGCGCTGCGGGAGGCCATGCCGTTTCACCTGGTTCCCTGATGGGACTGATAGGCACCTGTGTGTCGAACATGTGTTCTTCTCGTTGCTGCACCTTCTGGGCTTTCTGCTCATATCTCTGTTTTGCTTGCGCCTCCTCGTGTTCGAGGCTTGTCCATCCACTACTGATGTGCTTCTCAAGGGGGTAAGTTGGAGGCGAAATTCTCCAAAGCTCGAGCAGGCGCAATCTCTGCTCGTAGTCAGCATGATAGAAGAGGTTGATCTGGGAAGGAAGCAATGCGGCAGGGTCTATAGAATTCTGCATGAGAACCTCAGCCATGGCTTGAGGCACAGGCGAAGCGTCATATGGTGGCGGCGGACTACGTGATGGGCCAGATGTTGTATCCGGCCTGATATGCGCAGTCGGCGTGTAATGTGCGGAGATATAGTGGATCGGAGACTCGGGTGTCTTCTCTGAGTGCCCGTTGGACATGTCTCCAGCCCTTGGGTAAGAACCCTGCTGCTGAGCGGCCTGTCCAGGCACGTTCTGATGCTGCGAAAGCTGCATATTCTGTGCAAAGAGCTGTGCGAGCTCATCATGCTGGCCGTGATTCATCCTGCCTTCGGATGGTCCCCCGATATCAGCGCCTGGCGAGGTAAGTCCACACTGCGTTGATACAGATCAGTCCTGGACTGCTCAACAAGATCAAGCAGTTCTACAGGGATAACCTACGTGCGAACACTTGTGATCTTGCGTCCAGACCGTAGCCGAGTATTCGACCGCCGTATTGGACTGGCACCTGGAACAGCAGTGTACAAGTGTTGGCCAGCCAAACATTACAGAGTCCAGATCACTTTCGCCCTGGTTTTCGCTCTAGACGTCCAGTCTTTTCTTGCGGCTCCTTCAATCTCACAGTAGAAGCTGGACCGCCGTGATTCAGTGTACCAATCGCAATAAATGCTTGTGCAAGTCCTTGCGATCCGCCTGCTTTGATTTGTCTGCGGTAAGCGTGAAAGGCCAAGCGAAAGTATCAGTAAGAAAGGTCAGCAGTCAAAATTGCACAAGTCTGCTGTTCATTCGCCGGATATCTGAGATCTAGCTAGATTCTAATACCTGACAAGATCGGAAGCAACGTGAAGCGAAGACAGGAGGACTGAGAGGAGGAGGGGGATAGGAAATGAATAAATCCAGCGGAACGGTGACAAGTGTGCAACTGATGATGCAACGCTAAATTAAGTGCTCGGAAGTCATGCGTGAGTGGGAGCTCGTTTGGGCCGCTATCGATGCGTCAGGAGCTATTGGCCAGCAGTGTGTAAAAGTCAAGCACGCCTGACCATACCAATCTGCGAAAGAACGAGGTAATGATATGGCTCGTCGTTGTACGTGAAGCCGCGAAGGGGCAAGAATGGCAGACTCCAGAGTCGCTGGCGGTCGATACATGATAATCAATTCGCTCTAGTCATGCGGCTGCTGCCGTCGGCCACCACAGCTTCTAAGGCAGCTCTACGACGCGCAGCATCTCTGGCTTGGTCTGGCTTAAACATCAATCACCATACCCTCAAACCCGCACCTCACCTATACTCCATTGCCCAACTGACAATTGCTGCTTGTCTGCAAGTGGAAGGTGCTGAGTTTCACTCCATCCACATTCTGCCCGTTGTAGGCCACCGTCATCAATCATGGTCAGTCTATCCACTGAGCAATGTTTCTTATTCTCGAGACTGATCGAGAACAACCCAGACTTCGATAGGCACAGGATACGATCTCTCAAACTCCGTCTTCTCTCCCGATGGCCGTAACTTCCAAGTCGAATATGCGGTAAAGGCAGTAGAGAACGGCGGAACAGCAGTGGGCATCCGATGCAAAGACGGCGTGGTCCTTGCACTAGAAAAGCTGGTCTCGAGCAAGCTGTTGAAGAAGGATGCGAACAAGAGGATAGCAACGGTGGACAGACATGTCGGTGTGGTATGTTGGTCGTGGAGCACATGGCAGTAAGATCAAGGACTAATCACCGTATGCGATCTAGGTTCACTCCGGTCTTCTACCAGATGGCCGACACTTTGTCAGCCGCGCACGCGATGAAGCGTCAAGCTGGCGCAGCACATACAAAGCTCCCATTCCCGTGGCATCACTCGCCGACCGAATGGGTGCGTACGTACAGGCCTACACCCTCTACTCTTCCGTGCGTCCGTTTGGAATCACTGCCATTGTTGGTGGATGGGACGCAGAGACAGATCTCGATGTGGACGGTGTTGTTGGAAGTGGGCCAGGCGTCGGCAGTGGTGGAAGAACAAAGGGCGTGAAGGAAGGTGGACCATATCTGTACATGATCGAACCTTCAGGTCTATACTGGGGATACTATGGTGCAGCGACCGGCAAGGGACGACAGTCAGCGAAGGCGGAGCTTGAGAAGCTAAAGCTAGATCCAAAGGACGCCGACTGCTTGACTTTGGAGGAGGGCGTCAAGGAGGCAGCGCGCATTATCTACGTTGCCCACGAGGACAGCAAGGACAAGGACTTCGAGCTGGAGTTGACATGGATCAGTGCAGTCAACGGACCAACCAAGGGCAGACACGAGGAGGTGCCCAAAGCACTCCGGGAAGAGGCCGAGAGACTGGCCAAGATCGCGCTGGAGGGTGAAGATGAGGAGGAGGAGAAGATGGAGGAGTAGTGTACTGTGGCAGCCTGTATGATACAGCCGGAAGTATGTGTATGGGCGAATGCTGCTTTGCTGTGGCAGGTTCTGGTCGTAGCATACATGAATGCAGCAAAACAAGCCCTTGTAATGACACTAAGCTCTTTCACGATCCTCACTTGCTCTTCGAGGTATGAAGAAAGCAATTCTTTACAGCATGCCCTTTGTATAAGGCTCCTGACCTATTGACTGGTAATGGGGATCGTATTCAGGTTATGTATCATTTTCCTATCCGACGGTAGCCCGTTCATCGTTGTGCCATACAAGATGATACGAATACTGGTAGATTTGCCTGATAATACCAGTGCAGTATACGACTTGTATGCCGTCATTGCAGATAGCTCCAGCCTCTTCCTTTTGTAGACGCTTTGGAGCTCGAATCAAAACATAGTATATCAGATAGGTATGAAGACATGTTACAGCCCTATCATCTGCTCACCAACTTCTCAGGCATTCAGCGTGACAACTGATTAAATATTGCAGGCCGTCTTCCAGCATGATAGGGTGCTGCAGCTATCGCGTGGCAGTTCGGCCCTATCTAGAGATAGACCAAGGTAAGCTCCAGCGGTTCCTGAAGAGCTGCCGCATTTGGCCTGGGATGGCGATCCTGCTTGAAGACAAAAAGTAGGGTACGGGCAGATTATTTATTGAATGCTTGATGTTGTACACTCTCTCCCCTCACATCACTCCACTGCTGCTTCACCATGCACTCCATCACTTGTCTGGTCACCGGCTTGCTTGCAACTGCGCATGTCGCTTATGCTAAACCTCCGCCGAGCTATGGTCCCCCGGGCTATGGCTGGGGTCACCACAACCCTAACGACCAGGATAAGCTAGGAGCGGTGTCGTCGGAGAGCTCCACCTGCTCCAACATCGGTCTGGATGCGCTGAAGAAAGGTGGCAATGCCGCCGATAGCTTGATTGCTACCAACCTATGCGTCGGCGTCGTCAGTCCTTACCATTCTGGCATTGCGGGCGGCGGGTTTATGTTGGTGCGGTATGCAATTTCGAATCTTTTGCGAGATACATGGAAGAGAATCGAAACGCTGACCGTTTCACAGGAGCAGCAATGGGTCCTACGAGTTCATCGATTTCCGCGAGACGGCGCCTGCAGCCGCATTCCAGGACATGTATAACAACAATGTCAATGCGTCACTGGTAACAGGACTTGCAAGCGGTGTTCCTGGAGAGCTCAAAGGACTCTGGCATCTGTATGAGAACTATGCCAGTAAGAAGATCTCTTGGCACGATCTTGTCGTGCCGGCTGTCAAGGTCGCTCAGGACGGAATCCCCGTTGGCGCAGATCTCGTGAGGTATATGGCAAGCGCCACCGCTGGCATTGAGAACTTTCTAGTCACCGACCCAGCGTATGCCATAGATTTCGCGCCAAATGGAACTTTGATCGGCTTGGGCGACATCATCACCAGGAAGAGATACGCGGCTACTCTGCAGAGCATCGCAGAGCGTGGCATCGATGCTTTCTATTCTGGTCCAATCGCTGCTGTAAGTACATCATGTCTTCTCTATCGCCTCGAAACATGATTCTGACATTTTCTCTCAAGGCCACGATCAACGCCATTCAATCGACGGGTGGGATCATGACTTTGGAAGATCTGAAGAACTACACCGTAGCAATCCGAGAGCCAGGAATGATCACGTACCGTGACTACAAGATCCACAGCACTACAGCACCTTCTTCTGGCAGTGTTGTGCTCTCAGTGATGAAGATCATTGAGGGTTACGAGACTATTGGTCAAGCGGCCACAATTGATGAATCGACCCACTTGTTCGACGAAGCATTGCGATTTGCGTATGGTATGCGGTCGCTGCTGGCCGACCCAAGCTTCAACACGAGTATCGAGTCGTAAGGCCTAGCTTCCCTTTTATCTCGCTTATCACAAATACTGACGCTCAGCCGTACAGGTACCAGTTCGAAACATTCAGTGCCGAAACAGCAGCTGAAGTGCGCAGCAAAATCAATCCCCTCCACACTCAGGCGGTCGCGGCATACGACCCTTCCGGTCTCGAATCACTAACGGACCATGGTACATCTGCCATTGTGGCCAGCGACGCCTCAGGAATGGCGATCGCTCTAACGACCACGGTCAACACACTCTTCGGCTCTCACATCATGGTCCCTGAGACTGGTGTACAACTCAACAACGAGATGAACGATTTCAGCGTTCCTGGAGTGTCGAACGCGTTTGGATATGTTCCATCTCCCGCCAACTACGTGGCACCAGGCAAGCGACCGCTGTCTTCCATCTCCCCGACGATCGTCGAGCATGCCAACGGCGAGCTGTACTTTGTCGTGTCTTCCGCCGGTGGAAGTAGGATCATCACGGCGGTTCTACAAAATCTCTGGCACGTGCTGGATCAGAATGCGACCGCACCGCAAGCCCTGGCCGCACCTCGTCTGCACGACCAGCTCGAGCCCAACGTGGTCAGCTTCGAGTATGCTTACAGCAACGAGACGACCGCGTTCATGGCCGCCCGGGGACACAACGTGACCTGGATTGCCCCGGGCGCCACGACCGCGCAATCGTTGCGACGCTTGAGCAACGGTACTTTCGAGGCAGCTGGCGAGCCGAGACAACTGGACAGTGGTGGACTGGCGATCTAGATGTGCTGAGATATTGAAATTACCCAGACCAGGCACAGCCGTAGGATCAGAAGCGGCGGAAGGTTGGACGAGAGACTAGAGGATGTGACCTCTCATAACGATTGATGATCTGTTTAGGAAGCCGTGAATCACAGTTTACATACACGGAAATCATGTATGCAAATACCTGAATCATAAATCCCTCATCGCGTGTTGCGTCGATCAGGACCATACTTTGGCCCCCTTGCAGCCACCCAAGCATGTTCACATAGAATATCCCTCGCTAGCCTGCCCGGCACATAGCGTACCCGAGCCAGTACCCGGCATGATGGCCAAATCAGCAGGACGACGAGCATGATTCCACACCACAATCTTGGCATACACGCTCCTCGATTATCGCCGAGTTACAAACGTACAGTAGTATGTCCTCAGTAGTACACGACTATATCACATGCCAGCATAAGTGGCTCAACACCCATGGCGTCGGCTAGAATGAAGGGCTTCTAGCGCCAACCGTCGCTCGACCAATCGCTCCCACGCGAGGGATATAAGCCGTGCTAGCGCCATGCACCATGTCGGGATTCTACAGTTTCTATCCGGGCTTCGCGACGCTACGCCCACCTCACGCCAGCATTCAGCAACGCCCACCCGGTGCGCAAGCCATCGACTGGTCCCCGTTGCCTGCTGGCAGAGAGCGATCGACCACCCCGTGGCATCCTGGCACACCGCGTCTGGTGCTGGATCCCATTGACCCCTATGAGGATGATGAGCTACGGGCTACGGGCGACGGCACTGCTGGCGCTGTTGGCCGGAGACAGAGCTATAGCCGGCGCGGATCAGCCATTTATTGCAAGGGCCAATGCTTGGTTCACATGCCACTGAAGGCGCCTTATCAAGGTAGGCAGGTAGGTAGGTAGGGTGCTACAGTACCTACTTTTATACACGGATGCCCTTCCGACTGCGTTCCTTTTGGCCTACTCAAACGCGCCTGCTGTAAATCACTGCCTGGCTCTGCCAACCTACATCTTCTGTCGAAATAACAGGCATAGCATATACCATCTTACGATCAACCACACACACGCGAATCCCCTCGATCGATCAAAGCAACATGCGCGCC
The DNA here is from genome assembly GCA_002786065.1 of Microcyclospora pomicola. Lineage (NCBI taxonomy): Eukaryota > Fungi > Ascomycota > Dothideomycetes > Capnodiales > Microcyclospora > Microcyclospora pomicola. The sequence continues at coordinate 1,124,536 of NHNY01000001.1, forward strand.
ACCCTCTTTGCCCTCGCCGGCCTGTGCGCCACCCTCGTCTCTGCTGCCGGGCTGCCCTCTTGCGCGTCCAGCTGCGTAACGACCTTCGGCAGTTGCGGCCAGTTCGACGTCAAGTGCATCTGCTCAAGCACCACCCTGATCGCGGGGCTGGCATGCTGCGTCTCGACGAGCTGTGATGCCGCGGACCAGGAAGGTGAGGATCCATCGTCTTAGCCCATACCCCCGCCTGAGTCTATCACCCTTCAAGTGGAGAGTCACCCAGCTGACCACCGTCCGCCGCCCAGCAACGATCGAGTTCGCCAACGCCCTCTGCGCCGGCCAGGGCGTGACCGATCTCCCGCAATCCGCGACTTGCGCGTCCGGCGCCTCGACCGGCACCGCCACGACGACGGCCACCTCGCTTGCAGCGGCCATCTCGAGCGCCGCGGCGGAAGTCACCGGGACCTCGACGACCTCGACAACGTCGACGTCGACGGGCACGACTGTCAATGCTGCTGCGCCCACCGGACGGGCGGTCGAGGGACTGGGGCTTGGAATGGCGGTCGTCGGGATGTTGGCTGTGTTGTAGCGGGTGGGAAGGGACGGGGAAGATTGGTGGACAGCTTAGGGAAGAAGAGGGATAGACATTGCTGCATATAGATGGATGGCGGTGGGCGGCATGATCGCCTACGTACCTACTTGCCTTACGAAACAAACCATGCTTTCTGGCCACACCATTTGACATTCTCGATCGTTTCGAACGTCGACATGCAGTCGATCGTAGAGACGATATCGTGAATACTGACATCCATCTTTGCTACTCCGCCCATCCATACGGCACAGGTCCAGCCCGTATGAGGCAAGGTAAGGTAGGTCAAGTTCGAAGCGCGAACGGCTTAGTGATGATTTGTAGTGGACGGCGCCATACGGCAAGTCACCTTAGCTTAAGCTTTCTATACAGAACCACAAGGGAACGTTCTTCACGATGAATCATGCTTGCTTGTGGCAAATGGTATTGTATTATCTTTCAGTTCAGACAGCAAGCTAGACCTGCCCTGTGCGAGCAGACTTGCGATAAGCACGTGTAAAACTAGCTTTTTGTGACTCGAAGTGACTTGACGAGAGCGTGCGCGGCATTCCAGCTTGCATGTCGTGAACTCGATCGCTCGTTCCCCTCCTGGTTTCAAAAATGCACTCCGACGCCATCGCTAATGCCATAACAATCTGTTTCATGTCGATCCTCCCGTTGCTAGACAAACCGACGTTCTACGGTTGCCTTCTGGAAAGCGTAGGCTAAAACAAATAGCGTCGGGTGTGGACTTCCGAGCTATCTTGCTGAGTGAAGGTCACTTAGGATCAGCAGATCGGGTAGAAACTTTTACTTTTCCTTTGCTTTTCGTGGAATTATCTGCCTGGGTATCCACCAGGTCCTGGAGGGAAGCCGCGGCCACCAGGTGGCTGGAAGCCTTGTGGAGGAGCGAAACCGCCTGGGACAACGTCAGCTATGCTATGCGATATCAGTATTGAGTATGGTACTCACCTGGAGTAGCGCCAGGAGGAAATCCACCGGGAGCTCCGAAACCAGCTGTACATTGCGTCAGCTTCATCTGCATCTCTTGTGGCGGTTTGCGACCTGACTTACGAGGTCCACCTCGACCGGGAAAGCCTGGTGGTGCGCCAAATCCAGCGCCTGGAAAGCCTGGCCCGCCTACGCCTGCCGCAGGTCCTTGAAGACCTATGCCTGCACCACGTCCGGCAGGACGGCTGATTCCGATGCCCGCCTGCATCGCGGACGCAGCTGGAACTCCGCCTGGTGCAGAAGTACCAAGACGTGCAGCTGGGTCAGACGGAGGAGGTCCCTCGAGTGCGCATGATACCACTGTTGCACCGCGAATGATTGCAAGACCCAGCATACGCTTCTCCTCTGTCTCTACCATTTGACCATTCGTTGCCGCCGCGCCAGGGGGCCCACTTACTTTGCCTGCCCGCTTCACTCGTCGATACTCTTCACAGTCGGCAAGCACGAGGTTCATGTGTTTGTCGAAGGCAAGCATTTGCCCTACCAGTTGGCGTCCGTCGATCATCGTGGCTCGCATGCGGTGGTTGACCTGAGTTGCGCATTAGATATGGCGAATTCGCGCGGGAATCGGATATAACGACTCACATAGCCGGCCTAAGGAGACGATTAGCGGTCTATCCTTTGTCAACGCAAGGTACCTCATGTGTGAGGAGTGGAAGTGACTTACCATCTTGCCTTGCTTGTTGGGTGCTGCCATGATTGCTTGTCCACGTGCCAGAGCACCTTGTTGTGACTCGACTTGGCGATACTTCTGGTACAAGTGCAGCGACGAAGTTTGATTCGTGAAATATCGAAAACACTGAACAGTTGGTTGTCGCTTGTAGTGGATCGAGCTTCATGCAACTTTCAGTCTGCTACGCGTGAAGCTGGAGTCGGCGCCGGCGAAACTTCGGGCTTGGCGTCGCACTCGAACTTCTCAAATCCTGTCTATGGGTTCGACTTCAAGTGAGGGTTAGATCACGACAGCCACCATTACGACTACCACCGACACAATGGTGAGTTCTCGAGACTCACGACACCGCGACATTGCGTGTCGTGCCCATCACAACGAGGAAAATGCTAAACATGCCTAGGCGTCCGAACAGCAAAATGACAAGAGCTCCAACCCGATGCGCGAGCTCCGCATCCAAAAACTCGTCCTCAACATCTCCGTTGGCGAATCTGGAGACAGATTGACAAGAGCAGCCAAGGTGCTCGAACAACTCAGCGGTCAAACCCCAGTGTACAGTACGTTGCGAACTTCCGATAAGGTGGAATTGAAGGGCGAACAGGGACTAATGTGGCACAACAGGCAAGGCCCGCTACACTGTCCGCACTTTCGGTATCCGTCGTAACGAGAAGATCGCTGTTCACGTCACTGTCCGTGGACCAAAGGCAGAGGAGATCCTCGAGCGTGGTCTCAAGGTCAAGGAATACGAATTGAGGAAGCGCAACTTCTCCAAGACTGGCAACTTCGGCTTCGGCATTTCTGAGCACATCGATCTTGGTATCAAGTACGACCCGGCGATCGGTATCTACGGCATGGACTTCTACTGCATCATGTAAGTAATCTTCTGAGGGCCCGAGTTGACAGCACGTGCTGACTGTACTACAGGTCCCGCCCTGGTGAACGTGTTGCCAAGCGCAGACGCTGCCAGACCCGTGTTGGAGCCTCCCACCGCATCGACCAAAGCGAGACTGTCAAGTGGTACAAGAACAGATTCGAGGGCATTGTGAGGTAAACGTGGAAAAGAGCACGACAATGGTTGCGTATGTTTCAAGGCTGGGTTCGGCGCAAGAGCATGATCTCTCGGATAGTAGTTCTTCTAGAACAGATGGCCTATCGGAGCTTTACTCTCCCACAAATGCATGAGCAAGATCTTCAAAAATGCTGGCTTCACCCAAATGTGACTGCCGATAAGACATTGATCGCTGCCTCTTCGCACTTCCGTCGAGTCCTGTCTGCGTTGCTTCGGCAATGCTGGACTCGCCCCGTCGTTGTTGTCCATGCCCTACTGTATGGTGCGTCACCCCTATATCGTACCGAGGAGAGGTGAGTCGCCGTTCAAACGACAGCAATGTTAAGAGAGCCACGTCGTGCCTGTTGGACAGCTGTTTACAGTAGATATATTGCACGGGCACATACTGCCACGGCTTGCACGCACTCCTACCTCTTGGTAAGGCAGTACGGCTCGTGCGGTGCCATCCATGTGCTGGGACTTTGCGTCAGACAGCCCTTCGTCACTACTGCTTCGACCATGTGCTTGTACCCCATGTGGACGCCTTCGCGCCTAGTAGCTCAGCGGTACATCATATGGTGCAGGATACACAATCCAAGCACATTCATATGTTTGGTGTAGGCATCTGGGACGTTTCACATGCAGCAGCATAGAAGTACACTCTGCCCCGTGATATCGTGGCGAAGCACTCGACTTTGCATGTGATCTTGGCAGGCACCGAGTATCGCCTGCATCAGCGTCGCCACTCTGTACGACTATGGATGATGACTACATCTCCTTCGATACTTATTTGCGCTTGGCGAGGATCAGCTCTGCGAGAACTAGAGGTATATACATGGTCGACTACGTGTTCTAGATAGTATAACCAGTATAAGGTATGAGGCGAGACTCGTCGACGTAGAGTTTGCAGTGACGAGGGGACTTGGTGCATTTAGGCCACCGTATCTGCCACAAATTTTGCCCAGCTTTTCTCACCAACTACACAATCTCTCAGGGACTTCGCCCATCCTTCCTCCCAACCCAATATCCACGACAACATCATCCTCACACCTCACCTTCACCTGTCTAGTCTTTGCAAGTTCGTCTTTCGTCGTGCTTGCTTTCCTCAGACTCTTCTGTTTTCTGTTTCTTCATCGGGAAACACTCACGAACAGTACCTCTGACGACCGCTGTTCAATCACTTTGCACCCTACCTCCAACAGACCCTGACCCGTGCATCGAACCCTGCGACTTCACTATGGCGGAGCAACTCTCCATGAACGGCTTGTCCCTCAAGGACACGCAGCATGCACCTCAGCAAGGTCCACCTCCTGGTCAGCATAACGGCGGCTTCGAGCGTTCGGCCTACATTCCTCCACACATGAGGCAGTCGCGAGGTGGTCCTGCACCAGCCGGTCCTGGCCCCAACGGCTTTGATCAAGGCCCTCCACCCATGAACGCTGGCATGAATGGCAGCGCTTGGGCACCAAAGTCAGTCGCCAATCTTAACTACTTTCCGAGAGAATTCTGCATTGCTGACACGCTCTCTAGCAACGCTGGTGGCCCTCCTCGTGGTGCCAACTGGCAGGCGAACGGCGCCGCCCCATCCTTCACTCCTCGCACTGGTGGCAACTGGGACAATTCCCCTCAAATCCCTCGCAGCTTCGATCGCAACGGATACGGCGCTCCTGGAGGTGGCTCTGGTGGAGGACGCCAAGGTGCAGGAGACGGACAGTGGAGAGATGGCAAGCATATCCCTGGCCCGTCCAACCCGCGTGTCGAGCGTGAGCTGTTCGGTGTGCCCAACGACCCCTCCAAGCAACAAACTGGCATCAACTTCGAGAAATACGATGACATTCCGGTTGAAGCCTCTGGCCAAGGAGTTCCGGAGCCTGTGACCACCTTCACCAACCCACCTCTCGATGACCACCTCATCGCCAACATCGAGCTCGCGGGCTACAAGGTCCCCACACCTGTTCAGAAGTACTCCATCCCTATCGTCATGGGTGGCCGTGACCTTATGGCTTGTGCCCAGACTGGTTCCGGAAAGACTGGTGGTTTCCTCTTTCCCATCCTGTCCCAGGCATACCAGACCGGTCCCAGCTCGGGTGCCCCACAGCAATCAGGCTTTTCTCGGCAACGCAAGGCAACCCCGACCTCCCTAATTCTTGCGCCAACCCGTGAGCTTGTTTCTCAAATCTACGATGAGGCTCGCAAGTTTGCGTATCGCTCATGGGTCCGCCCGTGCGTGGTGTACGGTGGTGCTGACATTGGATCGCAATTACGCCAGATCGAGCGTGGCTGTGACCTTCTAGTTGCTACTCCTGGCCGTCTTGTCGACCTGATCGAGCGTGGCAGAATCTCTCTTGCTAACATCAAGTACTTGGTTCTGGACGAGGCTGATCGTATGTTGGACATGGGTTTCGAGCCGCAAATCCGCCGCATCGTCGAGGGCGAGGACATGCCTCGTACCGACAACCGCCAGACACTCATGTTTTCGGCCACCTTCCCACGTGACATCCAGATGCTGGCCCGCGACTTTCTCAGAGAGTATATCTTCCTTTCTGTTGGACGTGTCGGTTCCACCTCGGAGAACATCACCCAGAAAGTCGAGTACGTTGAGGACGCCGATAAGCGTAGCGTGCTTCTCGACATTTTGCACACGCACGGTGCCGGTCTGACTCTCATCTTCGTCGAGACCAAGCGCATGGCCGACTCCTTGTCCGACTACTTGATCAACCAAGGCTTCCCGGCTACCTCCATCCACGGCGACCGCACTCAGCGTGAGCGTGAGAAGGCTTTGGAGATGTTCCGCACTGGTCGCTGCCCCATCCTCGTTGCGACTGCTGTTGCTGCTCGTGGGTATGTACTTCCTCTACTTGTGATGTTGATCGAATGTTATAAGGGACATTGTCTTCGTCTCCTGTCATTCTTGTCTCGTTGTATGCACTTTCATCCATTAGAATCATTCACTAACCGCTTTTTAGTCTCGATATTCCGAACGTGAAGCACGTTGTCAACTACGATTTGCCCACCGATATTGACGACTATGTCCATCGTATTGGTCGTACCGGACGTGCTGGAAACACTGGTATTTCCACCGCCTTCTTCAACCGCGGTAACCGCGGTGTTGTGCGCGACCTTCTTGAACTCCTCAAGGAAGCCAACCAGGAGGTTCCTGGTTTCCTCGAGAGCATCGCTCGCGAGAGTTCTTTCGGTGGCGGAGGAGGACGTGGTGGCCGCTCTGGCGGTCGCGGCCGCGGCTCTACTGCGAACCGTGACGTCCGTACCTACGGTGGCGGACAGCGCCCAGCCTACGGTGGCACTGGAGGTGGAATGGGCATGGGCGGTGGCTATGGTGGTGGCTACGGTGGCAGCGGCGGTATGGGTGGCGGCATGGGAGGTGGCAGCTACGGCAACCCTACCGGTCCTGGTGGTGCCAACAGCTGGTGGTAGATGCATCGCATCTGAGTCCATCACATTATCGACACGCCCCACTTCCCATCTCCTTTGTATCCGGATCCTTCGGCGCGACTTAACTTTCTTTTTCGACAACGACGTTCCCTGCGAAGGGATCGCGTGAACGTGCGGCACATTATACCCCGACTCGGCCCGATGGTCAGCGCGGCCTTTCGCCGCATGCTCTGCACTACAACGACGTAGTGTGAAGGAGCAACAGCAGACGAAATCTGCATAATCATGGTGTGTCATTGAGGATGAGCGGTCCAACATTGTACCTTCGAAGCTCCTTGAGACACACTCTGCAGCGCCCTCAGCACATTGCTGCTTCTCGGGCAGGGAATATGCTGCTCTCACTAGATCTCATTCGCATGGCGTTCATTTAGACTGGAGGACTCGGCTTTTGCTTGTTCTCCCCCCTGTTTTCCATGACAAAAGCGAGCGAACGAGCGGATTCAGCATTTTCTGCGTATTTGTCCTTGTGGATCAAGCGTCGGCGTCGGGGCTTCTGATCATCATCATCATCACTGCCGCCCAAACACCCTCGGGCGGAAGTGAAGCGAGACGGATGGGGAGCTGGAGCGGAACATGCATATGGCATTCCCCATCGATCGCTGGATAGAGGACAAGGGCAAGGGCAATCACGAAGGCGGCATCTGAGCTTTTGGTTGTTTTCGGTTCACCTCGGTTTGCTTCACGACGAGATGAGAACCATACGACAACCATCAAGAGGCTGGCATGCCTTTGAAACCATAGATGTGCTCGATAGAAGCTCGTGCGAAGAGCTGGTTTGTAGTTTGTATCACGATTTTAGAAGGTCTTCAGCCCTAGAAACGTATATGTGACGCCAGGTTGTACGCCATGTAACATGCTACTTGAGCTACCAATGTCGAAGCCTACTTGTGTCCATCAGATCCTCAATCAAGCATGTCGTGTTCGAGATATTTGCCTGGACGAGTCGTGATCATCCTTGTATCCGAAGGAGTCTACACGGGACTGTTGCAACTTAGCAAACACCGGCATGAGTGCCATTGTCATGTCTAGAGCGGGACTAGTCTATCTTACATTGTGTACATACCATCTCATATCTTACAAATGGCCCATGCGAAATTCGTACATGCTATCACTTCACATCCGCCACGCCAGGAGCAGCAGTAGTAGTAGCTGCAGCCATGCCCATGTCGCCCACCTGCCACTCTCCGTCCTTGACCCACGGCTTCTTCTCCCCGAGCATCACAATGCTCGCCTCGCCTTTCTCGACCCGCGCGGCGAGATCCTCAGCTGCGGCTTGCACGTCCTGCGCGCCAACGTCCAGCAACCACTCGCGCCGCTGCTGCTCCATGGCGTGGTCGATGCCGGACAGGAAGCGAGACATGCCTTCGCGGTTGACCGAGATGGGGGCGTCAGCTTGCTGGAACACGGACAACTTGGCCTCCTCCATCTCGCGGACGGTCCATTTCCGCTCGGCGGCCCAGCGAGCGGCGTTGGCGTATATGCCCATGGTGTTGGCGGGGTTCGGGTCGCGGTAGGAGTACATGCCAAATGTCCCGCTGAGGCCGGAGTTCGCGGCACCGCCGCCGTAAGCGCCGCCTTTCTCGCGGATCTCGTGGTGCAGATGGTTGTGTGTGAGCAGCGGCGCGAGGACGGCGAGGGCAGCTCCGGACTTGGAGGTGTATGGTACGGTAGGGAGGGAGAGCGCAGTGTATGAGACTTGGTAAGGAAGTGGGAAGATTGTACGTCCAGAAGAAGGGTAATCTCGAACAGTACTTGCACTTGTGCCGGCGGAAGTGCTGAAGGAAGATGATGATTGCTTGATGGATGTGAGGAAGCGCTGGAGAGCAGCTTCGTTAGGAGACGAGGCGTCAGCGCCACAGGTCAATGCGACGCGCATGCCTGTCGTGGCCATGTTGGCGATCGTTATAGCCTGGATATCCTTCAGCTGCGAGATGAGTTTATGCATAGCATCGCTGTTCTCTTCTGTGGATGCCAGGTTCGTGATGAGCTTGAGTTGCGTCAGACCAGACGTCTGTTCTGCTAGCTTGCCTTCGCGTGTAAGGCCGGCCGCGGCGTATTTGCGTGCGTATCGATGACCAGATTCTGCAATAGCATCAACAGCTCCACTTGCACCAGACTGCAGAAGCTGCTTGATCATAGATTGGGCTTTCGCAGAGTCGAAATCTGTCTCAATGATCATAGTCTGCAGCAGTTCGTACATCGCTGGGACATTCCCATCGAAGGCATAGCCACTCAAGCTGAAGTCCTCTTCAGCCTTGGAAATGTCGCGTGGAGAGGTAGAAGTGTGGTAACCAAAGCTGATGCCACCTGTCTTGAGCTTAATCAGGTCTTCGAGCTCCTCCATCGATTTATGCTTGGTTCCGATGCGCATCAAGCTGTCGCAGAATAGTGGAACCAGCATACGAAGCTCATCTGGTAAGTCCTTGAATACCGACAGGGCACGGAAATACGTCAAGCCATTAGTAGCAGTTTCGCGCCACTGAACCTTGGACGTTGTGTCTATCGTACTATCGCGAAGCTCGGTTTTTTCTTGGTCTCGTGGAATGTCACTGACATGCAAAGTAGGCAAGGATTCTAGATCCTGCGTCTGACCAGCGTCTTGCTCCGCAACAAGCTCCAGTTCGCGCTCGCGGAGATGTTTGTAAGCCTCACCTTCGGACGAAAATCCTGCCACGGTTTCGGAGATTTTTGTCTGGAGTCGCTCGGCCTCTTCCGCAACTAGAGCAGCAGCATACTCTTCTGAAGGTACCATGGTGAATGTTAAAGTATTGTCGGTGGCAGTGTACTTCTTCAACAATCCTTCCAGGTAGCCCCCCTCGGCATAGTCGGACTTGAAGCGATCAACGACAGCGTTCCATGACAAGCCTTCGAAGGGATCTATACCATTGAACCAGCCTGGGTTCATCCTCTGGATCAGGTTCATGCCGAAGCTTGCAGTCTTGTGCTTGATGCCAAGCTCTAACTGATGGAGAATTCCATCAACCTTTTGTTTGTCAAATCCCTTGTCAATAGTCTGTTGCAGAGTCGCACATATCGCTTCTTTGACCTTGGGAACGTTCTCCTTAGTCACACCATTAAGCCCAATGGAGAATATCGCCTGACGGCTTGAATTATCATAGCCTGTGTTGGCCGAGAAATCTGTGCCCAAGCCTGCTTCGATGAGGTCGCGGTACATCGGTGACCCGTAGCCATCCATGAGAAGAGAAGAAGCTAGTGATAATGCGAATGACTCGTGAATGTTGCCAGTATCCCCGAAGAGCCAGGTGGTCGATGTCTTGTATTGTGCGTCTGGTGGTGTGAGCGGGTCGACCGGACCAGGCACAGTGACGAGCGTGGGCCCTTGGAGTGTGGCCGGTTGTCTCACATCGTGATCTGTGTCACTTTTGCTGAAACGGCTCAACTGATCGCCGAGCATCTCCAGGTGAGTTTCAACAGGTTGATCACCATAAGTCATGATCTTGCTGTTACTTGGATGATAGTGCTGGTGGTGAAAGTCACGCAATTGCTCGTAAGTCAGATCTGTCATCCTTTGAGGGTCACCACCGCTGTTATTGATGGCAGGAAAGATGTGCTCAAGGTATTTGACGTAGAAAAGATACGAGGCGTCAGAGGTCATGCCTTTCATCTCGTTGTATACTACGCCCTTGAACACAAGGTCTTTCACTCCATCGGTATCTGAGGATGATTTGGGATTCTCGGGACCTATCCTCCATCCTTCTTGCACAAAATCACTCTTTTTGAGCAAAGGGTGCAATGTTGCATCGAGATACACGCCCATCAGGTTTTTGAAGTCCTGTGAATTTGTGGTGGCAAAAGGGTACATGGTATAGTGCGAGCTGGTAAAGGCGTTCATGAAGTTCTGAAGAGATCGCGGAAGCATCTTGAAGAAAGGATCACGAACAGGATACCTACCTCTCCATCAGCCTACGCCCACGTCCATCACAATGTCCAACGATATGCCCAACCTACTTTTCTGAGCCACAAAGAGTGACATGTTCAAGGATATGAGGAACGCCAGTCGCATCCGGCGGATTCGTCTTGAACCCGATACTGAACACATTGTTCTTATCTTCTCGCGCAACATGCAGGTAATCTGCTCCGGTTTGGTCATGCTGGAAATGCAGCACGGATAGCTCTAGCTCAGGAACATGCTTGCTTCGTTGCAGTGTGAAGCCATGAAGTCGGGATCCCAGCTTAGGGAACGACTCCAGATCTGTGACGGACGCATATTGTCGACGAGAATTCGACTGCCGCAGTGCTCGTGTGTATGGTGCAACCAAGCGCGATGTGCGTGCGGACAGCATCGGAGATATCGAAAATGTTTTCTGTTGGACAGAACTCCAACTTCCTGTTCTTGTATATCAAGAGGACCAGATACCTCGAGATGGTAGAAGAATGTGATGAAGTATGGTATAGAAAGACATGATGTCTTGCGCTCGCCTTCGGCCAATCGGCTGTCACGTGCCGTCTTCCGCTCTTCCTTCTGCTGTACCAGAGGCGATATCACAACGACCAGGATCCCCCCACGATCTCCCTGGTCACCGTGACGAATACGACCATCATCATCACTAATTACCAGAGATTCATAGCGGAAAAGCCTAGCCTCACCTACGCATATCAACATCGCCTCTCCTGGAAGCTGATACCGAGCTTAAAGACTTCTTCACCTCCGCCGATTAGACTCCTCGACTTCATTACATCACGCAAGCCTCGAACACTCGGATCGCGGGAGAGTCGACATACGTGAATCGTCTCCCGCCGTGCGAGGTACCAATGCCCGGAGGCGAATCCTGCCCGTATCAGTGTTCGTGGCTCCGCCTTTCCGATATCTAGTGACTACCGGCGGTCACTTTAACAGCGCGGTAGAAACAGCCTCGGAGGCACCAGACTACCTCTGGTCACACAATGGCAGCTGTGGCGAACCAGCATCAGCAGCCAATCCCTGCGAACCATGCGCGCAACTCACCGGCTTCCATCGATTATACCCGTGAAGCGTCTGTGTCAAGCGATTCCATCGCCGCACCACCGCCACCACCATCCTCCACAATCGGCTCTTCCAAGGCCAAAGGCAAAAACAAAAAAGCTGGGACTAGCGCAAGTGGTGCTGACGATGCACGACAAGCGCTATTATCCAAGATTTCTCAACTCGAAGCGTCCTCGACCGAGAATGCCCATGAAGCGGCTGAAATTGAAGCTGAGGTGAAGAAGGCGAATCGCGATCTCTCTCAGCTTCTCAATACTCTGGAACCTCACAATAGTAAGTTGGATATCGTGCAGCGGAAGTACAGCGAATTGCTTGGAGAGATGAAGCGGGTGGAACGTGAACATGTGAAGGCCAAGAAGCGAGGGGATCAGCTACAGAAGGAGAAGGAAGAGATTGGGAAAGAACGCACGCGCGAGCGGGGGTTGAAGGAGAAACTAGAGAAGCTCAGCCGAGAGTTGACAAGAGAGAACAAGAAGCTCAAAGAGGACTTGCGCGATCTCAAGGAAAGCTCGGCAGACCGCAATGATGAGCTGCACAGGAAGCTGGAGAGCTTAGTTGAAGATGTGGAGGAAGTGGTCCTAGATCGACGATCTCCAGAACGACAAACGGCCGAGCTTGAACAAGATCAGATGTTTCGAGAGAAGTTCACATCCTTTCTTCATCAATATGAGCTACGAGAATTGCAGTTCCAGTCCTTACTACGGACCAAAGAGCTCGAGATAGCCTATCAGATTGCTCGGCACGACCGACTGAAGAAGGCTCAGGAGTCGGAACTTAGCAAATCTCACCAGCTCACACGGCAAGTGAGTACTTTCAGCCAAACAGAGAATGAGCTCAGAGGTCAGCTGAACGTGTATGTTGAGAAGTTCAAGCAGGTACGTTGTCTTACCCACCAACACCTTCCATCACTTTTTACCTCCCTCGCAACTGCTATCACTCGGTTGTCAGTCTGGTAACTGACTGACCCCCAAAGCAGGTAGAAGACACTCTCAACAACAGCAACGATCTATTTCTGACCTTCCGCAAGGAGATGGAAGAAATGAGCAAGAAGACCAAACGGCTAGAAAAGGAAAACCTCAACTTGACTCGGAAGCAAGAAGCTACGAACAAGAACATCTTCCAGATGGCCGAAGAACGAACAACGACTCAACACGCCATCGATCGCCTGAACAGGGAAAACGAGAAACTCAAGAAGCTTTGCAGGGCGATGCAAACGGGTGGCTACGGGGCTGCTGGGGGAGTCGCACATCCACACGTTGATCCTGGCGCCGGGTTCGATGAAGGATTGGAAGGAGAGACCGAAAGTGAGTACGAAGATGAGGAGTACGACGAAGACGATGATGGCGAGTACGATGACGATACCGAAGAGGAAGGGATCGAGGTTCGTCCGCCACAACCGCGAACATATGGTCCCCCGCCTCCGCCGCCTCCGCAGGATCTACCGAATGGTCGAGCAAAGACACCACATATCAACGGCACTCCTGTGGTGAATGGGACTAAACATTGATTCTGCGTGCCGCCCTTTTGTGATAGATCTTGCTTTGATTTGCAAAGCGTCCGTCGCTTACTCAGTGAGAAAAGACAAGGCAACGCAAACTGTACTATTCTCTTCGCATATCCCTCATACTATCATTGCACATGGAAGACATTGTCGATCCGGCCATTGCATTGTGTGACGACTCTTCCCCTTTGTCTCACGTGACCAAAAGATCACCTCAGAGATTGACTTCACATGCTTCTTCTCTTCCCATTCCCTCATCAACACGCGCTGCAGAACAGATTACACGCCCACTCCGCAGACTACCGTCACAGGTTCCTTCCACTGCAGTGAGGTCACAAAGCGAGAGTCGCAGGACTTTCAGAAGCGCAAGAGCAAAACGTCGTCGTCGTCGACTTTCCTACTCGATATCAGACCCTTGTGAACCCCCGGACTTCGCTCTGTGTGGGTTGAGGATTGATGGAAGGTAGATTGAAGACCCGACTGCCTCGAGCTCTTTCAGACCTGCTTGTTTCCTAAAGGTTCATGGACGGCGGACTAAAGCTCTGAGGACATGATGTGAAGGTTAGACCTGACTGCGAATCTTATAGCGAACGTCAGAATGTAAGGGAGTCAGACATTTAAGCGTGATCGTCAGTTGTAGTGTCTACCAAGGAAGTCGCTAGAAGCAGGTACCCAGGATAACATGCATGTCTCCCAAGACGTCTCTTCGGCCGGCGCTATCAGCCTTTCCCCAATGACCACGAAGTCGTAGGCTGGTATGAGCTATGGTCGTAACCCTGCACACCTCTTTATGTCCCGCCCTCGCATTGACCGACTGCCTAGGTAGAAGACCGTCTCCATCACATGCACCCAGATGAAGCCAATTCAGCCACACGCAACAGACGTAATTTCTCCTCCCACTCCAGCTTCCTCTGCTCCATTTCGGCTCTGGCCACCTTGAATTTCGCGGCTGCATGCTTCATCTGGTACTCAAGCACCGCAATTTCTGCTTCATCGGATTGTGCAGGCATCACGGCTCGTGGCAGATTCGAGCTACTGTGTCCACGGTCCATGACGGCAAGGAAACTACTCTGCCTCCAGGCTTGGAGCCTGATATCATCCTCTTCATCATCGTCTTCGATCACAATGATATCGTTCTCGTCGCTGTCATCTATAATCTCGATGACATCGTCCTCTTCATCGTCGTCGTCGTCGTCTTCAATCGCAGTAATATAGTCTTCGTCGCTGTCATCTTCGATTTCGATGACCTCGACGTTCTTTTCAGTACTCTGCTCGTAGTCAACATCGCGGTTGGCGGTATGTTGGCCTTGAAATGGGAAGAAAGCTCGGTGCTGTTGAACAGCACTTCCACGCTCAGCCTCCTCATGGCTCTTGTCCACCATGCGTAACTTATAGATGCCACATTTCGCTGCCGCTGCTTGGTCGCTGGCACCTGGCTCCAAAGCCTCGCCATTCCCATCGTCGTGACTTGCCCCAGAAGCGCTATGATCAGCTTGCAGATGGCCCTGCAGAGTTTGTAAAGTCTGCGCGGTGACCTCGACTCTCTGCTCATTCGTTCTGCTGAACTGTGTTGTGACTCGCTGCTCTTCCTGCACTATCTCTCTCATGAGTTCTGTTTGATGATTCTTGGCCCTCATACGAGCTTTATGATTTGCCTTCCTGGGTTTTTCCAGCATCTTCTGACGCAGGAGAACTGCTTCAGGCTCGCCTGCCTCTGCGAGAGCTTTCAATCGCGCCCTTCGCTCTTTTTGCTTGATTCTTGTCCTCTCTCGCTTCTGCGATTCCGTTAGAGGTTCTCTCAGGTCGGCGCTGTCAGAGCCTAACGGACTATCTTCTGGATTGCTTGGAGCCATGTCTTAGAAAGCAGCGTGGTTGGAATGCAGTCCGCTACATGACCTCAAGGTGTAGCGTGGATGTAGTTGAAGCAGCAACTTCACTTTGGTTTGCAATCACATGCATTCCAGTAGCAAAGAGCGATAAATAGCACATGATTGTGCACACCAGGAAGGGCATCTGAAAGCTGCGGATACTGGCCCTGTGGCAAAGCATTAAAGCCTACTATAGTAACAAGATTATTTAAAGTCAAGCAGAAATCAAAGAAGTGAACAGGTAGCAGCGTCGAACTCACGCATCATTGCATTGTGCTAACATTAGACGTCGTAGTGGACAGGGCATCGACAGCTCAAGCCGTAGTTACCAGCTGAATCATTACAGCTTATTCTACCTCGATCATGTTTCTTTGCCGCCGGTCTGGCCTGTAACCCTGACCGCTCCTGACTTCTGGTTGGTTCAATTCCTTCTCCTTTTCTGCCACGAACTCCTCCTTCTGTGCGCGGATAACAGCCAACACGTTCGTGAGACTGCTGCGCCATGACTCTAGTCTGCTCGCCACTTCACGCCACTGGTTCTCACCGAATGATCGGTATGTGCTGCGGTGAATGAGAAATTCTTGTTTTTGTTGACTGAGCTTGCCTTCCACCAAGCCAGATCGGATTGAATCGATGACCCACATTTCGACGTCTTCACTTGAAATGTTCAGTGCTTTGGCAATCTGGGCATATGGTAGTGTACGGGTCTGCGAGGCATGTGCAGCAAGCGAAGCAAGTGTGAGGAGGCGCATCTTGCGGTCAAGAAGCTCTTCGTCCAGACTGTTCTCGGAGAAAAAGGAGCCATTAATCTCCTTGAACTCTTGCAGATCATCGTAGTTCTCAGAGCTGAAGAGCTCCAGTAGCTCGTACCAGGTGGCGTCGCTTTTCCGCAGTGCTTGCACACTGTCAAGCACAGTCAGGTCTTGGAAGTCGAAGTGCTTGTCATCTTGCAATGCGCTCTTGAGTGCGCGGAGAGATAGTTGCCGAGCTTCAGGTGATGATGCGCTGTCTTGTGTAGTGCGAAGAGCCTTCAGCAGATATGAGTAGCTCTCAGCTGAATCCTTGGCAGCCGCTTCGGAAATCGCGACATAGAGTTTGCGTGCGTCTTTTGTGTCCAGTTCCCACTCTTCAATCCAGTTATCGACGTTGCGGAGTTGTGGCTGGAGGGTCTCGTAGTTGCCCGAAGTCTTGATACGCTCGACGATAGCAAGAAGCACGTGATATCTGGATTCATCGTCTGGCTCGATGGTGTTGAAGAGTGTTCCCAGGATGCCAAGGGCAAGGCCGGCGCCGTTGTAGGGAGAGCTGCTGATAGGCTGAGTGAGGTATCTGCAAATGTGTGGGAGGTATGGATCCGGATCTTCGGATTGCGAGACTAAGTGAATGAGGAGATTGTAGGCGGCTGTAAGTTCTCGCTCCGGTGCAGAGTTGAGCACAGAACTAGCGATCACCAACTTCTTAAGCACTGCATCTTTGTCTGTCTCTTGTGGCCGCTCTGATTTCTCTGAGTCTGCCAAAAAGGGTACAATATCTGCTGCAACGTTGGACCCTTCGCCTTTGAGGTTGTCGAGGTATGCTGCGAGTTCTTGGGACAGTTCCTCGAAGCCACCCTCCACAAGGGAGAGGTTTGGAATGCCGGGCATCGGGGTAACGGTGCCTGATTGATCACTTTCCTGCAAATTGAGTAGACCGCGACTGGTTTGCAAGAGGTCCGGAAGGTATAACTGTTCTAGCGTTGCTGTGCTAAACAGGAGTTCGTTGATATGTACCCGCGTAAATTCTTCGAGTGGTTCGTACGTCTCAAGATTCGCGACGTGGGCGGGGCTCCCCGCGTCGTAATCTTGGCACTATCACGTGACCATGACCCTATCCATTCATCGCCTTACATTGCTTCCTGTGGCCATTCAAGCTCGGCACCAATCACGAACCACAGTCTGGGACATACTTATCGACATCGCAGCAAGTATCGGCTTATGGTGTAAGACCGCCATGCTTCATCAATGCTGATTGACTTACGAGCGGACACGCACAGCTCTACAACTGACACAACAGCCCGATGCTTACGTCGGCGTCAGCGATATAAGCCGCCGACTACATCTTCTTATGGTACTGTGGAATGAAGTCTGTATCGATCCGGAGGATCAACTGGAGGTGACCACTTGCGGATGGAACCGCAGTCTCGTAAATTCGAGGGATATATAAAAGAATCTATGCCTCCACAATCCCAAAGTTGTAGGCGCTGTGCATAGAGATTCATAAATCTGACCAACGATTCGAAAACTACCTATCATGCCAGATATCGACTCCTTACGGATTCCGTACAAGCAAGACATATATGGGAATGATCTCTTCGCTCGGGTGAGCTGGTCAAACACCGGCAGTCCCATGCCCAAGCCCATCGGTGAGTGTCAATGCTAACCCATGCTCACCCGACTTTCCTGATATGAACCCAGCATTGATCTTCCATGGCGGTGGTCTCATCGTTGGCAGCTCCGAGATGATTCCCAACCCGCAAATCGAGGCGCTCTGTGGCAAGAACTTCGTCTGTGTAGCTCCGAATTATCGACTGGCACCGCAGATCACCGCACTAGAAGCATTCCGAGACTGCGAGGATGCCCTCGATTGGGCGTCGACTCGTCTGCTCCAAATTATGTCTTCCAGCCATGCGGTCCACTTGAACACCGGCAAGATTGTAGCCATGGGACATTCCTCTGGAGGCACGCTCGCTCTTCACATGGCCTCATGTAGACCAGTAAAGGCAGTGACAGCTTTCTATCCGACTCTCTTCCTGAGCGATCTGACCACATTGGTGCATAAACCATTCACAGCTCCTCCGTTCGGACAGATGCCAGACTTCATCCCTACCAGCGATGATTGGACAGCGATCGAACCATCGGACCGCCAGATCTCAGAGACCATTCTTGTGCAACCAGGTGTTCCACCCTCTGCGAGGACCAAGTGGCAAGTCAACCTGCTCAAACAAGGGCAATGGATCTCAACGATTCAGCCAGACGGCGACTTTGCATCCATCGATCCGATGACAAGGCCTAGCACTAATTGGCCTCCAATCATGATTGTACAAGGGGAGGCAGACAACATTCCTGGTAGTGAATTGACAGGTGCCAAGCAGGCTGTGAAAGAGATGCGAGCTAGAGGTATAAAGGCGGAGCTTGAGGTGGTCGCCGGTGGCACGCACATGTTCGACCTCCCGCCGACGGTGGGGACGTCCGATACTGGTCCAAAGTGGGAAGCTGTGATGAGAGGATTGGACTGGCTGACGACGCATATATGACAATGAGCATAGAAGTTCACAAAACTTATCATCTACATGCTAGTGTCTAGCGAACATGAGATTTCGTGAGTTGAGTATAGCTCATCAGGTATCGTGACTTGGGTCAGCTATACCACACTCTTGATTCTGCCATAAATATCAGATCTGACAAGTGTTGATATAACCAAGGCTGCTAGTGAATGGCGGTGTGCAATCCAGGAGTTCAGGCTTGACTCCCGGACTGCCTCTATCCAAAGATTCGTATATTACAGAGGATCGTCATAGGCGGAGTCTGCTCATACGGTGTTTGGTGGTAACAAAATGTTTCATTGCAGCTTGCTGGGCGCTCAAACGTGTATCAAGTCCTGGCAATCAATACCAAAGACCTCGCTCGGACTGTTGTTACCTGGTAACGAGGACCAGACATCCGTCGAGTCCACGATGCAATCTTGCCAGGCTTGAGGCCGTATTGAGAGATGTTTCGTAATGGTCGGCCTTCCATTGTTGCCATGTACACCGTTTCAGATGGTCGTGTAGCTGGGCGTGGGTGAAGGGTAGCTTCTCGTCCGGGTCAAATGCTCAATCTGAACATATAAAGCGTCAAGATATCGCATCGCTGCGGGATCTTTGAGCATCCTCGCCACTTGTAGCCCTGAGCTGATACACTGAAGGACGTTGCGATCGTCTCGTAGGGCTCTGCATTCGTGTCTTTCAAGATGCCATGTATTGAGGCTATTTTCAAGGATTGTGACAAGTTGCCTGATCTGTCCATCAAAAACGAGGCGTGCGGGAATGCGTCGTTTTGTCGCTAATTTCTTGAGGAGATACACCCATTCGCACCATGCGCGGTCATGAGCCGACACTATAGGTGGTTTGCCCTGCTCCACAGGGATGGGAAATTGATGCTCGATGATGAAATCGTAAGCGCATTGCGACAGCCTGTCGTTGATCTGTGTCATGATCGTGTCTTGCTCTTGCGCGTACAGCGTGGCTGGTAGCTGTGGCATCTCCGTTTCTCCACGCCCTGGGCTTTCATCATGACTGAATTCACGAGGTGACAATGGACCTGCATCAATGCTGCCACGAACCAGACCACCAACGCGTGCGTAGGGGGTCTGAGCGACTGTATGCAGCAGCCTTGGTGAAATTTCGCTCCTGCTGTTACCACGGCTTCGACTATATGGACTCCGGTCCGGTGTCGAGTAACGACGAACCACGAGATCGGGTTGTGTGGCTCGCACGGCCTCATATTCGGACCACCTTCTCAAGTCAGCAGACATCTGGTTCAAACTCATTCAGAATCGTGCAGGTTGAATGTCCAATTGTAATTTTGCGGATGTTTCGTTGTCGTGCACATCGATCTAGGTCACACAATCGAAGGGTTACAGACGTATATGCTTATAACACTCATTAGGCATACATGCCGCGGAAGCAGCTGTGTAACCGGCTGCTTTCGAGGCTCACGTTTGGGCACGAACAGCACATGAGGCTGCAATATTTTGGGCCATTGCGATCCAAATATATTGCGTTCTGGAGTTCCCGAGCACCCGAACCTTAAGGGGTGCTCTCCCGTCCATGTCAGTCAATCCAGATCACTAAAGAAGGCACTTGACTGCCAGTAACGATGGCGATACCTCCGAATGGGGCATCGAGTGAATATCCGAAGGTTGTTAAAATCTTCCTGCACTTCTTCGGACCGTGATAGAAATGGTGGAACGAGACGGTACCCAACACCACTTCCTGATAGCTTATCCATTTGAATGCTTGGCTCATTTGGAGTCTGGGCGCTTACCAGGTCGAGGCCTGTAAAGTTACTCAGATGTAATTTCACTGGATTCCTCGCGCTACTGATGAAAGCACGGTAGCCTTCCAGACTAAGTCTTTTGGTGATACCGAGTACTCATCTATCCATTGCCATGAACACAAAGTGGAACATCAACCTCGCGCCGGGACATCATCCGTGAAGCATAGTTCCGGCTCAAGCAATCACGAGAGCCCGTCCAAACGTCGTAATTGTCGAATGTATGCCAGTCCAGACCGGCATATCGGGTTTCATGGTGCCCAAGGGTCAATGCTCCGGGCCATAGATATGGATGTCTTGATCGCGCCGCAAGGATGTGACCATCGGCAACTTCGACTTCATGCCGATCATCTGCACATACGCAAAGGGGCATTGGGCTGCTATCCAGCCGCCACTCTGCCTTCCCTTGATTGCAACCCAAAGTACTTCGGCACTAATAGGCTCGATGGAGAAGTAAAGCCGAAGGTGATCCAGGATCGAAACTTTCATTGTTGCCAGCACGTGTGGCGATCGCAAGTCCATCGTGACCAAGAGGTGATGTTGCGAAGCGTAGATGTGAGAGGATGTGGTCGATCGCTTTGGGCTTAGCTCTATAGCGGTCAGTCACCAAACATTCTTGCGGCCGCACTCGACAGCTTCAACATCAAGAATAAAACACTAAACTTTTCAGCGAGTGGGGAGTGAGTATTTGTTACATTCATTCGGAGCATCTATCTGGGAACTTGCATCTGCATTGTCTCGTGCGGGCTACAAGCCTCAAGCCTCGCAAATTCAGGTTAAGGCGCCTGGCATTTGTGCTACAGATAGGTCAGAGTGAGCTCATACTCTCCTTTCTTGCATCAAACACTACTGGACATCTACATGCTAATAGAAGTCCTGAACTTGCTGCCAGCGTACACTGCGTTGTCACCGAGCTCTTCCTCGATGCGCAAGATCTGGTTGAGCTTGGCAAGACGCTCTGAACGTGCAGGCGCACCAGATTTGATCTGTCCAGCACGAAGTCCGACGGCGATATCAGCGATGGTGACGTCCTCAGTCTCACCAGAGCGGTGAGAAACCATGACACCCCAGCCAGCACCGAAAGCATCCTTGGCAGCTTGCACGGCCTCACTGATTGTGCCGATCTGGTTGACCTTCAACAAAAGGGCGTTGCAAGCCTTGGTCTCGATGGCCTTCTTGATGAACGCAGGGTTGGTGACAGTGAGATCGTCACCGACGATTTGGAAGTCAGAGTTCTTGTAGAAGTAGCTCCAGGCCTCCCAGTCGTCCTCCGCGAAGGGGTCCTCGATGGACACGATCGGGTACTTGCTGGCAAGCTCCTTGTACTGGTCGGCAAGCTGCTCGTATGTGACCCACTTGCTCTTATCGCTCTCTGGGTTCTTGAAGTCAAGGTCGTACTTCTTCTCTTCGGTCTTGTAAAACTCGGAGGAGGCAACGTCCATGGCGATGTTCATCTTCCCCTCGTACCCAGCCTCCTTGATCGCGTCCGTGATGAGAGACAGGGCCTCATCGGCGGTCTGGATGTCAGGAGCGACCCCGCCCTCGTCACCGACGTTGCCGGCGGATTGACCGTATCTCTTCTTGGCGAGTGCCTTAAGCTTCTGGTAGACCTCAGCACCCCAGCGCATACCTTCGCTGAAGGTGGGCGCATCACTAGAGCATGTCAGTCAACGAATAGACGATGGAAGGAGAAACAGAAGCTTACGATGGAACAATCATGAACTCTTGGAACGCGAGACGTCCGCCGGCGTGGGAGCCGCCGTTGAGCACATTCATGAATGGCACTGGAAGGACATATGGCTTCTTGGTACCAGCAAGATCGCTGATGTGAGCATAAAGAGGAACACGCTTCTCAGCAGCAGCCGCCTTGGCCACGGCCATGGAAACACCAAGAATGGCATTGGCACCGAGCTCGGTCTTGTTGGTCGTGCCGTCAAGCTTGTTGAGGAAGTTGTCAACAGCGGACTGGTCCTTCACATCAAGACCCTCCTTGATGAGAGCTGGAGCAATCTTGTCATTGACGTTGGCGACGGCCTGGAGCACACCTGAAAAGCGTCAACCCCTTGTACAAATGTTTGGGAGTGTGCACAGTCTTACCCTTGCCTGCCCATTTGCTCTTGTCACCGTCACGAAGCTCGCATGCCTCGTGGGATCCAGTTGAGGCACCGGAGGGCACGATGGCACGGTGGAGGCCGGTCTCGGTCACAATGTCGACCTCAACGGTGGGGTTACCACGAGAGTCGTAAACGTAACGTGCGTGGATCTTGTTGATAGGCATGATTGGAGTGAGAATCTGGTAGAACTGTGAGTTTGGTAGACCAGGAAATGCGATGATAATTGCAAGCTGAGGGCACGAGAATTGAGGTGGATATATGTTGGAAGTGAATGAGGGCCATCGGAATCGCATCAAGACCCCTCTTCCGAAGATCACCGCAAGCAGAGGTTCTACGGGTGCGGACGGAGGAAGTGACGCATTGGATGCGTACCATGGCTGGTCGAGGGCTAGCAAATAAAGAATAACTCACCTTTGATGTAGTACTGTTCAGATCGTATTCTACACAAGCAGGGGAAGTGTGGTGTAGTTGTGGTGAGATGTTGAGCAAGTCAACAGAAGCAATGTTTTCTGGTGGGCTTGCTCTGCCCCGCCAGCCCACCAGATCCATGGTGTCACGTGCTCGATGTGTTCATCACTGCAACTCTGTTTGTCGGCAGCGGCTGCTCCCTTGGCCGGCGCTTCATCAGCAGTCGTGCCTGGCTCATAGTAGCAGACGACAGCTTAAGCTGGTGATTGAATGACCACATATTGCACCCGTCTTTCATTCCATCCCACCATCGACTAATCCGCAAATCACTGACGACGTATCTCGCATTCCCCTACGGCCATCCTATCTCAAAGG
The DNA here is from genome assembly GCA_002786065.1 of Microcyclospora pomicola. Taxonomy (NCBI): domain Eukaryota; kingdom Fungi; phylum Ascomycota; class Dothideomycetes; order Capnodiales; genus Microcyclospora; species Microcyclospora pomicola. The sequence continues at coordinate 1,147,587 of NHNY01000001.1, forward strand.
ACAAGCACCGGATCGATCAACTTACACACATCCGCGAGAATGAGCGATGATGCAGAGAGACAGCATGCGCTTGAGGAGTACAAGCAGAAGCTGTTGGATTCGAGAGAATGGGAGAGCAAACTCAAGGCTTTGCGACTAGAGATTAAGAACTTGCAGCATGACTTCGATGTATCAGAGGACAACATCAAAGCGTTACAGAGTGTGGGTCAGATCATCGGAGAAGTGCTCAAACAACTGGATGAAGAGAGATGTGAGTTGCGCGTTTGAAGGGACATCGGATATACACCATACTGACATGCCCACGTAAAGTCATCGTCAAGGCTTCATCAGGTCCTCGCTACGTCGTCGGCTGCCGGTCCAAGGTCGACAAGGTGAAACTGAAGCAAGGCACACGTGTGGCGCTCGACATGACTACTCTCACGATCATGCGTATGCTACCTCGCGAGGTCGACCCGCTCGTCTACAACATGTCGCTGGAGGACCCGGGTCAAGTGTCATTTGCAGGAATCGGTGGATTGAACGAGCAAATACGAGAACTCAGAGAGGTCATCGAGCTACCGCTCAAGAATCCCGAGCTGTTCATACGAGTGGGTATCAAGCCACCAAAGGGTGTATTGCTATATGGCCCACCTGGTACTGGAAAGACGCTGCTTGCAAGAGCGGTGGCGAGTTCGCTTGAGACCAACTTCCTCAAAGGTACGGTGAGAGCAGAGTCTCCGAATCGTACTTCCAGCTAACTCGCATCATAGTCGTCTCGTCTGCAATCGTTGACAAATACATTGGTGAATCTGCGCGTCTGATTCGTGAAATGTTCGGCTATGCCAAGGAACACGAACCTTGTATCATCTTCATGGATGAGATCGATGCTATCGGTGGTCGTCGTTTCTCAGAAGGCACATCCGCTGATCGGGAAATTCAACGCACTCTCATGGAACTACTCAACCAACTCGACGGGTTCGACTATCTTGGCAAGACAAAGATCATCATGGCGACCAACCGCCCGGACACGCTAGATCCAGCTTTACTCCGAGCTGGACGTCTGGACAGAAAGATCGAGATCCCACTGCCCAACGAGGCTGGACGATTGGAGGTACTCAAGATTCATGCTCAAAGTGTGGTCAAGGATGGAGAGATTGATTACGAGAGCGTGGTCAAGATGAGTGATGGACTCAACGGTGCCGATTTGCGGAACGTTGTCACGGAAGCTGGATTGTTCGCAATCAAGGATTACCGGGAGAGCGTCAACCAAGACGACTTCAACAAGGCTGTCCGTAAGGTCGCTGAGAGCAAGAAGTTGGAGGGTAAATTGGAATACTCGAAACTGTAAGAGGTTTGGAGTGAAGTTCGTGATGCTGAGCATACAAGCGCGGAGTTATCGTCAAGCTGCGATGGCCATGCTGGTTCTCGATGTATACTATAGTGCAAAGCCATAGACCCACCAGCTTTTCATTTTCAATGGAGAACTCGTGGTGCTGTACTCTACCATACTTTAAGAGTGCGATCAACAAGTTGAGGAAACTAAATTTGATGTCATTTCACACTCGCGCCTCATTGTACGGAAGCATCTGCCAGCCTGTCCAGTGTCTATGTTTCCGCAAGGCGTCACTATCGGGCATCCATCTCAACTCCACTTCGTTGAAGTAATTCGCTCCTGCCGCTGTCTGCCGAAAGTCCAGACTTTCGAACAACCGCACACTCCTCACATTGCTCGCATTGATCTTCACTCGCAGGTAGGAGAGTTTCCGCGGTACTTTGGCGTCGCTTGGCTCCTTCGCTGCATCATATTCGGTCACGATCTCATCCCAATGTGAGAGCACGTAGTCGATAAAGACTAATAGTGCCGCCCGACCGTAACCTCTCCGTTGCAAGTCTGTTCGTGCAATCATGAGCTCGACCTCGCCGACGACCACATCGTCCTTAGCGATTGGATCGGCCCCATCACAATTCCCATCGTCGACTTCTCCACTCTCCTCATCGCTGTCCGGCTCGAACAGAAATAAGTTGACATCCCCGATCATATTCTCCGCTCGATCGGCCTCGCCACCTTCGATCGAGGCCGCCGATGATGACAGTCCACCTGACGATTCGTCCGACAAGTGTTCATACGGCAAACATACAATAAAGGTAAGCTTGTCTCCGTCCGTCCGCCAGCTGCGTTGCATCTCGAACTCCTCCTCGAGACTCAGTGGCTCTGAGGCTGTGGCGGCCTGCAGGTCGGGGTCTTGCATCCAGACATGGTAGATGGGAACGTGAGAGGCTGCGTAGGGCACCAGGAGCACTTTGGACGAGTGGAGGGCGGTGGTCGCGTTGCATTTCATGGTTGCTGGCTTCGATCATACATGTAGGCTCAAGAAATTTTCTTCCGAGGTGTGGACACGATGGCATGGCTTTGGTAAGGGACGTGGATGTTATGATTTCATAACTACAAGGGTTTCCTTGGACTCTTAGGTATGACAACCCAAACAGTTGACCTGAATATGAACCATCTAAAAGTCGATTGTGTGATTGCTTCGAAGCATGAACTACGAGCAGAAAACATACATGAACAATGTCTGGGGATGGAATAGGAAACAGCAAGTCCATGTGCTAACGCACTCGCAGATCCTCTACATAAGGTATCTCATGTTTCATGGTCTAGCAGACTCAACCGACGAGAGGCATTCGTATGGTAGCGATATGTTTGACTGGGTACGGAGGAGCTCAACATAACGCATATGCCTTAGGGACTGGATGTATCATAACTGACGTAGGTAGATTCGTCGCCATCACATGCCAGCAACGAGAGCAAAACGTGCCGAAGATTAGGTAAGGTACGCTGGCAAATGAGACGAACTTGTGCCTGAATCGTTCCGGCGATCGGGAGGCCTCGGCGCGGCGTGGCAAATGAAGTGTTGCAGGTCTCGATCGACTGCCGCGATCGTCAGAATTCGTGGGGGAAGAAACATTCCAGTCCCACAACATCAAGTGAGCTCTCATCTAATCGTTTGAGCACGACTCCCGTTCCTTTCTTGCACAAGCAATGTATCTCGCTCTCTGTATATGCATAGCGCGGTGTCGTCATTGATCATAACCTTCACCTTGGGTCCCGCTGCATCCTTAAACAATCACTCAGTATCTCTACCTTATTCTTTGGTCCAAACGCTCTGTTGGGCCTTAACGTCCTCCTAATATCCGCGATCTGGTCGACTCTGTTGCCATTGCTCCGTAGACCTTGTCCCAAGAACCGCCGTGCACATATCGACCATGTCGGTCTACTCAGGCATGACCTATACTTCCTCCTGCACCTCGGCCCTCACGGCGTCCCAAGAAGAACCCACGTTTGGGAGCACATCTGGAGCCGCATTCGAGTCGAGAGCCGAGCCCACGCGTAGTCGTCGACGACACTCGTCGTATGACCCGCGACCATGGACCGCCGAGAGGGAGAACATGCAGTTGATGGTGGACGGCTTCTTGACGGACCTGGGCCGACGGCTGGAACTGGTGGAGTCGTATGGCCATGTGAAGATCGATGAAGGCATGAAGTTCGCATACGAAACACTACACGCGGTACATGAAAGCTGTGCTCAAGTGAGCGACGACATCATCGATGCCGGCCGGCGGCGGGCCAAGGTCCTGGTCGAGACGCTCGAGGCACGCTACCGGGACGCGCTGGAACGTAAGGAGACCTTGGAGCAAAAAGTCCAAGAAGGCATCAAAGTCTGCGAGGACATGATGCTCGACTTTGAGAAGCGTGCATACGACGCCCGTAAAGCGGGCTTCAGCGCTACGGCCAGCGATATGCTCGATAGCGGTATTGCGTACATGGAAGATGCTTCGACGAAGGCCGCCGAGATGGTGCAAGAAGGAGCAGACGCAGCCCGACGAGCAAAGGAGGCTCTGAAGCTCAAGGTCGAAGATGCCATCGTTCGTGCGCGAAAGCATGGTCTGATCACATATGAGCACCTCCCGGAGCCATGGCGTGTCAACCCGCATATCATCAGTGGCTACCGCTTTTCCGAGACCAAGCTCGACTGTGTTCGCTCATGCTTTTGTATTTCCAACGAGCTGTTCAACATCTGGTCTCACGCCATTGGGCTGATGATCGTCTTGTCCATTGCCTTCTATTTTTATCCAGCCACAGCTGCCTTTGCATCCGCTACGAAGTGGGACATTGCGATCGCTGGCTGCTTTTTCTTCGCCGCTTGCAAGTGCTTGGTCTGCAGTTGCATGTGGCATACTATGTCTTCCATCTCCAACCAAACGCTCATGGAGCGCTTTGCTTGTGTGGACTATACAGGGATCTCATTGCTCGTGGCTGCGAGTATTATGACCACAGAATACACAGCCTTTTACTGCGAGCCCATCAGTCGTTGGATCTATCTGACCACGACTCTGGTCCTCGGTATTGCTGGCACAATCCTGCCGTGGCACCCAACTTTCAACCGCGCGGACATGAGCTGGGCACGCGTCGGCTTTTTCGTGTCACTAGCCCTGACTGGCTTTATTCCCATCATCCAGCTGACCTTCGAGCGTGGCTGGGATGAAACGGCTTATTTTTACGCCCCTATCTTGAAGTCGGTGCTCGTCTACTTCGGTGGCGCCATTCTGTACGCCGCCAAGTTCCCAGAAAGATTCTTGCCTGGGTGCTTTGACTACGTCGGTGGGAGCCACAACATCTGGCACGTAGCTGTGCTAGGCGGTATCCTCTTCCATTACACCGCCATGCAGAGTTTCTTCGCCGAGGCGTTCCGTCGTGCAGAGCTCGGTGCCTGCTCGGTGTATTGAGTGTACGACACTTTTGGCATACGATACATTACTCGGAGTGCTAGATCTTCAACATGTGCCTGGTGCTGGAGCCGGGCAGACTATAGCCTCTGTGACCATGTATTCACGAGAAGTCTTCATCGCGAACTGGTCCGATTCATGCTAGATGTCCTGAACTGGCAATTTGGCATTGTGATCACGCAATTTCTGTTCAGAATACCCTCCACGGATCGATGTTTCATACGATTAGTTAGCTGTCTGATTGCGCACATGTCCATGCATATGGCGCCTAGCACTGGTGGCAATTTGAGACTGGAAAGGAGGGATCAAGAGCACTATGGTGAACGAAAGCTTCACACCGTTCACCATGCTGGAGATAATGCTTTTGCACGTTCACACAAATTCTGATCGATGCTACAAATGACATCCAACACAACAGCCCTCCAGCCAAGTGTGTGAAACTCTTCCGAACTCTAGACACGCTTCGAGATGAGGTCTTCGATCTCCGCATCGGTGAGCTCTTTCAAGCCCAAAAGCTCGTTGTCGTTCTTCTTGGAGAAATCGCCACCAAACTCCTTACCCCAGACCGACACCTGGAGGAATGGAACGCCCCAGCCAAAAAAGTTGCTTGGATCGTCCTTCAACTTCTGGTAGCCTTCCTGCTCGCGCTCGGTGGTGGTGGTATGCGTTACGTTCCACCCTTCCTCACCTGTCAAACGCTGCATCGTGGCCAAAAGCTTGTTCTGCGTCATGGCTGCACCATGTAGACGGACAGCGCGGTTCGCCGTCTCAGTCGGGTGGCTGAGTATCGCAGCGACGCCTCTGCCGACAAAGTCCATTGGCGCGACGGTATGGACGACATCGCCACCGTCGAAGATCTCGATCTTCTTGCCTTTAAGGTCCACGCCGAAGTTGTGATCTAGATCCCAGTCGAGGAACTCATTGTTGCAGACCAGCGTGTAGGTTGTCCAGGTCCCTTGCGTCCGTTGCTTGACATAGTCTGCGACTTTGGCCTTGTCGCTGAACACAGGGAGCGCTCGGACGATCGGAACATCGGGATCCGCACCGTACTCGGACGGGATAATGCGCTGAACTCCCGAGGTGATGGCGGCATCAAAGAGCGCTTTCTGGCTGTTGAACGCGGCGTAGCCGACTGCGGAGATCACGGCGTCTTGGCCGCGCAGAGCAGACTCGAGACTCCTGGGGTCTTCGTAGTCGATCACAGCCACCTTTACCCCAGCGGGGTAAAACTGCGATCGTTCTGATCGTGCGAGCACGGTGACGGTGAATTTGGCGTCAAGCAGGGCATTCAGGATGGGTGTTCCCAGCGTGCCACTAGCTCCAGCTAAGGCCACGGTGTTGATTGCAGACATTGCGTAAACCTGGCTGATGGTGAAGATGTCTTATATCGAGTATTGCACACGCTGCCGTCTCAACGTCAGATCTTTCGAGACCGCTCGTGTTCTGTAAAGCTGCTGTTGTGGTAGCCACTGCGTCGCTTATATAGACTACCTCACCCCATCGAGCTCGTGCTATATCCCTCCACCGTGTCATACCAACCCATTTCCAGCGTCCATCTCCAAGCATCGTCACCACTCCTCCCACACATCCAGCGCCGTGAGCCTCCTCTGTCCCAGAAACCCTGTATCTCCGGTCCGGCCCACTCAGACTTCAAGTGCACGTCTTCCCCCAAGCGCTAAAACTACACGTGGGCACGCGGCGCTAGGCGCAACAATTCCCCCGACCTCCCATCGCCTAAGCCGCATTCTTGCTAGACGCAGGCGACGGCAGCGATCTATCTCGACGTCGGAGAGATGGAGAGCACGAGCTTTGTCTGATGCGTGCTATTACTGTAGGTATGGTGGGTCTTGGAGGCAGTGTACGGATATGCTTAGAAAGTAAGGTCCGCTGGGAAAGCCAACACTCCGGACTTTAGAGCGCCGTTTCGCGACTCGTCCGGAGGCAAGGTTGATGTTGACTACTTCTGGCGGGTATGATCATTGGCATGGCTTGATGATGATGGTGGTGGCGAGGTCATGTCGACGACTACTGTAGTCTGTGTGGCTGCAATCATGGAGAAATTCATGCATTCATGCAGCGTCGAACAGGCTGGATTGTGGACTTTCGCAAGCCATACGTCTCTCGGATTCAGCTCGAGGAGACCATCAACAGTATTCCGAAGAGCCTAAGGGCTGTTCACATGCGATGAGCAGACGAGAGAAGCCGCTGCTTCAGCAGTCGATGGGGTTTTCTCGCGGCTATCGTTACCACTGGGGAGCTGGCGGTGTCCGTGCATGATCGATGCCAGGGGAGCGTTTTGATTTAAGAGGGCATACTCTCATCAAAGCCTATTGTGTTCATAACGTATCTTGATGGAACAATGGGAGGCCTGCGGGCATGATGGGGAGTCCTACGGGCACGGTGAGACTCGTTTCAGGTGGAATTCCCCCATGGCTGAGGAGGGTTTACTTCAGGATTCGTATCGCCAAATCACCTTGTGCATCACGCTCTACGTATCGGACGAAGAGGCGATGTAGTCAAAACGAGCTATGCAGGCCGTTGATATCTGTTGCTAATGGCACGCTACCTGCGATGTCTTGCCCATCGTGCAAATCCCTTGAACGCTTCAGGAGCAGAGCAAAAGCCGACATGAAGAGAATAATTAGCCTGCATTCGAAGTGTACGACTCTTTTCCGTTGGCAAGATTTGTGCGCTGGCGCAAGGTGTAACATCCGCTTACGTAGGAGTCGCTCTTCTCGACGCATTCGTATGATGTACGCATTTCTTCTTGAAGATCCTTGTAGGGCATAATCGATTTTATGGCGGGCCATCAAGTATGGTCAGTAGTGCTCAATGCTGTTTTCCTCTTCGCGTTTAGCAGTCGAACCAAGCAGGACGATGCGGTACGGTCCACAAACAGCACGCTACTCGATGGTGCAAGAATAGCCAGGAGTAGAATCGAGCGTTGGTCTGACTGTCGTATGATAACACAACTAGCACAGGTCCTGATGGTTTCCCACACGACTTACGCCCACTTTTCAAAAGTCTTGGGTTGTCGAGGGCATTCCAAGGCCACCCATTGCTCCACAGCTATTCAGAACGGGGCAGGTAGCGATCCGGGGAACCGCGAGTTCGAAGTAAGTCTCAATCACGTCTTATCAGACTTCTGGGCTCTACGAAGAGATCAGTAGCTGGTGGAGGATGCATTGATATATCACACGTATCCTCCGCCGCGTTCTTCAACTATATCAAGGCCAAGGATGGTGTCAACACTTCCCAAGAGGACTATTTACCTCTGTTCCGACAAAGCCAGTTGGTCGACATCACTGACCGGCTTAAGACTTCTCCCCTTAGACATTTCTCGGATTCCGCTAGACTCCAGTTTCAGGAGGCCGGCAGCCATCCCTAGAGTGGCGGTTCCGGGATGAAAAGTACTGAAAGAAATACCTTCAATGTATTGGACCGAGTTCTGATCCTGGAGGTGAGGAGGGCACTGCTTTGGCCTTTTGCTTTTTGCTTCTCGTCAGGAAAGGCCACACTGCCTGGTTATGCAAGGGTCTTGATCATCTTCCGGATTGATGGGGACACCGCTGCAACATCCGATCTGATACAATGTATTCCATATGGAAGTGTCATACAGAAGTCCGCCGCTGATCTGAGTGGCTCCTAGCAGGCTTCGGAACTGCACTGCTCAGCTGCCCGGATGGGATCGTAAGAGGTTGGATGACCATTTAGCACGGCCCACTGTTCAGGAATGCCCCCAACCTTGTGCGGAGCGTACATAATTTTGGACTATCGATCGAACATGGGGTCCAGTAAGGATATCGAGCTAGTTGGGCATTCGAGGTTGTGCTCAAGATGGCTGGGATGCGACCCATCCTACTTGATGTACAGGCTCTGTCGTCATAGTATGACTTCCATCTTGGGAGTGGCATCGAAGAGACGTCAACTCAGGATCTGCGTTGTAGTAAAGTCGTCCAGCTGGTCTCGATGATTGAGGCTTACCAGAGCTGGCTACATCTATGACGAATGACCCCATCAGTAGGGCAAGGAGACGACTATGACTCCGACGAATACATGCCGTGGTTTTTCAAGGTCGTCGTCTGGGAGTGTGCTGCTGCACGTTCTGCCACGCCCTTCGGCTTGCCTTTCTGGGCGTCCCGGCCACGCTATTAGAACTAAACGTCTGCCCTGACTATTCAAACGTCACCTCACCCTCGAGCTGAGTTCGCGACAACATCACAGGCATGGACAGAAAGCTGTCGCTTTGCAGCGAATGTGAGAAGAATGACGGCCGTCGTTTATGCATAACGCGCAAGGATCGCTTCCTGCATCCGGAGTGCAGCCTCAAGGCATTTGAGCCAGTCTGCGACAATCTGACCTCTACTTGTTCTCGATCTCATCGAATCCCTCTGACAACATCATCAGCGCGTACGAACGTTCGGTGTGCACAAGCTGCAGACTCTGTTGTATAGCTGCTATGCCAAAGCCACCATGAACGCTGATCGACTCCCTCGCATCTTGCTCTTTATGGAACTAGCACTTCGTCACGTAAGCCTGTACCCCACAACAAACACTGTTAGGTCAAGTCTGATTGACCAAGTGTCCTGAATATCGTATAGCCGAGCTGGAATCCTCGTCAAAGGTGGTTCTACCGTTGCTGACACCAATCTCCAGGCCATGGATACAGGCCGTGCTAGCGAAGATATTCGTCACCTCGATCGCGACCAGTGCCGCTCTGAAGACCTTTGTGACTCGATGCCCTCTGCCAGGTACGGCTGTGTTCTTAGGTCGTCATTTCCGTCGCCTACACTCTGTTACCTTGGTCCGGCCTCCATCATCCTTTGACTCCATCACCTGGTAGATTCGCTCACTGCGCTGATGATCGAAGAGACGCAACGTGGTGAAAATCGATGAGTGCGTCGTATCCCAGAATTGCACTCAAACCTCCAGAAACTCGACATGGATTTCATCTTTGTGCTAACAGGCTCTTGGACGTTGTAGCAGATATGTAATCTGTACTCAGTTGTGCCGTCCAGATCTAGCCGCAACACATGTGTCTTACTCGGCAGACGGGACGCACCACCCCTTGAGGAGGAGGCAAGGTAGGCACATATACTCGATGTCTGTGGGTGCATACCCGAGGTCGGACTGGCCGTTCCTTGCTCACTGTTATCTCGGCGGTGTTGCGGGCGGCTTGTTCATACTGGCACTGCTTCTGGTAGTTGTGCAATCTTTACGTGCAAAGGTCTGTATGACATACGCATTGTGGTGGAGAAGGCCAAGATCTGGAGGTACATGATGCGCAGGTAGCAATATATGCCTGCATATAGCACGCCTTACATCGGAATTGTCCAGAAGCATTGCTGGGATGCGTGTACCATTGGCAAGGTAAGGAATACCGTGGCACGTTCCACTTGTCGCTCGCAGCATCTTCCAGTCCACCTCGGGACCGGGGTGCTCCCACGCAAATCTAATGATATATAGTGAGACAGGACTTCGATCTTGGAAACATGGGTTTCCTCAAACCACATACTCAGTCCCATTCAGAATCCTCTCCGTTCCCAAGCTAGCATGTTTCCCTCACTCTGGGCTGCACTGCTCTACGGGCTTGTTCTCACCTTCACGTCGACACTAGCGGAGCATCTCGGGCTAACGGGCATAGTCCACAATGGCAGTCGTTTCAATCGGCCAGATTCACAGAAACGAGATCCTGCCGAGCAGGAGACATTGACTCACATGATAGCAAATGGCGAAATGAATTTGAAAATGATGTCGGGTGCAGATGGTGGGAGGACGGCCAATCTGAATCCCTTTACCATCCGTGACTTCACACCTTGCGGCTGGTACTGCGGTCCCGTGCCTGCGCCTGGGTGGCCTGTACTTACTGTGGGGGACATTGCACCACTACTCGCGGAATCGGGCATTGAGACACAAGACGGCAACTTCGTTATGGCCTACGCTAATCATGTCCACGCCGGCACGACTACTGCTGGCTACCCAGGGTTTCCAGTGGGCTATCGCTTTGACGCCTGGGCCATCAGTTATGTTAACGCGATCGATGTCACGCGCGGGATCCTGTACTCTGTCTACCATTCTGTCGTGCCAGGGACACCAAACTCAGAGCCACCTCTCTCCAGTCTCGGTGATGTGGTGGGTGCCTTGTGGCTGGAAGCCACTAGGGACGATCCATCTCAGCACAGACTCAAATACTGGTTTGTCAACAATATAGCAGACTCCGACACTCTCATGATCATTACAGACATCTTGGAGACTTCAGTACGTATTCTCACCGTGTCTCATGAGCAACTTCAACTACACAAAGCACCTCTAATGTTTCCCAGGATTATACTCCAGGAGCTATGTTTTACCAGAGCGTCCCAGCAGACAGTGCCGTTGGTAAGGCTTTGCTTGGTTCACCAATCGGCACTTTAGTGACTACTGCACTTGCGGCAAATCCCTTCAATTTCGGTGGTAGGTTGACCGTGGCCGAGGTCAATATCTGGGGACGGTCAGAACGCTCCCCATGGATCCTGGGTTTCAAGCTTCGTCCCGATGAAAGTCCTGTTCCCGAACTTGATCCAAAGCTGTTCTCCGACCGTGATTTAATTCTCCAACGAGAGGCGAATCGGGAGCGAGCAGCAGCGATCGGCCTTCGGAACGCTGCAATGATGCAAGGTGATGGGACAGCCCCGTTTCGACCCCCAGCTAACGTCTTCGACTGGGGAGCATTTGTCGACAATGGGTGGTCTATTCAACGTGTCCATCACGTGCAGAGACGCTTTCCCCGTAGTCTTGGACCTATGCTTCGGCATCTCGGTCTGAATATGGTTGAGCCTCGCAATACGCTCACGAACTACATCTTGCACCGCGATGGTCAGACGACAGCCTCCTATCCTGGGTACCCGCCGTTCTGGCGCTTCGACGCTCGTTCTGGTGGTCATGCTACCGTCGCGTTCACCCAGGTGCTGCATGGTGTGCTAATTTCTCTGAATATCGGGCAGGCCGAGCTTGTGTCAGGTAATGCGCAAATGGTTGGAATTTCTCCTCTCCACAGGTACTCTGACCTGATGGGCCTTCTGTGGTGGCACAGGCAGTCGCCCCTGGTGCCACTTCCGGCGCCAGTCAAACACCCGCTTAGATACTGGTTCTTCTGTGATATCGCGGAAGTCTATACTATTAGCGTGTTGAAAGCAATCGTCAGGAGGGATTCGGTGAGTGATCTGTGGACGCATCTATCGCCTAACAGAGACAACACTAATGCATCAAAGTCCGGACATAGTCCTAGATTGCCAGGATTGAAGTATACACCAGGCAGCGATGGTTTTAATGACGTGCTTGGTACCCCTGTAGGCAATCAAGTTGCTTGGGCTCTCACTACCAATCCTTCCCACTTTGGCGGTTCCAGCACTGTGTCTGCTATCTATTTTTGGAGGCTCGATAACCATCTGTCTTGGAACATGCTGTTCGTCATAGGCGGACGAGATCAAAACACGCAGGATGAGGCAATGGAAGATGTGAGAGGAAGATCGATCGGAAGCATCCGAAGCAGCGGCACAGACGTTGGCCACGAAAGACCCTTTGATCGTAATCCATGATAAGGTCTCTCAAAGGACAACGTTAGACATGTGACCGATGATCCAGTCTCGTGGTCAGTCTCAGCGTGTGATCGTGGAGGCGTGGTCGAGGGATGCATATTGAGCCGCTTAGTATGAAAGGGTGGGCTGGAGAGGTAGCCGGTACACGGTTGCTTCGGGTTCAAGGGCTGATTCGCGCGCTATTTGAATGCGGCGGCTATGTATTCTCACTTCGCTCGTCTCACTTAGGACTCAATATCAGGAGTGGTTGGCAGATCTGCTCTTATTCCGCGAAGAAATCCTGTCAACATCTGTTCGGACGTCTGCGGTCTTCCTCGAGCTTGGCTCCAGAAATCGACGGAACTATCGAAGTTTTATCGTCTGGTGGCCATCTCATACCGAGTACAAGTCTGGCGGGATTGACTTTGGATTCGAGTCGACAAAGTTGTGCTGTGGCTATATCGTATGTTATCAAAACATTGGCATCACGTCTTGAGTGCCCTTGTTCCCGAATCAAGCCCAACAGACTACCCAGTTGTCTACTGATCTTGCCATTCATGAGACCCGAGATCTATACACATAAGGGTGCAACCATCAAGACTTCGGGCAGGTCACGAAGTCACCTGTAAGATTCTCATCTCGCCTGACCCAGTGATACTGCTCTGTGTTGTCAGATGTATCTGACCACTGTGCAGGCGAACGACTTCTCCACACATGTTTTACGGTGCTCGGTGTTTCATTTGCACTTCCTAGGCTTCCATCTTGACCGACATTGATGTGGTTCTGCCGAGACTCGATAGGCTATAGATGAGGAAAGTCACGAACAAGAGAGTACAGATGGCGTCCGCCACTACATGTTCGATATTCAACGCGGTTACGCCTCCAAGTGTCCCTGCCATTGTTGGTCTATTGTCACCACCATGAGTGTAACCATAACCCCTGAACTCGAAAACCACAGATCATACACGCCAATACCAGCCATCCTCAGCACGAGATACGTATCGCCAGCACAGGGGTCGTCGTATCCACCTCCCAGATGTTCGCGATGGTGATGACTTCCTGCGACGCCCCACAGCTCCACGTCCCGATGCTGTCGGTGCAAGCCAGGTCCCCGAAGAGTTCAAAGGAGCACTCGTCGGCATCGTCAGAGCCCAGGGAAGACGCTGCGTCCGTGGCGTCGAAGCACATGTCGGGCCCGACGAAGTCCCATTGGAAGCATTCGCTCGTTTGCCCGACACCTTCCCACGAGTACTCGCTCCAGTGTACACTGGACGCTTGGCTGTTGACACAGACGTCGTTGTAGCCTTTGACGTGGCAGAACTTGGAGACGTCCCCTGCTTGGGCGTGGCGGGAGAGGAAGACCCCTAAGAGGAAGACTATAGAGAGTGTCTGCATTGTTGCTGGCTTGCTGTGGTTGATGGAGAAAGGGTTCCGTATCCAGGATAGGGGCCAAAGTTGCACAATGTAGCTGTTGGCTGATTCCAGGAGGTCCAAACGTCCACTTCTCAAGAGGCCTTTTCGTCCATAATATAACGTCGATAGAAAGCCCATGTTCCCACAACGGCCACGTTGCCATTTATGTTTCCTCACATCAATGGAGTTTCATCCTCTGGGGGAACAGACCTGTCACAAGAAGGAAGTAGAAACGTGGCAAGACAATGGCGATATTGATTGTGAAACGCAAGCATTGTTTCAGAGCTTGCTGGGATGATCGGACTGACGCCGAAAGCTGGCAGTGCTGCATAGCAGAGACTAGCTAGAGACTGATCATTTCGATGCTGCCATGTCGCAGAAGAAAAGGTTTGAGGAGAGTTCAGAATGCGTTGCTATGGTGGCTTCATCCACACCAAAGTATCGTACGTTGCTGACCGTATGTGATGGCCGACCACTCGATGTTGGCATTTCCTTGATGGCGAACGCCCCCTCTTGCACATACACAGCGCGGTCCCTCGTCTCCTTCGGCTTCGTCAACACCCTGAACACAGCCTGAGCGGTGGTGCCTTGCATTGAAGTGCTGAATATGGTGATCCATCGTCCTGCTAGCTCAACTGCTTCTTTCCAATATCTAGCCCAATGAGACCTAACTGCAGGCCTCCCTGCCTGCAGCCGCATACTGGTTAACCTGTAGCTGCGCCGCTCACTTCTTTACGCAAGACGGGCAGGTCGCGCAGGTACTCGTTTAGCACATCTCTACCATACTCCGACGGCATGAAGCGCTGAACACAAGCGGCAACAGCGCCGTCGAGCAAGGCAGATCGCGCACCGTCATCATGACTACTGAACGTAGAGTTGACAGTATCTTGACCCGCCAGGGCGGTGACGGTGGTTTCATGCTTGGCGTCGTGAACGATCCATGTATTTACGCCGGGAGTAGTACCACTGTCATTGCGCACAAGCCTCAACCAGTATTTGAATGATGATGTTGCCAATCCTGCCACTTGCCTATGTGATCACTCATTAGCCGCATTTCCAACGCAGCAGAGGAGAACTTACTCCTGCAATTGCCACGTTCTTGCGTGGCATGGTGGACTCTGAGATTAGTACTGCGGATTGATGATCTAAGAGATTTGCCCAGTTCACGTTGCGTTGAAATTTGTGTCTGTGGGATCTGTGTGCACTGGCGCGAAGAGGCCAACTACAAGGGCATCAGCATCCGCTCACGGCTATTGTGAGGCGCCACATCTCGCTGATACAATAAGGAACTGGTCCATGAATTCTTCCTGCCCTTCCCCCTTCGCACGTAGAGCCGTGCTCCGCGGTTCCCACATGTTGTTCTTTCTGATGTGTGGCTTTAAGAGGAACAGAGGTGGAGTGCGAAAAGACATTGGACTAGAGCTGGTCACGCGACTGGAGTTTGAAGACACAGCGATCCCAAACACAGCCTTGTACATCATTGAGGTCTCTTCTCAATCAACGTCTCATCAACCTCTTAGTACATCTTGAAGATACCACCTACAGTATCGACGCGCCTGAAACGTTGTCTTCGAACTACGAGATTTCCATCGCAGCTGAAACCGGACGTATGGTCGTCAAGCATCATATGGGCAGCCACATATGTATCCTGAAGATCCTTGACGAGATGGAGATATGCAATCGACTCGTGATGACCGATTATATTGCATGTCTGGTCTCATGAATGTCCAGGATCGGAGTTGCCGGTATGCCGGTCTTGGAAAGCCTAAGAATGCTGGACACCAACGCTGCTTGCTATGCTTTCCCAGCCGCCTTGCTTCCACTGAGCATAGCCTGGTCCTTGCATCAGGAGGTGTACTTCCAATCGGTAGTAGGCACGATGTAGGTACGTCAGGCAATCTAGCTCTGAGAATAGCCATTCTACTTCGAAGGCTCTTCCTTAGGCACTTTGAGGGAAGAGCTTCAAACGGTCAAGCTATTTAGCTGCTGCTGCAATCAGCTGAGTCGCCAGACAAACGTGCTGTGATGAGCGGAAAGACCTACTACTGTGTCGAGCACTTCCGGCAATATCAATCACGACTGTGGTTAATGAACATCGGATGTAATGTACCCTGCGTGGAGCACAGAATGTGACAGCTCTTGAATCACATATACATTCTCCCGAACTCCTGTTTGCAAACAGCTGCTTGCTTCGTACCGCATTGACACCCTCTCGAGCAAACACGATCATGTCTACAGCCATCTTGCACGAGTGCGAGACTTGCACTGCTTGCTTCAGGAACGAGGTCGCTTGTCACGCTCACATGAACTTTCGCTCGCACTGGGGTTGCCCACTGTGCACCAGGTGTTTTGGCACGCAACGGGCAGCAGACCAGCATATACATGACTCCGACCACTGGCCATCATCATTCTCCTGCGAAGTCTGTACGATGACCTTCACCTCTCAAAGTGCCGCAGATGGGCACATGCGTGCAGCTTCTCATTACCAGCATTACTGCTCAACCTGCAACATCCGCTTCGAGAATGGGAACAACCTCCGCATGGTACGTCCCTTGTCTTCCGTTGAAACTGGCACTCAGAGCTCAATCCTGACAATGCAGCACTTTAGCATCTCAACCCGCGCGTCCATCGCGGCCGTAACATGCAATGTCCGTTCTGCGTCACAGCATACTTCACGACTGCGAGTGGCCTGGCCCACCATCTCGAATCAGGCTCTTGTCCAAGCGCACCGCAGCTGAACCGTGAGTCGATCTACACGGCCGTTCGCAAGCGCGATACCAATGGCGCCATTACCGTCAAGCAGCTGGAGTGGCAGGGCACGCACGACCAGGCCACCTACCATGCCACCGACCGCGCCTTCAACGGCTCCTCCTGGGAATGCTACATATGCCACCGCTCCTTCAACAATTCGACCGCGTTGAATCAGCATCTTAACTCCGCTGTCCACAAACAGAAGCTTTATCGTTGCCCCAATATCAAAGCCAGATGCGGGAAAGAGTTCATCTCCCTTGCGGGGTTCTTCAACCACCTGGAGAGCGAGTCGTGTGGGTATACGCGGTTCGAGAACGTCCAGCGGTCCGCTCGTGGAGTGATCACCGGACAGAAGTTGTTGGGATTTTGACGTGGTGTAGCCCTTTCACAGCATCGGGACTCAGATCCTTGCAGCGTCTGTCCTGAATCGTCGCACTTGCACTGCGCAAGTCAATGGCCGATGCTCAATTGAAGCATGGACGCGGATATCTTACGCGGAGAACACATCAATCATGATCGTGGGAACGTCTACAATATAACATTAGCCATAAGAAATTTCGAGAGACTTGCTGCACGATGGTCTGTTGTCAGTCCGCGGTCCAACCTGTCTTCTTTCATCTGTCGTGGATGTTCGCTTCGATCGATGTACAGCAAATTGAGTAGGTAGCGGCGAGTCTTCTAGCCGGCACTTGGCCGCAACACAAAACATATCTCTTGCACTTCTCACAGATCAAAGCTTCCGTCGAAGTTCAGCATGGGCGCCATGATGTACTCGTCTTGGCACTATTATACTGAGATCGTATTCATGCGATTCTATTCATCAACTCGTATCCATGTATGAAGTCCAACTAGCTCATCTGATCATCTCTACATCATACCTCGAACATCTTGCGCAGCTCGGCCATGGTATCCTCCGGCTTCGTGACGCTGTGGCCGATTGTCCGCGAGTCCTCGTAAATCTCGAAGTCGTTGCCACCCTTGAACGTCTTGTCACCGAAGAAGTGGATGGTGGTGTACTCAACGCCGCCGGGGAGGTTCTTCTCGTTCGCGACGTGGTCGAGGCAGTAGGTCTTGTCCCAGCCCTTGGGGAAGATGTCGAAGGATATTTGACCGCCGATGGAGTAGCTGGAGTCGGGGAGATGAGATGTCAGCACAACGAGAAACATTGACAGTCAGCAGTAGATTCTGCGACTTACGTCAACCCGAGGTCGGGGAACTCCTTCTGAATCGCGGCGATGAACGCAGGACGAATGCCGTGCTGCAAGTCGAACTGCTCATAGTCGAGTCGCTCCTGGATACTTGCGTTCCTGCCGATCGGGCTGACGTTGATCATGCCGTTTCGAAACTCGATGAAGGTGCCTCGCTTGATGGGGATGTCGAGGTCGGCGACGTAGTGTAGGACGAAGCGCACGAGCTTCTTGTAGTTGTCCTCGCCGATCCACTTGATGAACGAGTGCGCGGCGAGCGGCTGGCCCATGCGGTACGCGGTCAGCCCGTTCTCCGCGAAGCAGAAGTCGAAGAGCGTGGTGACGGGGATCGAGGCGGTGCCGAGCTGTTCCTGCTGCTTGGCCAGGTCGGAGCCGCCGACGAAGCCAATGGCGACCTTGTGGCGGAGGGCGGAGAGGAGCTGCAGCATCTCCGGGGAGACGGTCTGGGAGCATTGGAGTCAGTCGAGTGTTCTTCGGCATCTTAGACTCGTTGGGAGGGAGCGAGGATACGCACTCGTCTTGCTGGGGTGAGGGTGCCATCGACGTCGAAGAGGACGATCGTGTTCTTGACGGGGCGGTCAGCCAGAGCTGGCACGACACTTGCTGCTGCGGTGGCCATGTTGACGGGGTGTCTGAGTGTAAATGCTGTGAGTTGTGATCGTGGCCGTCGTCGTCGTCGTCGAGCGTACTTGAGGTCGAAACAGACGAGGGGTCAACAATTCGAGGTGGGGCGGTGGAGGAATAATAAATCAATGCCCCTGCAGTGGCCTGCAATGGCGGGGCTCGAGACCCTCAATCGACAAACATTGAGAACTTTAGTTACCGGATGTTTATATATATAGATGAACTATCCTTTTATCAGTCTTTGCAGCGCCGAGGCACTTTACCGAATACATGAATGCAGATGCTGTGGTTCTGCCTCGGATCTCCTCTTATATATGTCTGATGATTGAACCTCAATGACTCTCTAACCTACATTATAGATATTCTCTATGGTAACTAAGGCTGAGACTTCATACTCCACACAAACGAACAATGTCGATCGTGGCATTCTGGGCACCGCCCGTCGAGCTGAACAGAATACCGCACGTCAAGTTGCTAGGCACCAGATCTTCAGAACGTCGTTTCCACTCTATGTAGCACAACCCAGCGTGACAATTTCATAGCAACGGGACATGTTCTCGTAGGATACCAAGCGCTATGCTCCATGACTCCTTACGCTCCATCACCCCTTTAGCCCCCCCAGACCCAGCTTTTAAGCAGTTTGTGGGTCGAGTGTGCTGCCCGCAAGAATCGTCGCCCAGCCGATGAGACGCCAATGCTTTTCGATTCTTCTGCTGAGCGCAACCTTCTCGTTGATCTCTGTGCATGCGGGGCTGGTAAGCTGTAATCGGGCAGCGTCTGCCTTTACAGCCACAACCTTGGCTCCAGTCGCGGTGGACCCAATGTTCACCATCAACACTTCGTTCTTTGCCAATTTCGCCACTTTGGCTTGTTTGCCATCCGCCGTCTTTACACCCAACAGTCTGCGCAGCAAGAAGTAGTTCACTTCGATTTCTGTGTAGATTTTGGGCAGGCGTCCCTTCAATCCAAGTACGAATCCGACCAAGCGATCAGCACGGCACAGAGTCGGATCAATACGAGTGCCAACACCGATAAGGCCACCAGGCACGGCGAATTTCAGGTTGTTGTTCTCCGCAAACAGTGTCATTACGCGAGAGAAGATCGGTCGGCACTGGATTTGTCCCTTCTCGTCCTTGGACACAATACCTGGCCGAATCTCGATTTCATCTCCGAGTTTCAGGATACCGGTCAAGATCGAGCCACCAGCAACACCACCTTGCAGATCCTCGATTTCGCAGCCAGGCTTGTTGACGTCGAAAGATCGAATGACAATAAGATGTGGGTCATCCTGGAAGTTGCGGATCGGGACGGGGATCTTAGTACACAACATCTCGTTGATAGCGTCGATGTTGAACTTAAGCTGGGCGGAGATCGGGATGATAGGTGAGTCGTCGGCAACAGTGCCACGAATAAATTTCTTGATCGAGTCATAGTGCTG
The DNA here is from genome assembly GCA_002786065.1 of Microcyclospora pomicola. NCBI lineage: Eukaryota > Fungi > Ascomycota > Dothideomycetes > Capnodiales > Microcyclospora > Microcyclospora pomicola. Next base: position 1,167,341 of record NHNY01000001.1, read on the forward strand.
AGCCGCAGCATCTTCGCGCATAAGATCGACCTTGTTTTGTAGAATGATGATGTGTTGCAGCTTCATGATTTCGATTGCTGCAAGATGTTCGGAAGTCTGCGGCTGCGGGCACGTCTCGTTTCCGGCGATGAGGAGGAGTGCGGCGTCCATGACTGCGGCGCCTGACAACATGGTACTCATGAGAATGTCGTGACCAGGGCAATCCACAAATCTGCTCGAGGTTAATATGCCATCCAATACCATTTTGAGCGGTCTCCGATAACTCACGATACGTGTCGCTCCAATCGATATGTTCCTCCACAACCATCTCTCTCACATGGCGGATCTACCTCCTTCTCGCTCTTGTAGCTGCGATAGCACGTCGGTCGAGGGCACTGCGGGTTGTCGCATTTGTACACCTTCGCATTTGCGTATCCCAGCTTGATGGTGATGTTTCGTTCGAGTTCGTTCTTGAATCGCACAGTCTGTACACCCGAGATCGCTTTCACCACCGTACTCTTTCCGTGAGCCACATGCCCGATCGTGCCGATGTTGATGGTGGCTTGCCGGCAGATGATTTCCGGCGACAGTGGCGTCAGCTTCGAGACGTCCATCGTGTGAGGGTCCGGTTGCTCTGGCAGCTCCGGCCGAGCGGCGAGTGCGGCGGCGGCAGCATTGCTCTTCTTCAGTGCTGATCGGGGCATCGCCGCAGGGCCTTTCTCGCGGGGCACTTCGACATCGTCGTCGGCTTGTGGCTCAAGGCCAGGAGATTGAGGAGGAGTGTCGTCGTCTGACGGATAATCGCCGTTCGTAGCCATGATTGCGGTCGGGTGAGGGCGACGGCAGTAAGAGAGTTGTCGACCTGTCGTGAACAGAAATTCTTGAAGTCTCGATAAAGTACGTTTTGAGTCACTACGACAGGCGGGGGTGGTTTCGACGTCCCGAAATCTTGGCGCTCAACGCCACTACATGTGCAGTGGTGTCCTGGTAACTTGTGCACAATTCGTTTGAAATAGCAAGAGCACGCGTTCTTATTTTTCTTTGAAAGTGTCTGAGATGGACTATAAATATGCCTGCTTGAATTTTGACTATCGTGTCCATTTCAGACGGCACCGAGACGTAGCCATTGATGATCCAGGCCGTGTCGAGTTCACATAGGCCGATACGACTATTCAAGGGATAGTCTCACATGTAACGCGTTCCTTGGGCTATAGTCATGACAGTGTTGTGAGACACCAAAAGGTGGCACAGTGTGTCACGAACAGTCTGAGAGTCAATCAAATGTGAAGCCTTGGGCCATATGGCACGAATTGGCTAGATATCTATCTAGTCCAGCTTTGCTAACCATGTGCCGTTACAAAGTTCGAAGCAGAGCATTTATACAAGCCATAGAAGCGCGCGCGCCAGCGTCAGTCCCCAGTGTCCTGCTCTTCTTGTTGGTCAAGAAGTGTAACTCACGCTTCACAATTCACCGTGAGGCTGATTGTCCGTCCGCCTTGTCGTTACTTTCTCCAATCATCAAAGTCATCGAGAAAGTTGTCAAATTCATCAGCTCGTTTACGTCATCAGTACTTGCAGAGACCCTCTTCAATCCATGTAGAAGTCGCCTTTCAAGATGCGCTCTTGGAAATGGTCTGGCCTCTGTGGCTCCCGGGGCAAGGGTCTGGTGGGCGGCTCCATGACCGCCACGCTCTTAGCACGGGTGTGCATACCAGCAGTAGAAGCTGGCCCGCCGCCGCCTTGGCCCGCGATTGATGTGCGCTCGGCACGGGTACGTAGGTTCTCGCTCCAGTTAAATCCTTCTCCTGAACAGCGAAATCGTCAGCAAAGGCACACAATGAACATAGAAGGTACTCATAAAACTCGGAGGCATGAAAGGGGAAGCGAAGACAGACCTCGACCCTTGGCGTCTCGGGTTGAGATCGTCCCGCTCGCGGCTCTTGTGCGTGTGAAGGAAGAAGCAGGTGGTGAGCTAGTACCATTTTGCCCTTGTCCACCTTGTCCTCCATTCGACCCTCTCACATCTCGCAAAGCCTTGGCACCGAAGCTCATACGCCTTGCAAAGGGTGTCGATGATGTCGTATTTGAGTCCGGAGCGGCCGGCTCGTCCTCAATAGCAGACTCGTCGATCGAGCCGCTGTTCGCAGAGTCCAAACTGTTGCGAGCACCACGAGCCATACTAAAACGAGACGGTCCCTCGCCAGAGAGACCAAGCGTTGTAAGGGAAAGCCGTCTACGCTGCGCTTGAGCTGCGGCTTGTGTGATGGGGCCTGATTGAGTAGGGGGCGAGCCACTATCAGCTTCACCTGAAGTGCGAGGGACATTGCGGCCACTGCCAAAGATGTCGGCGAAAGTCTGGCCAGCGAAAGAGGAGCGACGTGTGCCCGAGGGCGGTGGAGGGGACGGGTTCTCTTCAGCCATGTTGATGCCGGAAGATCGCGTTTGATGATATTCACCCCAGATATGATGTAGACCGCAACGTGCTCTTACTCGGAGGTGTGTATGTGGTACTCAAGCAGCAGCTTCCGTACAGATGCTTGTTCAAAGGACGTTGACGCCGAGGTGCTAGCACAACGGTGCTCCTCCCTTCGACGACGTCACAGCAAGTTGGTCAGAAGAACGTTAACGGGGCAAGGAGCTGGTCGGCAACCGTTTTAAGCTGCAAATCGTTGGACAATGGGAGAGTACAAACACCAGAGAAACAATCCGAGGGAAGTGAAGTGAGTATAGACTGCGACATGTAAATCAGGAGAGCTATAAGTTACGCTGCAGCATCTGGCGAGACGTGTACGTGATGTAAGCCACGCTAAGAAATGCGGGGTGCATGCTACATGTATGGTACGGCATGGGGGTGGAGCACATATCCCAAGACACCAACGAGACCTCACCTATATGTACATTCAACACCAAGATACATAAGCGACATCTAAGTTCGCAAGGATGTAGCAGGACTTGCAATGCTCGTGTGACTACTCGCCGCGGTACATAAAAGGCTTTGCAACAGTGTCGAAATGTATATACCATGTTTTCTGTATTCTGTGGCCGGGGTCGCTACAGCGTGTTTCATTTGACTCAATGCTCAAGCCTGCACTGTCGACCAGTCCTTACTGCTTGGAATAGGTGTCGACTTGGGCTTGAAGCTTCCAGTCGCAGGGGTAGAATCCGATACGAGTCTGGCAGGACGAAGCTAGGGACATTGCGTGGTAGCTAAGCACAGAGCTACCGTCAGGATAGTGTTCGGTCAATGGTTGTACTGGTGGCGCAACAAGCATGGTATATAAGTACAACTCTGGCTCGAGCTTTCATGTGCTACAGGTAATCTTGATGGGTGTTGCCGAGGTGGCACGCCGTTTCACATGCTACAGATATCACCATAAACAACCTGCTGAGGCACATGTCTGAGCTCACACCGCAGGTTCGTCTGTAGCTTCTCCAAAACTGGGATCGGACACCATCAAACACGATCCCTGCGCGGGTTTGCACATGCAAATAGTTCAGCAACTGCATAGGTTGTATTGTAGTAACACAGTGTTGTCTTCCCTCGTCTGGCAATACTGCCGACACCAACATTGCCAGTCCAGGGCAGCCTCGAATGAGCGATATCGTAGCACAAAAATCTTACAATCACTCGCCACATTGCCTGCCAGTAGACAATATGCACCAAGGACCACATCTACACCACTCTTGCTCGGGGATGATGGCCGCGTAAATCATACCATGTCGCAAGTTTCGGACCGCCAATCATAGGCTCACGCACGCATGAAATTGACAGTTCTTGCCTCAGGAGGTGTAATGCTGTACACCGACTCCCAATCAATCACGTCCCACCAATCCTCGAGGTACTGTCGCTTGCCTTCCACACCGTAGTCTCGAAGGTATACATGTTCCCAGGTGTTGACGCATAGCACCGGGATAAGGGATGTGCCTCCTGGTGGTTGTTTGGACTCTTCCCGGCCGAGCCTGCTGTGATTACCGAAAGCACCGGCTGTGTTGGTTGGCTGAGAGGAGAGATATGACTGATACGAGTTGGCGTCTTGTGTGCTCATATTGATCCCTTGTTGTCTGTAACCTGCTTCTGGAAATGGGGATCCGGCAAGATAGGTTGTGAGGATGCGCCATGAGCCTTTCTGCATGTTACCCGGCTGGAGCGCCTTTGGGCAGTACACCAGCCACACAAAACCAGGCCCAAACATGGCACCAGCGGTGTCAAGGAAGGTAGCACGCAGTGTCTCGATGGAGCCGAAGGTCTGGATCAGCGATGGTGGCAGCATGCTGACACGTGAGTCGGACAACGGTATCGGTGCCGTGGACAGACCAGAGAAGAAGAAGTGGTTGTTGTATGCCATGCTGGCGTGATTGAAGAGACTTGCAGCCATTGGGTCGCGCGCGAATTGTAATGAGAGACTTTTGGGTGTTTGATTCTCCATCGGCTCGCCGGCCGTGAGCTCATTCAGCTTGCCAACGATCATGCCCTGGTATTGTGTCCATGCCATACGGAAGGCATCAGCGCTCAGTAGCCCAGGGACACCTCGTTCTGCAAACTGCGTGTCGTAACCGAGAGAAGGGACGCCGTGGAGGGATCGTTGTTGTTGCTTGCGCAGCGATGTCCTGGTCTGTATACATCAAATTGTAATGTCAGTGTATGCCATCTGAGGGCGAAGGCTCGCATTGCCAACTGGCGCACATCAACGTATACATACACAAGATGGACATGTCCAGGAGCTCTTTGCAAGCGCCGTAGCGGATCTTGCTAATCTTCTCGATATCATGATGGCACTGCTGATACAAATGTATATGGTCGCATGCTCTCCTCGTCGAACAACCTCTCGGGGGAGGACCATTCCCGAAGTTGAGCCGCGACCAAAATTTCCCACCACAGGGTCTTCCCCCATCAACGACATTCATTGCCAGGACGCTTTTTGAAGTACAGGACTATTTTCACTACGACAGGTCTTTCACCAGACAGAAGTGATCATGGGTTTGAGTGGGAATAAGAAGTATGCTCGCCGCCGTATTTGCTTCCCAAAACATATCTAATAACAAATCTAGGCGCATGAAATTGTCCCAAGACCCGAACAATACTACCTGGTCCAAAGACACCACAAACTACGGCCATCGCATTCTCGCGCAACAAGGCTGGAGTCCTGGTCAATTTCTAGGTGCTGAGAATGCCTCGCACGCTGAACACTATTCTGCCGCCAACTCTTCGCACATCCGAGTCCTGCTTCGCGAAGACAATCTCGGGCTAGGTGCGAAACTCGGCGGGAAGGCCAACGCGGACACATTCGGCTTGAGCACGCTTTCTGGTATCTTTGGCAGATTGAACGGAAAGAGCGAGGAGGTGGTACAGAAGCAACAAGGCGCACTGAGGGATGCTGAGTTACGGACCTACCAGGCGCAGAAATATGGGTTCATGAACTTCGTCAGCGGAGGATTGCTTGTGGGGGATAAAATGGAGGAGAAATTGTTGTCCGAGATTTCCGCTGGGTCGAAAACCGCATCATCCAAGAACGAGAGCGAGTCGAGCAAGAAGCGGAAAGCTGAATCAAGCACTTCAGACGGAGTGGTTGAAAAGCTAGCGAAAAGCAAAAAGAGGAAATCGGCCTCTGTAGATGCGACACCTCTTGGATCGGAGAGTGATTTGAAGCAAGACATTTCCACACGGCAAGCAAAAGGATCGCAGACAGTACAAGACGATGAAGCTGAAGAGGGAGCGAAGGACAAGCAGTCTAAAAAGAAACGGCGGAAGGCCAGCGGAGACGACGGGCCAAGCGAACAGGATGCCTCGGAGAAAGCACGGCTCAAGCAGGAAAAGAGAGAACGCAAGATCGAACGTCGAAAAAGGAAGGAGGCGAAGCGCCAGAAGCGAGAAGCTAAATCGAACACCACATCTGCTGCATTGCCAATCCTTGCGACCACGGCGTCTTCGAGCGATGATGAAAGCGATGTGCCTCCACCTGCACCACGACCGACATTCGGCGGCAGTAGGCATGCCGTTCGACAACGTTATATCCAGCAAAAACGACTAGCATCAATGGACCCAAAGGCGTTAAAGGAAATCCTGATGATTACGGCGCAAACATGAGTTTACTGAACCAGTACCTTTGAAATTAGTATGGAATCTTATTTACCTGCATGGGTAGACCATGAACGACTACAATGACGAAACAACTCTCAAAGCTCGAACCCGCTCGGCTTTGAAATTCCCCCCTGTCATAGTACATCAACATCTGTTGTCGACTTAGACCTGATCAATTCCCTAGGATCGAGATCGGAATTTGATATGAATTGTAGATACCTGCCCTATCATAGCGATATGCGAGCTCCGTGTACAATGTGATCGAAGGACGTCCAGATGATTGACATTGACCGAATTTAGTCTAGCGTGACGTGACTTTGAACATGACATGACTCCCGAAAAAGTACAAAACGTGAGCCATTGGACTTTTATGCTACCTTAAATCAACTTCTTCCACACCCTCAGAACAATATTAAAAATGTCACCAACCGTTGTTCATGTTCGTGCCGAGACCAAACCACTCGAGCACCGTACCGCCATCACCCCAACCATTGCCAAGAAATTGGTCGACGATGGCTATACCGTCAACGTCGAAAAAGCGCCTTTGAGCATCTTCAAAGACGAAGAGTACGAGGGCACTGGTGCTTCACTTGTCCCGACTGGATCGTGGGTCGATGCTCCGGAAGATCACCTTATCGTTGGTCTGAAGGAATTGCCTGAAGAGACATTTCCGCTTAAGCACACGGTATAGTTTTCGACTGATCGTGTTTGGTGAAACAGCTCCCTGATACGTTCGAGCAGCACGTGCAATTCGCACATTGCTACAAGGGCCAGGGCGGTTGGGATACCGTTCTGGGCAGGTTTCCTCGAGGTGGTGGCACGCTTCTTGACCTCGAGTTCTTGGAAGATGGTAAAGTTTCGTCAGGCAGTAGCCTTTCTCTAGATACTGATTCTCTTCACAGAGAACGGACGCCGTGTAGCTGCTTTCGGTTACGTTAGTAGACCTTCTTCCAGGATCTTAGTATAAAATTGTACTAATCATATCACAGCACGCTGGTTTCGCTGGTGCCGCCCTTGCTTTACTGGCCTGGGCATGGCAGCTCAAACATGGCAAGGACAAGCCTCTTCCTGGCGTCACTGCATATGAGAACGAGGATGCTCTCATCAAAGACGTCAAGACAGCAGTGGAGGAGGGCAAGGCAGCTGCTGGCCACTATCCTCGTGTTCTCGTTATTGGTGCACTTGGACGATGTGGTAAGGGTGCCGTTGAGCTCTGCCAGAAAGCTGGTCTTGAGGACATCCTTGTAGGTCCAGAGATTTTGTGTCCATGTCCTTCAACTGACGGTCTCGTAGAAATGGGATCTACCCGAGACAAAAGCCAAGCCCGGTCCTTACCAGGAGATCGTCGAATCCGATGTGTTTGTCAACTGCATCTACCTCTCCGCTAAGATCCCACCTTTCATCTCCAAGGAGTCACTCGCTTCACCAAAGCGCAAGCTTGCAGTCGTATGCGACGTCTCATGCGACACCACCAACCCTCACAACCCTATACCAATCTACGACATCAACACCACTTTCGATAGTCCTACCGTGCCTGTAGAGCTTCCTGCTGGATCTAGCGATCTGCCACTCACAGTCATCAGCATCGATCACCTACCTTCGTTGCTGCCAAGAGAGGCCTCGGAAGCGTTCAGTGGTCAGCTGCTACCCAGCCTTCTGTCCCTGAAGGACCGCAAGAACACTCGAGTGTGGCAACAGGCGGAGAAGCTGTTCCACGACAAGGTAGCCACTCTACCGAAGTAGAGCTGACATCGATGACTGAGGTGGCAAACTAAGAATACTAGCTGCTAGTTGAATCGATCCTCAAAGTCAGCATAGACTGAATTCTCAAAGCATTGATGACCATCACCGCCGTCTCAAATCCCACGAACATTGTGAATGCTTGCCAAAGTCTTGCAGAGTCTATGACAAGACACCAATTATCGAATGAAGTTTATATGTCCAGTACAGTGATCACGTAGCGGCAAGCCTCGTCCATCACCGACATTCTCATCATCGTCGGATCGTAAAGTGCTCCTCATCAATCAGAGTTTACACGAACTTACGGTGGTACGTGCGTTTCACGTACTCGAATCATCAATACCATGATTCTGGGTCTTCGCCGTTTTGAGATGACGAACTCGAAGTGATAGTCCAGAGACCATAATATCGCATGTAATCGTGCTTCCATCTTACCCTAAACAAAGACTTCTGGTCTTGCTCGTGAGTGCTGTCAACTTTACCGCAATTTACAACCCTTCTACCATGGCGCCGTCCAATGGCATACACGGTCAGCACTATCAATGCATCGCGTTTTCAATGTACCTTGTTCCTAGATTGAAGCAACAGGTTCTGCACAAGCAAGAAAGAATGAAGAACCAATGCCAAAATCACTCGACGGTGGCGTGGCCAGCTCCAAGATAGCCATGCCCGGAGCGCGCCCATACGGTGTGGGAGACGGCGACAGCGAAGATGATGAAGACGATGAAGACGATGACACTGACAGCGACGAGCCGACCGAAGTCCCTCGTGTCCCTCAACACCCGTCGAGAGCGATCTCGACCGCGCACTCCAGGGGGCAACGAAAGAACGCCTGCGCGAGACACTGCGCGACATATGTGCCGCGAGTCCGCAAGCAAGAGAGCTGGCCACCAACGTGCTGCTGATGCCCATACGAGGTCCCGGCGGTCGGAAGCGGAAGGCGTATGAGAGCTGTGTGAACTGTAAGGCCGAGTATAGCGTTTCGGAGAATCGGATGGGGGACTGTAGATATCATCCTGGTAAGTCAAGATATGTAGAGGAGCCGAGGGCTTTGGGATCGATGAACATTCCAGACCGCAAAATGCTAATGATATGAGACACAGGCGAGATGGAGGTGGACTACGAATCGAAGACGTGGGATGATCACGATGATGATTGTCACGGCGACAAGGAGTCGATTCTTGAGGGCGAGGAGTTCGTGGATGGGTATATGATGACCTGCTGTGGGAAGCGGCCGTACGAGAAGGGTTGTGAGATCTCGAGACATTCGACGCAGGTGGAGGTGAAGAAGAGCCGGACAACGGATTTGATGCAGGCGGATATGGCAACATATCTTAGGTAGGTAGTCTTGATCTTCTATCGCGGTGATACGGCCAAGTAGGTATGTATTCATTCCCAATCGAACCCTCATAGGACATCCCAATGATCTCCCGAACTCGTTAGCATTGTGGTGTAGAGTGGCATATATTGTTCTCTTCAAAAGCACATGTGAACTCGCCCCCACTTCTCCAGAGACCCTTTCCACCACCAATCCCTCCCCAACCAGACCTCCTCCAAACTTCAATACCCTCCCACAACACCAACCTCCCAAGTCCTCACTAAAGGCACTCACCAGCCATGGGGACCTACTCCTCCGACCCTCTCTGGGCGGACATCACCCCCCTCCCCACCGACGAAGGCGGGCCCAACCCGCTCGCCGCCATCGCCTACTCCCCCGCCTACGAAGAGAGCATGTCCTACCTACGCGCCGTCATGGCCGCGAACGAGTTCTCCCCACGCGTCCTCACCCTGACCGAGGACCTGATCGCCATGAACCCCGCGCACTACACCGTCTGGCTGTACCGGGCACAAACCCTCCTCCACCTGCACGCCGACCTCGCCGCCGAGCTGGCCTGGCTGAACGCGACGGCGCTCGCGCACCCGAAGAACTACCAGATCTGGCACCACCGGCTGACGATCGTGGACGCGCGCGGGGACTGCGCAGGCGAGACGGACTTCATCCAGCGCATGTTCGCGCAGGACGCCAAGAACTACCACGTCTGGTCGTATCGGCAGTGGCTGGTGCGGCGGTTCGGGCTGTGGGGGGACGGGGCGGAGGGGGAGGCGGAGCTGGAGTTCACGCGCGAGATGCTGGAGCGGGATGTGCGAAATAACAGCGTGTGGAACCATCGCTGGTTCGTGGTGAATGGGCGGGAGGGGGAGGGAGTGGGAGTGGGCGGGGACGTGGCGGTGCGGGATCGCGAGATGGAGGTGGCGAAGGAGGCGATTCGGCGGGGGCCTGGGAATCCGAGTCCGTGGAATTACCTGCGGGCGGTCGTGAAGAAGAGCGGGATGGCGGTGGGGGAGCTAAAAGGGTTCGTGGAGGAGTTTGTGGTGCTGGGTGTGAGGGGAGAGGTGGTGGTTAAATCGAGCAGTGCGTTGGAGTTGTGGGTGGAGATTGTGGCCAGCGAGAAGGGAGATGCGTGGGAAGGGAGAGCCGGCCAAGCGCTGGATTTGCTGGCGAGCACGTACGATCCGATCCGGAAGAACTATTGGGAATATCAAAAGGGGGTGTTTGGGTTGGTGGCAGTATGAAATGGCATGGCGGTGTCGAAACATTTGAGCATCACAGCGCGGCGTATCATGGTGTAGGAGCAATACCCTGGGAGGCAAATGGACTTCATTGCAAGAAAATGCTAAGTTTCAAGAACGATGCATCCATCTTGACTCAAAGAACGAAAATTAGGTCGATCGATACTCTGAGACACCAATCATCTAGAACTCTTGCAAGAAGACCGATTAGAGAGTTCAGCTTCGCGAAGACCCAACTTGATGTATCCCAGCGACCCAAGTCGAACAACGACCAACCACAAGGAATGCTACCCCCTTATCACTCCTTACTCCGCACCCTAGCAAGCGTCAAATGAAAACGAACGCGTCAAGCATCAAGGCCGCCAATACTTCCATGCCTCCTTGTCATACTTGCCACCCACCAGCTCCTCGACGCCCTCCCTCCCTTGCGCCATGAGGAACATGTCCTGGTCGATCTCCTCATCGTTGATGACGGCCGGATACAGGACGCCGACGCCATCACCTCCCAGCGTCGTCTCGTACTTCTGGAATCCCTCGCTTTGCAGGTCTTGCTCGAGGGCCCGGAGCGCGTGGTGTGAGTTGGTAGTGCCGTTGGTGGGTCTGGCGAATGCCGCCTCGCCGTTGAGTTGGATGGATGCGGACGCGGCGGCTGCATGAGGTTTCAGCAGTGTGATGGCACATCCGCCACCTCCTGCGCCGGTGAGCTTGGTCCACCCGACCCCGGACTGGTCGACGAGGTATCGCAGTCGTTCGAGTTTGGGATGCGACACACCAAGCGCGGTGAGCAGTCCATGGTTCACCGACATGAGCTCGCCGAGATGCTGGATGTTATCGGGCGAGGCGGGATCGAAGTCCTCGCTCGTGACGAGGTCGTGCGCAGATCGTACGATTGCGTCGATCGCCTCGAAAATCCCTTCTGCCACTCGCGGATGAGCGGTTTTGAGTGCGCCGACTTTGGCGACCTCGACCGCTGTGGATTTGGGCTGACATGTGTCGACGAGAAGGAGAGGGAGCTCTGGGAAATCGCGTAGGATGGTGACGTCCGGTGGTTTAGTGTAATCTCGTCGCTGGAAAAGGACGGCATGACCATTAGTCGCGACTGTGTTGTCCACTCCGCTGGGGTTGCCGTGGATGAGCATCTCTCCGACGAACGCCCAACGATTGATCCGTTCGAGCTGCTCCTCGGATTCTTTCTTCATCTGATCTGGATGAGGTCCTGCCAGCGCACGACATTGTAGCAGCAACGCAGCCGCGACGCAGACGCTCACACTTGCACTGCTTCCCAAGCCTACCCCGACCGGGATCGTCGACCGCAGCGCATAGATGCACGCCGGGCTGTTCGACGATCCCAGCGACAAGAACAGGTACAGGAAGCAACTTGCCGCAGCTTGGTGGATCTTCCTCTTCTGCGTCTCCTCATGCTCGCTGACATTTGCGATGTTCGGCTGCATCGCCTCGACGAGCTCCGGGTCCAGACTTGTCACAAGATCATAGTACTTCTTCCGCCGACTTGAGAATGCCTGCCACGGCAACGCCGTGATGTCCCACGTATGTTCCAGCCCGATGTCCGTGAACCGCAACGTCACCGTCCGTTTCGACTTGGACAGCGTCGTGCACAGGAGGTAGGAGCGGAGCGAGATGGACGCTGCGATCGCTGGTTTGCCATGCACGACCGCATGCTCGCCGTAGACGATCGTCTTGCCTGGCGCCGAAACGATGAATGGTGGTGCCATCGGATTCGACTGTCGCCGTCTCGCGCGCGGCCGGCTCGCAAGCCCATTTGTGCTGGTCGTGGTGGTGGGAGAGGAGGAGGTGGAGGTGGACGAGGTGCTTTCGGAGCCGGAGTCGTCGTGGATGGGCGACTCGACACTCTCGCCGTGGCCGTTGGTGCGGCCATTGATCGCGGCGCCATTCGTGTTCAGGCCATTGGTGTGTCCGTTCATCGTCGCGACCATCGCCTTGCGGTCTCCCTCTTCACCTAATGCCTTGCCTTATTGTAGGTAGACAGCTCCTAGGTCTCAAGTCTCAGGCGTGAATGCCGCGTATTCTTCGTGGTTGGTTCCCTCTTCAAGACTCCCAAGAAATCTTTCCCATCATGATTGTACCATTGCATTCATCCTCTTCGTTGGTTATCGAGTCAATCGTTCGTGATGCGCGATGCTCTTCAGCGACTGTGCATGTGCAAGTATATTCAAGCAGGCGTCGACGAACGAATGTTCCTCCTCAAAATCATTCATGTAAAGGTACAGTAGAGGTGTAAGGTATGCCCGCAGTCCAGAAAGATGCGGCGATCCAGCCCGGCGGTCATGCAATGCACTGACGATTCGATGCAGCGCGGTCCAGTTTTATTATTACTGTACCTAGTTCACTATAAGCTACCTAGCCCTCCCCGGCACGGCGGATGGATTTTATGGTTCGATATTCTGTTCTGGCGTGCTTGCTTTCGTGTTAGCGTGTAGTGTGATGTTCTAAAGGAGCGCGTGCAGTGCGCGTCATCGCGTGGGAGATATTAATTGCACATCCTCCACCAATCCACCAAAGTCCAAGGGGTGAGTTTTCAAGGTAGGTAACGTCCTGTGTACAGTGGAGACAGTGGAGATGAGTTTTGATCATCCACTCCGCATACGATGTCAAGATCTAGGTAGCGAAATGGGACGATGGATTGCGATGCACTAGACCCAGTGAGCAGCAACGAGGGCATTCTGGGGCCATTTCCTGACTACAAAAAGCTGACCAGGGTACCGTATGCAGAGAGATTTCGGATAACGAATGTACGGGATGAATAGCTGTAGACTGTAGACTGTAGACTGAAGAATGTATATGTGCATGGTGATATTGATATTGTGGTCCCTTTACATTGCTCCATGTTTGCCTCACTGCAGACTCTATCACTGTGGTGAGGATGTACCTACATGTAGGTAAGGTACCTAGGTAGGTACCTTAGGTGATGGATACGTATCTCATCCCGGCGAGGAGAGTTCGCTCAAGACCACATGCCATCCACCCCGCCCCTCTATCTCTTCCGATAGAACTACAGACGAGACGAAGTGGCATGGCAATGCTGAATCAAGCGGGAAATCGCAAGGGCCGGTTTAGATTGGCACCTTATGGTACGAGCATTGCTAAGGTATCTAGAAAACCTACCGTAGGCGAGCAAGCAGGAACAGCTTCGTGACAGCGTCCCATTGGCTTCACGCAGCATCCGGTGCCATTTTGGCATTTTCCAGTGCGGAGGGTAGCGATGCCATCGACCCATTCGCCCATTTGCCCGGCTTTCCTTCTCCTGTTCCTCTCATATCTCTCATTCTCTCCCAATTCTCGAGAGATACATGTAGCTTGCTTCTTCGTACATAAGGGGTTGGCCGCAAAAGTATGCATTTGCGGGATTTGATGACAGTAAACGATCGTGCGCGGCGCTTCATAGCGTGATAAATGGTATCATTTCATGGACTCTTTTCTCGCCAGTTCGGAGCTCTCCCTTTGTGCTTTTCCCCTTCCTCGCTTTCTCAAATGCGCTCTCCTTTCTACGCCTGTGCCGAGGGAGTTCCCTCGTCGCCTTTCCTGCTGCGTTCATTTCTTGCGGCCCAAGTATGGTTCCTTGGAGATGGAGAGAAAAGATAGAGGTACAGTATGCATCCAACCAACCAAACAACTGACCGGTCACACCTGTCAAATCAATACCGCTGGTTCATGTCACTGCTATAACTGCCAGCATTGGACATCTGCCCTTTGAGCGAGATGACCTCCTCCTGCAACCGGCTGATGCGCAGCTCGTACTCGTCTTGCATCCGGCTGAATCGTTGCTCCAGCGTGCGCACGTAGGCCCAGATGTCGCCGCCGTCTTGGCCCACGATGTCGCGCATGCTGCCGCCCGAGGATCGTCCGTGACTCGAGAGACTGCTAGGATTTGATCCATGTGCAGCATTTTGAGTCGAGGTCGGCGCGGCTTGCTGGTGATGGAGCATGCTGGAGCCGTGGGTGCCGGTCAAGGCGGATGGCTGCAGGCCGGGCCGACCGGAGAGTGGATTTGAGTGCTGTAGGGGAGGAAGGACGGAAGGATGTTGCTGAGTAGAGCCGAATGTCGGCGTGGACTGTGGCGGCGTCCGGCCACCTGTCCCGCGCCCAAAGTGCGTTTGCTGGAACTGCGTCGTGAGACTCGGTGATCGATTGCGCATGCTACTCATAGATGCGTCTCCCACGCTCAGTCGATGTTGCTCCGGTGGCTGGCCGGGCGATAACGGCTTCGGCGACTCGATCATATTTGAATGATTCAACACCTGACCCGGATTGCCGTAATGTACGGAGCTCATCGACGATCCTGCAGTCGTAGGGTCTGGATAGCCCGACATTTCGCGTGGCGAGGCGATGTTGCCTTGTCCCGGATGTAGATTGCTTTGTGGTGGTCCCATGCTACTGATGCTTGACCCGTGAGGACGAGACTGCGTTGATCCAGGATATGTGCTGGAATGCTGCCGGTAGACCTCTCTGGCCGAATCATGTGGCGTCTCGAGATGCGCCCGCTTGCGACTGGGTTCACTCACTCGCCGACCATGGCCATCCTCCTCGTCGTCCTCATCACCCCCGTAATCGACTCCCTCAATGTGCTCCGACCCGTCACCATTATAGTCCTCGTCACCGGGAAAGCTGGATCGCCGGCCTGCACAGCCTCCAGGTCCCTTGTTATGACGCGCTAGCGCATCGCCACGTGCGAATCGCCGGCCGCATTTATCGCAGGTGTGCGGTCGTTCGCCGGTGTGCAGCTTGCTATGGCGTTTGAGATCGTGTAGCCGTCGAAAGCGCGCCTGACAGGTCGAGCACACATACGGTTTCTCTTGGCTATGCGTCAGAAGATGACTCTTGAGATTGTGATGTCGCGTGAAGTCAGTCGAGCAGTATGGGCATTTGTGTCTCTTGTTGGACGCGGGAGATTTGGGACTATCTTGACCATAACCAGGAAGGCTCATACCTCTGGACGGCCCACTCGCGTGGGACGGATCTGCTTGTAGAGGACCTGGATATGAAAAGGCCTTGTTACCATCATCCGCTGATACCCCAAGGTGTCCATTGTTCCCAGGGTAGCCCGCACCTTCGCCTCTTTGCGCTGAATCTGCTGAGTTGATGTGTGCGACTGGATCCGATGGGGCGCCAGCTGTCGCCGTCATCGCGGTCCCGGGGCCATCACTCTCCAGGGTGCCAAAACTGGTCAGGCTGGTCGGACTCGCTTGGAGAGGCTCGTCGGATGTGATGGTCGGGACCGTGATCCGCTCCGCCACTTTGCGCACCGGTTCGCTGGGTGTGTCTGGTTGTGGTGCGTCGGAGGGTCTGCTCTGAGCAACACCGCCCAGCAACGTCTGCATGGCCTCGGCCTGTGGATTCGGACTGGTCTGCCTCACCTCGTCCGCCGCCCGTTGTTTGTTCCGTCGTTTCAGATCGGCCATGGCAGCCTGGCCGGTCAGTTGCAGCGCCGCTGCTCCCGGCGAGATCTCTTTCGCCGACTTGACGGACAAATGTGCCGCGGGCGGGTCGAAGCTCTTCACCGACGTGGTCGGCGGAAGATGCGCGTCGTCGGCGACAACGTTGATGATTGGAGCTCCCGGCGCCGGCGATCGTATGCGCGGCCCTGGGTCGAGGGGAGGGAAAGGCTCGGTACGTGGTGAGGTCGCGCGTGCTGTGTCGGCCATGAGGCTAGATGCGCATTGATGTCGCTACACGTGGACGACGGAGATGGAGGCGGCAATCTAGAGCGACGCGGTCATGTCAGCCCATGGTGACAATGTGAATCTGCTGCCGCAACGCGATGCTCACACCCGCCGTAGATTGTATGATGGTGCGAACGAGTGCGGCAGTGTAGCCGTGGGTGATGGCGTCGCGAGCTGTGTCCAGGTATTATTATCGCGTGCACCGCCACAAGCTCGACAGACACGGTAGAGGGATGGAGCGAAGCAGGTGAGAAGTGGGAGAGATAGAGCCACCTACAGTAACTTAGTACCGGCGCGACCTGGGGAACGGAGCCACGCTATGATGGCGATTCTGGTAATCAAGGGCAGTAGTATACAACGTATAGAGGACGATATGCGATCATGCAATGCGATGCGATGCGATGCGATGCGTCCACACACACACACGTCCGGGCGAGTCTGGCGATCCACTCACGCACCGCACTCGGGCATCATGGACGACAGCGCTCGGGCGGCGATGGATGTTGATGAGCGAAACGCCACCGTGGAGCAAAAGCGTCGTGGATGAGCCGGACGATCAGACGAGCTCAGGCGATCGGGTGCGGCGCGAGTCGATCGCCGGCGACAAGTATGATTCGGAGGGGATGGAGGGCGTCGTCGTGGCTGGATGGTGGAAAAGAGGCTGAGAGGGCGCGAGGAGATGATGGCATGCGTGGCGTGGATGGGGATGATTTGATAGAGCCAAGCATGATTTGGCAGCATAGAGATTGCAGACCACCGAGACGTGTGGGCTGACGATGCTACACACACGACATCTACCACTCCCTGACTACCTTACAGTACTCGCGTCTGAAGATCCAGACAGAGAGTGGCCACGATGGTGATGCGGATTGCTGATGATCAACCTAACCTGGCCATCGACTTCCATCGACCATCGATCATCTCATCACGTCCGGCAGCATGATTGACCTCTCTGAATCCAAGTACTGGCCCGTGGTGATGGGATGACGACCACCCTACAGACCCTCGACCGGGACGACTATACTCAACACATTCAGAATTGGTCACAATTTTGACCGGCCGCAGTCCAGGCCGCTCGTCAAACTGCTGTATCAATCATCCTGCGCCAGGGCGACGGTGTGGTAGAGACATGAAGAAACAATATAGCATTCACATATCATCCATCCGTGTGGCGCGGCCACCGACGTGCCGAGCAGGAAAGAGGATTCTCGGAGATTTCTGGCCCTCCGCGCTGGGAGCTGCGCCTCTTTCCGACTAAGTTACTGTACTTCGTACCAGAACAGGTTTGTTGAACTCTCTGCTCGTCAGCACTCCAGTCGCTGGGGTTCGTCTTGCCTTGGCAGCCTCGCGTACTGTCCAGTCCTGTACGATCCTCCACTCCTGCTCTCACTCAGCGCATCACATCGACGATCAACTCTGAAAGGGCATCGCGCCACTTGGCCACCTATACCAGCTCGTCGGGACCTGCGCATCCTCGATCCATGAGTCCGCCGAAACCAGGTCACGGTCCGCGACGTCATGCTCTTCGCGGCTCAGGGCCCAGGTGGCTGGGCAGATTCGATGCCCGGGATGAGATCTGAGATCCGGTTGGTTGGGATGGATGGGTTCCAGGACGGAATATCATCCTGGCCCAAATACATAGACCTTCAACGTCACTGCGATTTCTCGCTTGCCCTGGTCACTCGAGATTCGCTACGCCTGTTTATGCCTGCTCATTCGTGCATCGAGCAGGGATCTTTGCAGGCTTTCCGGTCTTGGCGTGGCTGAGACTCTATCTGTGGCCCGCGGGTCGCTTCGAGATCGGGGTTTGCCCTCTTGCGTCTGGTCCATAGCGAGGATACGTCAGGCAAATTACGAACAGCAATCTTCAGATTGTACTCCGTACGTACCAATAGAGATGCATGGTATGCTATCCTGATCATCTTCATGATGGTCTGCAGTTCCAGACACGGCTGCATCGTCCAGCACACTACTGCGTCTGTAGAATAGTGCATTCGCTCTACACGAGTGGCGTCAGGGCATTTTCCTCATTCGAGTATGGGTGTGCAACCGTAGCTCGCTGGTCCGTCATAGTTTCGTCAAAGCAACGGTGCGCCTCACGCTTGGAAGATTCCGGCAACTCAATCCCCTGGACGCGCTGACTGATCATGCGTCTTCACTCGTGTCGGTTGCTTCCATACCGACGCGACCAGATCGTTTTGTACTGTAACATACACGAACAATATGATTGTAAGCGTCCGTCATCTTTCACGCCTCTGGCTCCGGATCGGATACCTCACCCAGTCCTCACCTCCGGCACAACGATAACGGAGTCCATGTCCCACTCACAAGCACGATCTAGCAAGGTTCACTCCACCCCTGTGCTCTCCACGTATGTTGCATGCACACGTCTCGATACGAGTGGTGGAGCAAGGTTTCAACTTGGCAGAGTGGGCCCTTTCCTACCGTGCAGATCGTCCAAAGATACACTTTGCATCTGCGATGTCCGATCTTATCATCGTCCCGGAGCAGCACTAATAAATAGGGAGAACTGTATATCGTGCGCGAGCCACGTCCGACACCCGGTCGGATGTGAGGCGCAAACATCATACCGGTCTTGCTGTACGGTCTACTGTATGTACCAGACAAGATCGGACCCAGTGACCATCCAGCACGGCTGATGGAAGTCCACCGCCACTTATCTGAGCCATGCTGGCCTATATCGTACCTGACTTGACTCTTCCAGCCTCATGACAGCCACGACAGCCTGAAGTATAGACGCCTCAACGAGTCGCAGCCCCACCAAGTCCACCATGGAAGTCCCTAGTCCCAGGCACAAGCGCCGTCGCAGGTAAATTCCGTGTCTCCACGAAGCCTCCACTGTGGCTGTCCTGCGTCTCAGTCTCTGCCGGACAGGATCTAGACCTGTGCCACATGCAGCCGAGTCTACCTACCTTATGTATCCCTGCACCCTTGGTCTATATATCAGATTCGACCATTGCTGAGCGCCCGTACATATCCTGTCCATCTCGCCGAGAACACGGACTACCTGATCGTTGAGGCAATTCATTTGGAATTGCCATTTGCCTCCAAGCCGACGATATGACTAGACATGCATCATCTGTTCCGGACATGGACTCCGTGTCCCAATGGTGAGGAATGTTGTGGTACTGTAGCGATGATCATGAAAAGTGATTCACTACCTAATGTTCTATATCTGGTGAAGGTGATGGAGACACCCAGGAAGGGCTTCGTTTCTACCTGCTCGTAACCATATCAAAGATGGATGGGTCTCCGACCACAGTGTTGCTCGTGCCAAGCGTACATGTATGCTGGGACCATGTAAAACATCCCAGCTCATGCATACAATGTATTGACGCGATTGGTCGTATGGACATCTTGGATGCGTGGGTTGCATGTGATGGGTTTAATCTGGTTGCAGGGGCACGTGCTGGACTGCTGACACCCTGGATATCTGAGTTGTGCTAACTCGTTGCTTGGGCACATCGTACATCACATGGAGTTTTGCTTTTCGCAGTCGAACTGGTTGATATGTTTATCGGTGTCACATCAAGGGGTTTGCCACGCATGTGGATAATCTAGAGGATATATTTCGCGATGAACTGGTCTATGTGGCCGAAATAACCCGGCTCGGCCACGGAGCTATTATGGTCACCATTGGGCAGCTCCTTCCACACCAGCGACTTGGACTTGGCCAGTTTGAAAAGCTGTTTCATATGGCTGGGTCTGTTACATCTCGTTAGTATATGCTATAGCAATTCATGGAAGCAGGGAGTGCTCAGGACTTACGGCACAATCTCGTCCTTCAGACCACTGAGGAACAAGATGGGAATGTCGGTGATCTGCCCAATCATCGCCTCACTGCGCCAGTACTCGTGGCATAGCGGCGTCAGCAGTCTCGCCAGGGGCAGCACATTCGGGATCATCTTCGCGATCGACAGGAATGTGTTCTCCAGCATCAGGCCGTGGATGTCGCCGGTGCTCTTGTTCTTCGCTACGAGGTCGATGCTCACCGCGCCCCCCAGACTCTGCCCGTACACCACGATCCGGTTGCCTTTGAGATCCTCCCGCTGACGCAAGTAATCTAGCCCGGCCTGCGCATCAATCGCCAGCCCTTTCTCATTCGGGGTCCCGGTCGACAAGCCGTAGCCACGGTACTCGAGCATGAGCGTCGTACACTGCAGGTCTCGCGAAAGCACGTGCGCGATAGGGAGTCGGTGCCCGACGTTTCCTGCATTCCCGTGGAAGCTGAGGATCGTCACGGGCCGTGCCTGCGATCTGTTCACGGGCTTGATCAGGTAGGCGTGCAATGTTTCACCATCGGGAGTTGGAATGGACAGCGATTCGCACTCAGAAGCTTCGATTCCGAATTGCTTAGGGTGCGGCACTTCGGTGCGTGAGCCCACGGGCACATTGCGAGGGTAGATGAGTTCACTGCGAAGTCGTTAGACTCTTCACGTATCGTGTCTAGAGATATGGGGAGATTGGTACTTTTGGAAGTAGTAGATGGCACCGCCTGCAACGCTGACCAGGCCGGTGCCAAGATAAAATGGGTATTTGGCATACTGCCAGAGTGCTGCCATGTTTAACGAGCTTGCTGAAGAGGAGGTTGTTATTGTAGTGGCTTTGGAAGCATCGTCGGATTCTGATACCATGAGGCTATGTGCAATCGGTCACGCGATAAAGATGACCTCGCCACTTGGTTGATATTCAATGCCTGAAGTGAAGTCGACAGCCACGATCTACATACTTCTGCGTGCCAAGCCTTGACTACTACGCCACTTCACGCTGGTACCACTTTCTCACTATAAATCGTATAACTTTCCGGTGTATCCCAAGAACTGGTAGAAATATCCGTTCCTGTAGAACTGTGTTCTCAGAAAGGAGAAGTCATGGTTCTGATCACTGAAGCCGCCGTTGACGAAGCCGAGCCTGTCCTCGAAAAGGTCAGCTTCAGATCCAACATTGCTTGCTCATCATTCACTGACGGTCATCAGGCACGCCACATCAAATACTGGGCAAGATGTCTCAAAACATATCTACCCTCCCAATACACAAGCAACGACAGCAATCGCATGTACTTGGCCTTTCTCATAGTCTCTGCGGCGGATCTGCTGGATTCCCTCACGACCAATTCTACGACAGATGAGCGACAAGACTACATCAACTGGGTCTACCATTGTCAACACCCACAAGGTGGGTTTCGGATGTGGCCTGGCACCGACTTTGGCGAACGAGCAGACGACCTCAACGCTCGTTGGGATCCGGCCAACGTGCCGGCCACGTATTTTGCCCTTGCGATATTGCTGATCTTGGGCGACGATCTCCAACGTGTACATCGAGCAGCAACCTTGTCCTGGATCGGCAAGATGCAACGTGAGGACGGATCGTTTGGTGAGACCATCATGAACAGCAACATCGAAGGCGGGCAAGATCCTAGATTCGCGTATTGTGCCACAGGCATTCGGTATATCCTGCGCGGTCCTAGTGTTGGTCCTCTCACCGTCGATGGCACGGTGATCAAGGATATCGATATCGACGGTCTCACTCGCTGCATTCAGGCGGCTGAAGTAGGTACTCTGGCAAACCATGTCACCCCGCCATCTACCAGATAGTACTGATACTTCGATTAGTCGTTTGATGGAGGTATCGCCGATGCCCCATATCATGAGCCCCATGCCGGCTACACGTTCTGTTCGCTAGGAGCTCTCGCCTTCACAGGTCGATTGAGGACGAGCCATGCAGAGCAGGAAGCGGTGGTCGCACCATTAGATCTAAACGCTACTCTGCGCTGGCTCGTTGCACGACAGACCACTCTATTAGACCCAGATGGCGCAATGGATACTGAATTTGCAGTTTCAAAGTCAGATTCTGATATTGATACCGCACCTCTGGGAAGCTCTTCGATGGAGCGCGTACACCAAAGTCCGGACAAATCGGAAGGAATGTCGTTTGTTGAGCCAGATTTGAGTTGTGCCGGCATGAACGGACGCACCAACAAGGTCGCCGACACGTGCTATGGCTTTTGGGTCGGCGCCTCTCTTCACATACTTGATCAGCCATCGCTATACGATCAAAAGGCCTTGCAAAGGTACCTTCTGGAGAAGACGCAGCATCCGATCTTGGGTGGCTTCGGTAAATTTCCAGGTGATCTGCCTGATATATACCACAGCTACCTTGGTCTTGCTGCGTTGAGTCTTGCAGGCAGCGATCAGATCAAACAATTGGACGGTGGGATGTGTCTGAGTACGTCTGCCCGCAACAGGCTATCAACACTCTGGAAGCAGTGGGAATAATGGAGAGCGAATGGTGTCCTTGATGTCTGCATGAATATACTGTGGTACATTTCAGGCAACTCTATTCGTCTCAGCTTTCTAGAAGAAAGATGCCAGCCATGGTGTTGCGTCTAAGATCAGACGCCACGCTCCTGACACCACTTCTCTACCTCAATCTGCAGCTTCTGCCGCTGATCCTGGGCACTCGACATCATCTCTCGCACGAAAGGAGCCTGCTCTTCCCGCTGCTCGGCGGGAATGCTCTCCCACGTATTGTGCATGAGATCCATCACTGCCATCAGCTGGTTTGGGAGCCAAGTCACAATAGGGCTACCACCAGTCGCTGTTGGATGGCTGCTGCGTCGGATGATGTATTCTCTTGCGAACAGCCAATGACGCCAGCGAAAGCTACGCACATGGTCGAGAAGCCTGAGATACAGCACTGCGGTGTCGACATCCTTGCATGAGTATTCCCGGACACCGGCCTCGGCAGCCTGCGTCCGTACATATGCGAGAAAGTCGCGATGCGGTTTTGGACGGTACCTGGAGCAAGAGATGAAAAGTTAGCATAGTGTTAACCACACCTAGGGATCAGCTGGGTCAGCAGGTAGCAGCGACCTACGATCTGAAATCCTTGAGAATCTCCGTGAGCGGATTGGACGGCATTGGAATCTCGAGCAAAGAATCCAACAGTGGTATCATGCTGTCATTGGCGCCGGACTCGCCACGAAAGTGCAAAGGCAGTTCACTCTGGCCTTCATATACCACACCGTTGGGAAACATCTGCAAGCCTGATTAGCTTTTACAGTCGAGTTCGAAACCTGCAAGACGACTTACGCTCTGGTTCGTGATTCCAAAGATGAATGTACGATAACTGATATAGTCCTTCGGCTTCGAGTTGGCCCACATAGTCTCCATGGACTGTTCAATCACGCGCATCGAGTCGAGCAGCGTCCCGAACGCAGCCTTGGCGGCATCGGCGCTAGCATTGACCGCAGCAGCATCGAGCAGACTCACTGCGCCCTGAATCAAACCTCCAGAGTGCTTTATCATATCGACATGAGTGAGGATGAAACCTGCTTCGGAAGACTTGGGATCGAGTCCGTACTCGAAAGCACGAATGAGCCGGAGGTTGTCATATCGAGTCGTGCCAATTGCCGGATCTACGAATTGATAATTGTACGAGCTATATGCTGCGGCATAGGCCATGAAGGGAGGGATGTCCAGGCTTCAAGCTGTCAGATGATGCGCATTCCATGTGCCAGAGAGAGACACTTACAGCTTGGCAGTCTTGACCAAGGGGCCCGCCAGGCAAGCCGGCAACCTCGAACGACCTAGACCATAGCCTTCCAGTCCTGTGGACCAACGCTCCCAGCAGGGCTCAAGAAGGTATGCTGAAGCTAAGAAGGAGTAGTCACGGAAGACAGCTGTGACAAGAGCCAGGTCAGGTTGTCCATCGTGTGCGACCAGGTTGTCGATCTCGGCAGTAAGATTTGGAAGTGCGTGGCCTTCATCAATGGTGGGTCCCAAGCTGTATGATGCTAACAGACCTGGTGAGCCATCAAGTTTGGTCACTGGCATTGCCTCCGACAGCCTCGACAGGGGCTCAAAGACTGCGGGCAAGTGCTTGACTGGAGCATGGAAGGGCATGAAGCCAGTCGAGGTAGTAATGGTGAAAGGATCGACCGAAGCCGGCAGCGAAGCTGGGTCGGCATCGATGTAAGGGAATGACGCCTTCACACCAGAGGTGCAGGGCGTGTCTTGCGCAGCGAAGCTGGGTTCAGACAAGTATGGAGCCATGCTTGCAATCTGGTCACGTGAAAATGTGGAGCCAACAAGTGAAGTTCAACCCGACCACCAAACGAGCTGTATGGAAGATGTTGGGAGAAGAGGAGGATGGAGGAATTACGGTGCGAACGGGTTCTTATCTTCCTTGAGGCCGGATTGTATTCCGGCCACTTGAGATTTTCAACACAAGTTGAGGTTCTGCTACGATTGGCCTGGCCGGAATCAAAACCGGCCTCGAGGGGTGAGTGGAGACATGTCGAATGCGAAGATGTACAAAAGGGAGATAAGAGAAACTTGAGAGGCATGGAATTGAGTGACCGCCCATGTGTATCAGACTCGTTAGACAGTCATGCTTGGTGTCCTTCTCCCTACCGCCATTGATATAAGAAGGTGTTCTGGATTGAATACAACAGAGACATCGTTAGAAGACGCTATGTGACCTACAATCGAAGTTGAGCATCTACCGCCGACCGAGACCATGAATGTGGAAGCCGAATGAAGCTATCCCTTATTCATATTTCGTCTGGCAGAAGAACCAAATAGCGACATTGTACCGCCAGAATAATGGTCGAGCCATGGGTATGAGTGCGCGCGGCTAGGAATGACCCCCTGCTGTTCACGCGTGCAATTCCATGGCGACATCAACAGCAGATCGTTCACTGCATCGGATCGTTCTGAACTCCCATACCTCAATCATCGCTTTGGCGAATGTCGAAGTGGCTATGTGACGGATTGAGGACGAAGATACCTTATGCTTCTGTGTGGGACCTTGATGGCCTGTCTCAGTAGAGCGAAACTTCACTTCGAGAGACTCTCGACCGCATCG
Source organism: Microcyclospora pomicola (assembly GCA_002786065.1). Classification (NCBI taxonomy): domain Eukaryota; kingdom Fungi; phylum Ascomycota; class Dothideomycetes; order Capnodiales; genus Microcyclospora; species Microcyclospora pomicola. Next base: position 1,192,298 of record NHNY01000001.1, read on the forward strand.
CATGCTTTCCGTCTTTCTCAATGATGACAATTTCCATATGCGATAAACATGATTGCGCAGTAACGTGGACATGGATAAGTACACGCACGCACAGTACCTATGCGCTGCTCTGTAGCACTCTTCAGAATTCCTGCCTTACAAATAGCTCTACAACTCCATGTTGCCTCGGCTCACGTACGGCTAACCGCATCCGATGAAATGTTAACATATCTATACATTATGGACATCAATCCAAGCACTCTCGGCGTGATATACTCGTAATAATTATCTCATTGCACCAGAAAGAAGACGCTCTCAAGAGCACACAAGTGTGATTGCATCGCCGTATATCAAAGGTTGTGCCAGATCTGCAACAGTCTTCGCCAACATGTCAGCCGCAACCGCCCCAGCCAAGAAGCCCGTCAAGATGGGCAGCAAGAAAAGCCAGTGCCTCTGCGGCGCGATCAAACTGACGGTCAGCGGCGTCGACAAAGGCGCGGTTCTGTGCCATTGCTCGAATTGCCAGATCTTCTCCGGCAGCGCCTTCGCATACAACTACCGCTTCCTGAACGCCGAGATCAAATTCGAGAGCGGCGAGGACCAGCTCAAATCGTACAACGACAGCGACACCAAGGCCGGAAATGTGCTGGTCCGGCATTTCTGCTCGAACTGTGTAAGTGCTGGGATGCGTGTGGTCACGAAGCGACGCGAAACGATCAGTGGAGTGAATGAACTAACGGGATGGGTGTGTAGGGCTCTTCGATGTTTCTGAAGCCACAAGCGGTCAAGAACATGGTGGTGGTGTGCGCGGGCACCGCGCAGGACAGAACACTTCCGAGTCTAGAGCTTTACGGGGAGAACAGGCATGACTGGATGAATGAGGTGGCCAAGCCGAAGCCGAAGATGTGAGCTTGTGTGGCATGTTCATGATGTCGTTACGTATTACAAGCCATGTATGATGGGTATCTAATGTGACGCTTCTGGTCGTCCTTATTGCTAAGTGAAGCCAATGAAGTTGTGCCAAGCCTGTTTCCAACGAATATACTGACACAGGCCTGCATCTAACGAGCGATGGGCTTTGCCTGGCATTTCGCCTTGGTCGAGGAAATCAGACGCCACAATGACAAGCATCCAAAATTTCCGAAGAAGGGCAAGGTTGCCAGGACTATTGCGTCTAAGGCGATGGAAGCTGGAAATCGTCAAGGTCATCATCAAGAGCGTCAAGAGCCGAAGTAGTGCCCACCAGGGTGTCGGCATCATCATCATCATCATCATCTTCGTCGTCAATGTGCATGCTGGTAAGACCGAGCAGCGCATCCAGGGAGGTGCCAGCGCCGAAGGGCGTCTTCATAGGAGAGGCTTTGCTGATACCGTCGTTCGGGGTCAGGGGCCGGTGGATCTGGGATAGCGGTCTGCGGGTGTTTGCGGAAACACTACGACCTTTGGAGTACCCAAGCGTTGTATTCGATGCCACCTTTGCTGCTGTGTGTTGTGCATTGCCAGTTCTCGAAGTTGTGCCTGCAGGCTTCTTGGATATCAGCGCTGACGGTGCTCGCGACTTGGTGCTTAGGGTAGGAACAGCATAGCGAGGAACATTATGGGTTGATGACAATGCCACGGCAGCTCCTTTTGACGTGAGTCCCGATGACATGACCTCAGGGTGCGGCCGCTTTGATGCCAAATGCGACATGTCGTTCTCTGGTATCTTCGTCTTCTGAGCAAGTGCCTTCTTCTTCCTCTCCCGCTCCTCGAATTTCTTGAGCTTCGCGTCAAGGTCGCTGAGGTCGTCGGCATCCTCGTCCTTCGAAGGCTGTGTGATAGCCCACCATCCTCGGGTCAGATTTCTGCCTTCGAACTGAGGATAAGTCCTGTCTGCTGGCCAGTCGTCCGGATGGTCAGGGAGCGGGACTTCACGCGGAGCCATGTACTCGATCTCGCGTTCTTCCTCATCGTCGACCGTACTCAGAGGATCAACCTGGACCTTGACTTTGGCTCGGTGAAGACGTGGACTGGTCACTCGGATCGCGCCCTTCTCTTGCTTTTGCACACCCGGAGTTTTGAAGGCGGTGGCTTTGGCATTTGTCGTCTTGTTGCCCAAGGGTGCCCGGGTGCGGAGTCCTAGAGTAGCTTTGTTAGTCATGTTCATAGCAGAGCGCCTGGCATCACATACCAGCAGGAGTGACCAAAGCGCTTTTATCCCCTTGAGTCGCCTTTCCTTCACCGCCAAAGAGACCGCCATCTTTACTCTTGGTCTTGAACGCTGCGTTTTCGTCGTTCAGCGAGATCTTGTGAACAGTCTTGTTTGCAGGTGTCTTCGCCGTTAGCCCCTTTACACCCTGATTGAGCGGTTTGGCAGCAGCCGCGGTCTGCTGGTCGTAGATCGCATTTTCATTGTTGTTACGCGTCGCAAACATGATGTCGTCGGACGCCGTTTAGCAGGACTGCATTCTGTTGTTGTTATACCATCCTGTCGCCGGATGTTGAAGTTCAATATTTATACTGCCGTCGGCCGGGAAACAGGACCCCTTTCTTGGCGTCTCGCTCCTTCACCGTAGGATGAGCTTCAACCACTTGCGTACCTGAACGTCAAAGACACAACCTCACACCACCACCAGTGCAACCGACAAGCTCAAGCCGCGGAAACAATATCTTCGCCGCCGCCACATCATATAACCCGTCTATCTCTTCGAACCCTCCCCGAACGCCAACATGGACGCCATCAAGAAGGTAGACCGCCCCAGAATACCCCTCAATGAGAAACGGGGCCCGCTTGAAGGCCCCCAATTTTGTCCACTGCACAATCACGAGCACATATCATACCCACGATCGATCGCGCCAACGATCTAGATAATGGCTAACACGATCTGTGACACAGCGCATGAACGCTCTCCGCGTCGAGGCCGACGACGCTTCCGCCAAGGTCGAGGAGCTCCAGGCAAAGGTCAAGACCCTCGAGCAAGAGAATCTGCAGAAGGAGCAGGAGATTACATCGCTTCAACACAAGAACAGTGTACTGGAAGGCGATGTCGAGAAGCTCGAGAAGCTGCACGGCGATGCTAAGTCTGCCGTTGAGGAGAGTGCACAGCACGGCACCCAAAACGAGACCTTGACCAGGAGATTGCAGTTGCTTGAGGAGGAGGCTGAGGAGAACGACAAGAACTTGAGGGAGACAAACGAAAAGTGAGTCCATTTTTGGCTTGCGCATGCCTGCGATATCAGGATCTGGTCGCGACTCTCGAATGTATAGCTTACTAACCTATCTATTCGTACAGACTCCGCCAAACCGATGTCAAGGCTGGCCACTACGAGCGCAAAGTCCAAGCTCTTGAGGCTGCTCGTGATCAATGGGAGACCAAGTACGAGGAGATGGCCAAGAAGTACGCCGACACAAAAAAGGAGTTGAACGACTTTGTCGCCGAGATTGGTAACATCTAGAATGCAACGCCAGCCCGTCATACATTGCACGAACGATTTTATCTCTGCTCGCTCCAGTCGCTCTCAAACCGGCACATGCTGGTGTGCTGATGCTTGTGCGTTTCTATGGAAAGTGTCCAGGTCGTCCAGCACATGTCCACTCCCTCCCGTGTTGCAACTGCTGCACAGCATTGGACGCAGCAGTTTTCTCTATGGTTCTACTGGCGAATTGAAGCTCTAATCAATCTGTTAATTGTGGTGCGCAAGGACACGCAAGGCGTCACATCGACTGGAACTTGGCAGGAGAATGGCTACGTTCACAGTGCGCGACGGGCTTGTCGTAACACCCTGCATGGCGAATGCATAATACCCAGTGGTCGACCAAAATGCATATACAGGGAGGCACCTATCGACATCAGCATCGATTTCAGGAGCTTCTTCAATTCATGGCACGTTAAAATGATTCTGAGTCGTTCATGGCTTTTTCTCGCGCCTCGCGCGGGCAGCTTTACTGCTTTTGTTCTGTTTTTGCCTTGTCGCCTGCCTCTCCGCCTTGCTTTCATACCGGAACTTTTTCTTCTTCGGCTTCGGTCTGCCGTCAGGGGCATTCTTGTTCCATGGACGTTTCTTGCTTGTGTTTCCTGCCTCTGTTCCATCTTTCGCCTCCGTAGGCCGCGCCTCGACCCGCTCCTCAGGCTCCTCGCCCATGGCCTCGACAGTCACTGTCGTATACTTGTCTTCGTCCACGTACTCGTCTTCTCGCTCCACCTCCTCGACCGGCTCTCCTGCTTGATCGTCTATGCCTCCCCATTCTTCGTCATCCGTTGCACGTTTCCCGCCAGCATCAGTCGATCCTAGATCTGGGTTCAGCCGCCGAAGCTCCGTGTCAAAGGCAGCAAGGTGCTGCTCAAGGTCTTCCTTGCGTTGCTCGCGTAGCTATAGATGTCAAGCGTCAGCTTCGAGATCCGTGCAGAAAGTCTCCTTCCACAAAATTGTAGAGGACGTTATGTCAACACACCTGCCGCCGCTCTTGTACCCTTTCCTCACGTTCCATCTTCGCTGCAAGCTCCTGAGCAGTCTTGATTCGCTGCTGCTTGCGTTTATGGAACCCGGTGAGGTACTCATTGCGTGCCGATGGATCGAACGTGATTTCTGCGAGTTGATTCTTGTCTGTTCGCCGCTTTTTCGCTGGCGGCGGAGGCATTGTTATCTCAGCAATGCAAGTATATACCAGGAATCGACTCCCAGATCCGGTATGCGCTGCTGGGAATTTTCTATAGCTGTTTGTGAAGGCATGCACATGCGCCGGCTGAACTTCGGCGTTGGACGCAGCTTCAGCATCATACTATCATCTAGGACAGGCGTGTCTTATCGGTTTCGGTGATCATTGGCAACACATCCTACCGCAACCATGCTGATACGACAATCAACCGCGCTGCTCTTCGCAGCTGCTGCAACGACGGTTCATGGATTCGAGCAGACGAGCCCGTTCTTTATGGTGGCGAGCGAAGCGTAAGGCACCTCCGTACTGCGCATCGAGCGGGATGAAAGAACAGCTTTTGTACTGATACGTTCACGGGTCCAGGTTGGAGTCTACCGAGTTTGCCAGCCAACAGATTGCTACCGCACAGGATGTCGAGACACAAGTGCTGAAGAGCTTGCGGGACTGCGCACATCAGTACTACTTTGTGGTTGAGCAGCCTGGCTTGACCGCTGTCGATATTAGAGAGGAGGCCAGTCTGCCAAGGATACGAGAGCGTGTTGCAAGAGCTGGAGCTGCTGGAGTGGTGGAGGTTCCTGAGGTTATTGGAAATGTGGACGCGGTAGGGTTGGTACAGAAGATCGCCGAGCAGTGCGATGTGGCCATCGTGGGCGCCTCATTGTCTGACGATAACTTGGTCCCTGTTCACGTGCAAGCGACGTCCGCGGTGGTCAGGTTGCAAGGCCAACACGTTGAAGACGGAAAGAAGAGAACGGAAGCGTTGGCCATGCAGGGTACGTCCACGGAGAAAAGAGAGTGGAAGTGGAAGCGGAAGTCGCAGAGACTGACAAAATGTGACAGATGCTCGACTGGACAGGTACATCAACAATGCGACCGATCACAAGGCATCGTATGTTGTGATCTACACTTCTGCACCTGCTGCCGAACATGAGGTTCCTCCATACGAGATGGACGAGCAGTTTCCTCAGCTGCACATTGATCTCAAGCGCCACACCGAGGGAAGAAACGTCAGACGCGCGAACGGCACGGATGATGACCCCCAAGCTGGCCTTCCACTATTCGAAAGATATCAGTTCCTATCACCAGGTTAGCAAAAACTTCTCCTCCTCTTGAGGTCCCGCAGTGCTAACGCCACGATATACAGGTATTTTCATGGGTCTTTCCGTCAGCCTGGTTCTCTTCGCGATCCTGTATGTTGGAGTTTCGGCCATCGCCAACCTGGAGGTGTCGTATATGGCATTCAGCAAGGAAATGGGGCCTCAGGCGCAGAAGGGCAAGCCACAGTAGGAAATTCGCCGTGGATCATGGTTATCATAGTGATGTACATCAGAAGAGCATTGTCGCAGAATCGGCAGGCGTATAGACTCTCCGGAGGCGTTTTGAATCGCATTGGAACCCGCTACATGCCTGATGAGCCGCATAAAGCATCGATTGATTGCTTGTTAGATTGAATCTACTGCATTGTCTGTGAGATGGACGATGCCTTAGGGTTCCATGTCTGCCTTGAATGTACAGCCGGCACTGACTCGCGTCATACTCGGGACTCATACTGCAGATGAACAACATGGACTCGTTTCAACCATTTCATTTATCTACCTTCTGAATTGTGAGGCATGTGTAGCTTACCTCATCAAGTGAAGTCCCAGGGTCCGGGAATAAGAAACCGGCACGGAGAGAAACCGATAGCGGGATGCTCGTAATGTGGAGAAAGCATGCGTACAGAAGGTTAGAACAATGCTTCGCGCCGTGATCCGACTTGTGAAAGAGGCGATTCTTGATCTGCGGATGTCTTCCATCACTACTGCTGTAGTGCCTCTTTACCCCACCCCCCGTCGCTGGGGCTGGTCCGAGGATGTCTCCCTTGGCTGCACAATGGGCCGGTTCTATCGGCCGGTTTTCGCCCATTATGCGGACTTACTGCTCTAATTATTGTAGATGTTTCCTACGCAGACTCCTGCATATCTTCTCTTTTTTTCCCTGTCTGCTGATTGATCGATTTGTTGGTATATTGGTTGTTATAGCAGGTCATGGCGAGTACGTGAATTGCCTCATTCGCAACAACCCAAGACATCATATCTCCGCCTCCATACTGACCCTGTCGTCCAGTCCCCATTGTTGCCGCAGTCGCAGCGACAACCGCATATCTGGACGCCAAATTCCACATCTCCCATGATATTTTAAATGGCATCTTCGTTGATCCCGCCGCAAAGGCGCTCGAATACATGGCGGAGCTCGAGAAGAAGGATCGACTGCTCATCTACCATCTGATCGAGGACCATGCTACACAACAGCCGAACGCATTGTTTCTGGAGTACCAGGGTCGCAGCTGGACGTATGTCCAATTCTACGCGGATCTACAGCGAGTCGGTAACTGGTTGATCAATGATCTCGGGATCCAGAAGGGCGAGATGGTAGCGATCAATGGCCCCAACAGCGCCGAGTATCTGATGCTGTGGTTCGCGCTGGACGGGATTGGAGCCATGTACAGCTACGTGAACTGCAATCTGACTGGAGCGCCATTGGTGCATTGCGTCAAGGTGGGTTTAAGATGCTAGATACGCTTTCGACTTGGGTGCAGGCAAGCTAACGTTGCCACAGCTCTGCGAATGCAGATACATGATCACAGAGCGAGAAGTAGAAAGTTTGGTGCAACCATGCGAGGCCGAGCTTAGCCAAGCAGGAGTTAAGACCATTTACTACGACGAGCAGTTCTTTGCGACGTTGAACGACTCCACACCTATACCGAGAGAAAGATCGATGGGGATTAAAGCTCTGGACGTCCGAAATCTGGTGTATACATCTGGAACCACGGGCAACCCAAAGGGCGTCATGCTGTCTTCTGGCCGGTTGGCTAACACTGCGCGGTCAATGGCCATGCTGCTACGTCTGAAACCAAGTGACAAGTTTTATACATGCCTTCCCTTGTACCACGCAGCCGCGCAGGGACTCTGTATTGCCCCGACCATCTTCGCTGGCGGTTCCGTACGGCTGGGACGGAGGTTTTCGCACAAGACGTTCTGGAACGAAGTGTCAGAAAGCGGCGCCACTCACTTACAGTATGTTGGAGAGCTCTGCCGATACCTCGTCAACGCACCACCCCATCCGCTGGAGCGGAAGCACAACTTGCAATCTGCATGGGGCAATGGCATGCGGCCCGACGTATGGGAGACTTTCCGGACGCGATTCAACGTCCCCGAGATCCACGAGCTGTACGCAGGAACCGACGGCATGAACCCCTCTTTCAACCGAAACAGAGGCGAGTTCACCCGCAGCGCCATCGGCTTGCGAGGTCTCCTCTGGCATTGGAAGCGCAACGACACCGAGCTTCGGGTGAAGATCGACCCGGACACGGAAGAGCTCGTGCGCGGGCCCGACGGCTTCGTTGTGAAAGCCGGCGTCAATGAGCCGGGCGAGGTTGTCCACCGCGTCGACCCGGCCATGAAAGAGGCCTCCTTCCGCGGCTACTTCGGCAACGAGCAAGCAACGGCGAAACGATGGATGTCGGACGTGTTCGAGAAAGGCGACCTTTTCTTCCGCTCCGGCGATCTGATGCGCGTCGACGCCGACGGCCGCGTCTACTTCGTCGACCGCCTGGGCGACACGTTCCGCTGGCGGTCCGAGAACGTCTCCACCAACGAGGTCGCGGACATCCTCGGCGGCTTCGACCAGATCGCTGAGTGCAGCGTGTACGGCGTCGCGGTGCCGCGCGCCGACGGCCGATGTGGCTGTGCGACGGTCGTGCCGGCCGCCGGGGTCACGGTGCAGACGTTCGATTTCGCGCGACTGACGGAGCACCTGCGCACGAAGCTGCCGCGGTACGCCGTCCCCCTGTTCCTACGGATGGCGCCGGAGTTGCAGTACACGGGCACGTTCAAGATCCAGAAGGGGGCGGCGAAGAAGGAGGGCATCGATCTGGATCTGATCGAGGCGTCGGGCAGTAAGGACCAAGTCTACTGGTTGCCGCCGGATGGGAAGTCGTACGTGCCCTATCGGCGGTCGGATTGGGAAGCACTCAAGGGGGGATCAGTCAAGTTATGATAGCGTTACATTCATGTAGACTGCGGCATTTACAATCTCCCCCTCGCCGCGATCAGCACCCGTCTCGCATCCTCGCGGACTTCTGTCGTCACAGCTGCGGCGCTTTTCATCTCCGTGACTAGTCCTACGCCTGTGCCGGCATACGTCGTCAGCCGGGCTTTGACCCCCCAGCCTTCATCGCCGGTCTGCATCGCCTCGTCGTACAGCCGCTTGTTCTCCTCGAAGCTCATGCCCCGTGCCGCGTCGTCCCAGCTCTCGTTCAGCACGCCGCGCCCGCCATACTCCGCCGGCCAGTCTGTCGTCCCGCGCAGCGAGTCGTACAACTTCCCTCGCGCGGTTGACTTCCCGCCATCCGTCGCTCGGAGGACGGCATCCTTGTACCCCTTGGCGACATTCGCTTCAGGCGTCGCGAGATAGCGTGTGCCCATCACAATGCCCGCAGCACCTAGCGCAAGCGCAGCCGCCGCGCCTCGCCCATCCATGATCCCGCCGGCTGCGACGAAGTGCGGTTCTCGCAGAGCCTGGCGCTTGCACAGCGCTGCCACCGCGTCCTGCGTCTCCGGTAGCAGCGAGATGATGCCCGCGCACTTCTCTAGCCCGTGGCCGCCGGCATCAGTCCCCTGTACGACGAGCACGTCCGGCCGGCAGGACTCCACTGTCGCGGTGGCGTCGGCGACCGTGCCGACTTGAATCCAGATCTTGGTTTTGGAGTGGGTGACGCGACGCACTTCCTGCGTCCATCGGATCAGCTGGGACGGTTCCCCGGGTGCGAAGAGCCAGACGGCCGCGGGCGGGTCGCGCTCGAGGATTGGGAGGGTGTCGGCGAGGAGTTTGTCTCCCGCCCACAGGAGGAAGCCTACGCCGATAGGCAGGACATCTTTCACTTCGGCGAGAGCTGGATGCTCAGCTTGCAGCGCCTTTGCGTCCGAGATATATTCCGCGAGACTCGAGACATCGTTGCCGGCGCCGATGAAGCCCAGTCCGCCGGCTTGCGAGGTGGCGACGGCGAGCGGAGCCAAAGCCGCAAGACGCATGGGCGCGGCCACGACTAGTGGAGACTGGGTCCAGAGGTAGTCTTGCGCAAGTGAAGCCATTGTCGTGCCTTTTCTGCTATTGTATCCTGAAACGCGGTGGCTGGTTCAGCTTTCCTATTGTCGAGGCTTCCTATTGATTCAGATGGGATATATGTAGCTTCAAGTCCTTCGTCGACGACGTCTTCCGTCAATTCTCTTTTGACAGAACACTTCTACCACGACATTCGTAATACTTATACCCATCTTGAAGTACTTGAATACCAGCGAGATCGGCACACACTACATCATCAGCAGTCGACAGTCACCCAAAGTTAAGAGGTGTCGCTGACTCAGCTCATCGGCTCACCTGCCCTTATTCGTCCACCCCGCAAAGTCGCCGCTGGACTCATTGGAATTCGCGTTTCTCGACTTCACCGGCCGTTTGCTACTACGACCGACTTCCCAGTTCCACCACGTCCGCTCGTGTCTCGAGGAGTCTTTCGACCTTCGACATCTATCTTCGCCGCCATGTCTAACGCGCCCGACCGGTAAGTTTCCCATCACTCTCTTCTGCTGTTCACATAACACATCTTCCGTTCCACGATCAATCGCAATCATGAACGTCTACACCGCGCGTTACCCCAGCACCAGCAAGGTCCGCCCTGACGATGAACCGAATGACAGACACGAGGCGTTCCTCCTAGCCGATGGCGAGACCAAGGTGACATTCGAGAACGAGACGCGTAAGGCCAACCCTCCCCCATGCGACGGATATACACTTCATCTCGCTGACACAAACCTACCACACGCAGGCGTCCCCAACGCCGCCATGTTCACCTTCAACAAAGAAGACCACACGCTCGGCAACCTGTTGCGGGCCAAGCTGGTCAAGGCGCCCAACGTCATTTTCGCCGCCTACCAGGTCCCTCACCCGCTCTTCGCCGTCTTCAAGATGCGCGTCCAGACCGACGGCTCCATCACACCAAAAGAGGCCGTCGTCCAGGCTTGCCAGGATCTCATCAACGAGCTGCAGAAGCTCGATCAGGAGTTCACCAAGGAGTGGGAGTTGAAGAAGATTGCGACGGATGGTGGGGTGACGTACTGAGGGCAGTGCAGTGAAGTGTGATGGCAGCAGGCAGGCAGGCAGGCAGGCAAAGGATCAGGACTCGTCAGCGGGAGGTCCGGGGAGTCCTGAACTTTGGGCTGCTGGAGACTGCGAAGTCTGGTGATTCAAGGGGTTGCATAGCGATGGCGCACTGGTGTTTCGAGCAAAAAGCTTTGATGAGATTCACGATACCCCATCCCAGCGTACTGGGATAGCATATGAAGAAATGACATGCGATCAATACTGCTGTCCACCGCTCCAAACTCCCCAGTTTAGTAGATACGCCACCCTCGTTCTGAAATGACTCGAGCATCGCTCATTAGAGACATGAAAACTCCCATCTCGTGCAAACCACCAACGCCCCCCGGACCGCCCAACACGCTTTCGCAGTGACGCACATTGAATTCTTAAAAGAGATACAGGGACTTCATTCTCATCTCACGCTCCTCCGCCGCGTTCGCGCACGGGGACTTTCCGGCCGCTCCAGTCAGGACCACCCGTCTGCTCCATCGGCTGGGCACTGCTTGACGCGGTGACTTTCTGAATCTCGTCGAGGGGCGTCTGCACCCGCGCCAGCGGCGAGCGACGGACCTCGCCCACGCTCTCCGGGGCCGGACTGGCGAGTCGATTGTCGCTGCGCGAGTAGCCATAGCCGTACGGCATGAACGCGTTGCGCGAGCGCGCGGGCGAGTCACGGCCACTCCCCGGCTCCAGGTCCGTGACGGCAGGCACTGGGCCTTGCGGGGGACCCACGACGGGGTCAGGGGTGCGCTTCGGGGTCGAGCGCGTCGTGATGCCTGCGTTGAAGCCGTTGCTGATCTGGTCGGCTTTGCGGTCGTGGCGGCGTTTAAGCCAGACGACGAGGAGGGCGAAGAGCGTCAGGCCGATGAATAGTGCGATGAGCATGATGACCCATTTCTGTTGAGGGTTTGAGGTTAGATACTGGGTCGTGATGGGGTTTGGAGGAGAGATGCGGGACGTACATAGTGCCGGTTCCACCAATTGCTGTCATCGTTGGGGAGATCTTCGCTGGCGGATGAGCCTGCGATGGCCGTGGCGGAGGATGATGTGGCGCTTGAGGTCGACGACGACATGGTCGTCGCTTGAGCGTCGGCGGAGGTACTCGTCCTTGTGACCACGATGGTCGTGACGGGGTCGGCGGCGGCGGCGCGGACTAATACAGCAGTGTCGACGGTCATCGCAGTCGCGAGGATGAGAGGTGAGTTATCGATGGACAGCAGTGTTTCACGCCAAGCCGTCAGACCAGCGTTTGCTCTGCCAGGATGCGATCCAAGTTGTGAGACAGCGGTGCCTAGCCTGTCAGTGACATGGAACAGATAGCAAACGATCTCTTGTTGCTGCCACTGCTTCTGGAAATCAGTAAGTCCAACGGATCATTTCACAAAAGTGAAGATGAAGCCAACAATCTCGCCGTAGGATACGTGTGCTGTAGGTTGTGTGCAACTCAATCTCTCGAGTTGATCGAGCAGGCACGAGGTGGGAGCTGGGCCCGGCGCTAGTGGTCGCTTCGGCATGCAGGGTTCGCGCCAGTGCCTGAGACCAAGCTTTGGCGACTACAGACTAGGATGGCGCTTATTACTCTTTATACTTTATAGCATCCGGGCTATATTCAATCTATGTAATTTGTGGGAAATCCACGACGGGTTACGGGAACATATATTACTTTCGACACGAGACCCAAGATGCGATGAGATGTTCTTCCAGCACACAGCCTGCGTCCATCCAATTCACTTCTCCTTGCGCTCTTCCGCCACCCGCTCACTCATTTGCTTGTTCATGAACGCTGTCAAGGTCCGCTCTGGCATCAGTCCCATGACGGTCGCCAGGATCGCCTGAGCCCAGTGTGGGGAGACCAGCGTCTCGCCACTGCCCACCTTGTCCAGTGACGCCCGGGCGCATTCCGCCGACGTGATGGTGCCGAATCCCATGTCGGCACTGTTCGAGTTGGAGATGGTGTTGCCGATGATCAGTCCCATGACCTCGATATCAGCCTTCTCCATCAGCATCTCCCGTTTCAGCCCCTGCGTCCATGATAATAGATATGCCTTGGTTCCAGAGTAGGTCGCGATCATCGGCAGACCAGACACCCCGGCTATCGACCCTGCGTTGATGACCAGAGCGGGAGAGTTCTTCTTGAGTTCCGGCAAGAGCGCGCGAGTGACGTGAGTGGTGAAGGTGATGTTGGTGTTGATGATGTCTTGCAAGTCCCCCTTGGATGAGTTCGCGACGGACTCGAATATGTACTTGTTGTAAATGCCGCCGACGTTGTTCACCAAGACCGTCAACTTGCCCGGCAGCGCCTGGACTTTCTCCAACACGCGAAGCTCTGAATCATCCAACTTGGACGCGTCCGCGACCACATAGTCGACCTTCCTGCGGGGGAACTTGCCTTGTAGCTCCGTCTGAATCCCCTTCAACTTCGTCTCGTTGCGCCCGTGAAGCAGGACGTTGAAACCACGCTCGAGCAGTTCGTCTACGAACGCGCGACCGATGCCATCACTACCGCCAGTGACCAGCGCCCAAGATCCCGTCTCTGCATGGCAATATCGCTGCATCATCGAGGGCCGGACGAAGTGGTGCCAGATGAAGTATCCGAGTTGCGCCACGCCACCCAACACGACGCCGGTCCCGATGACCGCGGCGGGGATTTGCACGTACTCGCTTCTCCATAAGTTGAAGATGTGTCGTCCATAGTAGATAGGGAAGGACAACGGTCCCCACTGTTCGAGCTCTGCAGAATCCATAGTACGTTGTGCTGCTCTTATGTCTGCAAGGTTCTAGATGCGATGTCGTTGGTAGATGTCGTGGGGAAGAAAGCTAGCGTGGCGCAAGTCATGCAGGACTGCCCACGGTGCGATTGCAAGGCCACCCACGCGGCGAAGTCTGTATATACCTTACTGGAACACCGATGAAATGAAATTATAATGAAGCCAAGGTCGCGACAAGTTGGTATATGAGAAGTTGGAGATGCCTCTCAGCTCATGGCGGACACGGAAATCCGATTCGAGTCTAGCCAACTTCCTTTGGATCGACGCGATGCTGAACCATATCGGCTGATCTACCCATTACGTTATCAATGCCGAGACAATATACATATGCACATCTCGGCACTCAGGAGTGAAGGGTCATACGTTCTCTGCATACAACCGAAAACGGATTATCGATACATGTCCACTGGAGGCAGAAAGCTGGGACGACGTTCGCTACGTAAATGCTTGCTCATAATCGAGGACATCGCTCACAAATAAACCCGCCAGAGGAGCATGATCACCAGGGGGACTGCACTTCCTAATCAAAGTCCATCGGCTTATCCTCCAGCTGCACGCCCGTCTCCTTCGAGAGCGACGTCTCTGCGGACTTTCCAGCCACATCAATGGGTGAATCCACCACGCCGTTCTCCGTCATGCCTTCCGCGCTGTCGCGATTGCTGGCACTGTTCACAATCAAACTCTGACGTGAGATGCCACCCGTGCCGACCTTGCGTGGGTACGATGTCCTCACACCTGCGCGTGTTAGACTATCGCGCTTCTCTGGCATGGTAGAGGATGATGTGGCGTTAGTGGTCGGTGAATCACCACCGCCGCTGTAGAATTGGTTACTGGCCATGAAATCCTGCGGACCTGAAATGGAGGCGGACAGTTTGGGCGGGATGGACATGCGCTTCATCGGGCCCATCGAGTCGCGTGTGCTGTTCGTGTCTTCTTCTGAGACATCATCCCTTGGTGGTGGTTGATGTATTGAGCCGTTCGTCCTGAATGGCGTCGGTGTTTCCGAAGCTTTAGGTGGCGATGTCGTGTTATACGCCAGACGTGTGGTCGGCGGTGGACTCCGCGGCACGCTCAAGCTATCTCTGTGACTCGAAGTCACGGACGAGGTCGGTGATCTGACACCGGAAGGCTGCACAGCAGAAGTAGAGACAGGGAATCGAGTTTCGGGACCACGACTGCGATCTCTACGCACGACTGTACCATCTGGAAGTGCAACTCGGCTTCCTCCACTAGGGCTGGCTTGTCGCCTGTGTCCCGCTGCTGCATGTGCCTCTCGAGCAGCAGCAATGGCTCGTTGACGTTCTTCCATGTGCTCTCTTCTCTTTGACTCGTCTGTGCTGATTGCTCTGGTCGCTCTGGTAGAGCCAGAATTTGTATGTGTAAGTGTGCTTTGGCGCTTGAGCTCCCCAAAGATGGCGTCCTTGTGTGCAAAGAGATCCTTGACTAGCCTCACATTGTACTTCTCGGCCATACTCAGACCTGTTTGCTGTTTGGGTCTCATGATGCAGGGCGCAAGGATGGTGGCCAGTGAGCTGACATATGTCTCATCGGCGTTCGTAAGCTCGATCAGTCTCACAAAGTGTGTGATAAGTGCGTCGAGCGTGGCGATATTGGCTAAGCGTAATTGACCAAGCGTAGACTGGATGACCTGTACTCGTGCTGTATCTGAATTGTTTTGAGCAGTCGTCGTGTAGATAGTTTTGACGATCTCGTATACGTGGGAGCTGACCAGACTGTCAGGCAGTTCGAGGAGATACAGCTTCAATACAGCAGCAACGATCGGGACCTCATACTTTTCCAAGAGTTGTGGAGGTACTGGCATGCCGGTATTGATTTGGTTGCGGAGATGATGAGTGGCTCCAAGGGGTACATCGACCGTCCATATTCCGCGGCGCGCTTCATCCCCTTCCAGATCTGGGTAGTGCTGGTCGAGAAACGTCAAGATCGTCGTTACAATGAGCGGAATGCGCTTGTGGTCACTTCTGGCCCTTGCCTCTATGTCCACGCCGAAAGTCTGCTCGTCGACAGTGTTGTAGTAATTCTCGTAAACCGTCACGCGTGGAATGTAATTTCCTGTCCGGTAATTCTCCAGCAGATACCGCACGTCGTTCAGAGGCTGCACCGTTTCTTGGAACAGCATCATGTTGTCAACGGTACTTTGTAAGCTTGGGATGACGTTGCTGATGGAACCACTGAAGTCCAAAATGACGCTCTTGATAGCCTTGAGCCGATCCACTTCACAGCGCTCCATGAATTTGAGATGGTCGATCATCGCCTCTTCAAGGTTGCACCGCAGTCCATCGAGCTTGCGGACAGCAGCCTTATACCGCTCGTCGGCTTCGCGTGTCTCTCGTCGAAGCTTTTCAGCTGGTGTTTCGTTCGGATGCGCATTATTCAGTGGATTCCAACCGCCGAGGTATTCGCTCATGCGTTCTCCGACTGCTGGCGAATCTGGAACAGAAGCTGTATCGGATGCATACGATGTCATAGTCGAGGTTCGGCTGATGAGTTTCGGTCGCTTCTCGGGTAGACCAGTCAATTGGAAAGCCTTGGGTCTCCATTGATAGTTCATGCGACTGCTGTTGGCAAAAGAACTTCCCATGTTGCCTATAAGACGTAAGAAGCCGTTGTTGATCAAATCTTGCCCAATCTTCTCCGCAAGAGCTACCGTCGAGCCACCCATGTGCTTCTGGATGTATTCCACGATGTCCGAACCTGTCGAAACATTCTGGTATGTACCTAGAATGGGCACTTTGGTCTCCCCTAACCTTACATTTTCCAAAGCGTGCGTCAATATCTTCTTCAACTGTTCCGGCGGGTAGACTTCATCGCCAATCTCGATAGGTTCGGGCTCGTCTTCCTCATCCTCCACTTTGATGCTCGGTACACCTTGCTGAGGTTGCTTCGGAGATCCCGTCCCAGCGGTTGAATTGGGGTCTTGAAATGCAAGCTTCTCTTCCTCGTCTACGTCCTCTACGCGTCGACACTTATTAAAGTAGGTGCTTCGATATTGGCGCACCGTCTCGATTTGACGGTCGTGGGCTTTGATTCTGCCTTGGAGATCGTCCTGGCTGTTCTGGACACGGGCTGCATGTTGATCGCACCAGCGGCTGAATGGGTTTACCACAAGTTCGCGAATGTTCGAAGCGATCTTACGGTGGTTGCGCGCAGCTTCACCCATCTCGGCACGTACTCCTTCGAATGCCTGCAGCTGTTAGCTTTCCTTCATCCCCAGTCCCCTTCTGATACCATACCTTCTTGACACTCGCGCCATCATCTCTTTGGAAGCCACCGTCGATTCTGTTTGTCGCCGGCTCAATGTCCGCAAGCCGTTGTCCATAAAGATCCTCAGCATCGGCGCGCATGCGGGTGAGGGTTAGAATCTGCTCATTCTCGCGAACACCCTGTTGTAGCTTGCCGAAAAGCACTCCGAGACCTGCGGGTATGATACTGTCAGCGAGAGTTCAGTGCTCTGTATGGGGATTGCTACCATCTCACCTGCCGCATAGTCCGCAGACCAGAAGGAGCTTGAGAATGAGGATGTAGCCATTGTTGTATGAAATTAATGGCCTTCTGAGTTGTCTTCCCAGTCTTTGTAGAAGTAGGCTCCTGCGATTCCAGCTTGACAAGGCTCGAGCGCCAAAAGAACTCTCGTGAATCGCTTGAATCGTCAAGTATGGGCCTCGGTGTCGTATTTCTCGTGAGCCTAAGTGGTAATTGACAGAACGCGAATGACCAATTTCTGTGCAAATCGCTGGAAAGGACTGAACAGCATCACAATGCTCATAGTTATGCCAGACTAACATACCATGTCGGAGGTTTGTTCAGGTGGAAGCTGTGGCTGAACGAAGCGGCCCGAGCTTGTGGCTGTCCTGGATCCTCTAAAAATAGGACACGACCTTTCCGACGTCAAACATCAGATCGTCTACCCAAGGTACATTTTGCGAACATTCACATCATCATCCAACCACTTCTTCGGGGCCATTCAACATGGACCCAAAGAGAGCGTCCAATCGCACGGTCCGGCCAACAGCCCGACATGAATCCGCTGATAGTGAACCTCGTAGTCCTGCTCACCCACAGTCGCAGTCCCAGGACATGGAGATCAATTTGCAGGAGATTATTCGCAAACGCAAGCAGACTGTAAGGATCTCCGCATGTCTTGCAATGATTGAGACCGTTCGATGTTCTGAAACGTGATCGCCCCCAGGTGGAGGAACACAAGAAGAAGACCCAACAAACGATTGAGACGAGGTTCAGGACGCGCATAGCAGTGATACGTGCTGATGTCGACAAATGCCATCAGGAGTTCGACGAGGAAATGTGAGCCACCATGGCCTACCAACTACTAGAACCGGTCACTAATGCTCTACAGGCGTGATATTCGTCGCAGCAAAGTCAACCACCTTGCAGAGCTTCTCCAAAAGCGAAACGATCTGCAATTGGAACTCGACCGGTGTGTGGTCTACCTTGAGAATACGCATAAGAACACTGTCCGACAACTGGAAGTTGCCCTGGAAGGTCGTTCGCGGGACATGCTCTGATCTTGTACGCGTTGCGTGACTGTGGATCGTCGTAGCTCTTGTCCTGAAGGGAACCCACTTTTCGGACGGGCCGAACTAGTGTGTCGATGTGATCATGAAACCTGCTTTTTAATTTGCCTGGGCAGACCCTGCCTGAACACGGAACGGCGCACTGATATGTTACCGAGCTGATAGGGGGACCGGCCTCGTTCGCCGCAGAGCCAGACCTGAGATGATCGATCTCGATGTCAATACACAGAAACTAATAAGATCTTCGGAACTCGGCCTTTTGGCCTTTGAACCATGTGCGTAATGAGATAGTCGTTGCACGAATGTCGTACATACAACAATGAGCTAGATCTCATCATCTTCTCGCGTGACGAACCATCATCAGTACTCAGCCAGAGACGCTCGGTGTTATGTCGATAGACTTCAAATTGTGAAGAGACCGAGCTCTGCCCTACCCAAGGACGGACCCTTTGCTTCCGAGACGGTTGATGAGTTAATCTTGACTTCATGTACACGGTAGGTGAGAACTCAGTATTCCAAACCCAGTACAGTCATGCTCCCGGTTCTACACTTTGGTCCACTATTGGCTGCCAATATTGCAGGCCCAATGCGCTTTGACAACAACACATCATCAAGCGTCGGATTTCAAATCCCATTACGCATGCTCAGCGAATCATCAACGCGACGTTCCGTGCATGAGATACTTCTGCAATCTTTTGACCCAGATATGCATGAGTCATGGTCGGTTTGGCGCAGCGATCGGTAGCTCATTGAATATATCATCGATCAGCCATGAAGCTTGTTCTAAGCTAAGTTCGTTGCTAGGTTCGGGGCCGTCGTTGGAACTGCGGCAGACGGGTCACGTATGCCTTGATCCTTGTATGCCTTGATCCATTTCAGCGTCCACCTCAGTTGTGAGCCCCACTGGACGATGCCGAGCCGGCTGAGCGGTGAAACATCTGAACTAGACGCAAGCCAATGCTCGGCTCTAGCTCCGTGCCATCTCGAGCGATTTTGACCTCGCGGTTCGCATTCCACGGATTCCTCAATCCTCGCGTTCGAAAGAATGGCAGTCGTGCTGTTGACATCCACTCGACCTTGAACTGCCTACCCCAGTTCTGCCCGCCTTTTCCGCCCTCGTCCTCCACCCCATCCATCTTTACTACGGTTCGCTCCTTGTCGTCCTCACTATCCAATGGATTGGCTTCCCAGAAGATCGTCCCTCGTGCTGAATCATCGATGATACGTCCTCGGGGAGCAGTCTCCGTTGCAGGAGTGGGGATCGACTGCGGGGTCCCACTCTCGGTACTCTCGACGAGCGTCCCAAGGCTGATCGGCTCACCTGAAATCTGTGAGGCCATGCGCGCATAGCCAAAGTACTCGCCAGATTTATTCGCAGAGAAGATAAGGAAAACATTCTCGGCTTGGTCGTAGGCGTTGGACAAAGCTTCTTCGTTATGGGACTGTGTTGCCCAGGTGCGGTTGCGGACACTGGCCTCTAGATCCTCGACAGTCAAGCTCTTGACGATGAAATACTTCGCCGGGACCTTGGTCGTGTTTTCATTTGTCGAATTGTTCAGGGTTGTTTCCGAGTCATCGTCAGCGGCATCCTCCTTTTGCGTATGTCCCACAATCACCGGCTCGTCCTCGTTGCGAACAGCAGTTACCACACTCGGATCGTCGAAGGAAGTCGTAGTCGGGGTCTGTGGCATCTCTGGAATGGTTGGCGTCGATGTCGCACTGATTGAACCCCTTCGAAGCCGGCATACTAGACGAACACCATGAAAGTTTGAGTCATGGAACCGGTTCTTAGCAGAAGTACATGCCGCCTCCGATCGATAGTTGACGAAGGCACAATTGCTTTTCGAAATGAGAAAGACACTCTCGATCTCTTCTCGTGCGTCGCGAGAGAAGTGGTCTTTTAGGTCAATGACAGTTGCTGCGGCAGGTAAATTACCTACCCAAAGAGCGTGTCCGGATTGCTTGGGCTTCCTTGGGGGCCCTCTTGGAAACGAAGGAACTTGGGCCGGATCTGAGACACGTCGGCCATAGACAGCTGATAGACCAGTCAGCTTGCGCCATAGAACATGCCACCGCTCGCTCACTCACACCCAGATCCAGGTATTGACAATGGCGTTACAAGACCAGCATGAGCGGCGTATTGGAAATCGCTGTGTTGCTGAGGAACTTGGCCCGCGCCGTACTGAAACATCTCTGGCGTGGAGACATTATACGATCGTACTGCATACCCTGGACTGTAGAAATGCTGTAGTTGTTGATGTTGCTGCTGAGTCCGCATTGTCATGGGGTCAAAGTAGACAGGTACACCTCGTGGACCGTATTGAAGAGGATGTACAACTTGATAGGTGGATCCGGGATCGAAATGCATTGGGTGTGCGGGAGATGGGCCAGTTGTTGGTAAGGCTCTTGCGAATGCTGTCAGGTTGTATGGTTGGGAGTCATTGTTCGTCAAGCTGTCTATTTGTGCATGAAAAGGACTGGAGACAGGTTAATGTCACAGCTACAGGGGTTCGTCACCAGGGGTATGAAGTACCGAGACGTACACTCGTTGATGCTGTTGCTGCTGCTGTTGCCAAGGCTGGGGCTGTCGTTGTCCCATGCTGACACCGTCTCGGCCTGTAACATCGACAGGCTCCTGCGGGGCGTGGGAGGGTATATCCTCATCCCCCATGATCAGTCGAGGATGATAGCGAATGTCCCAGAGGCTCAAGCCGGTTGGAAGGAATTGGGTAGCCGGAGACGGAGGGTAGAAAGAGAGATGCCAGACAGGTAACGTTGCAGACCAGCTGTCGCGTGAGTGGCCGACCTTGCAGTTAGATTGCTCGCAGCCACCAGCTTTAAAGAGAGACGGAAACTCTGATGGAACTTGGATGATGCTTTTCTCGGAGACGGCGCCGAGAGAACATACCTTCGACATTGAACGCCATAGTAGTAGCGTATTTCAAAGGTAAGCGGATCTGAGTGGGGCGAACATGCCATGGCCTTGGTGCCAAGAAGCAACGGCCTGATGATCGACCAAGTACAGTAGTGCCGAATATACCTGAGGACATAACACGCAATCGACAGAACGTCTGGGCTTTGCTCAGAGCACAGGCACACAAGATGATAACGTTGATCAAGATAACCGATTGGGTTGATGTACGCGGTCCAAATCATCAACTGCTCGTGAGGAGCTTGACTACAATGTCCTCGCAGTGGCGAAGACGAAAACTACCTATGCTTCGTCAATGTCACTCCTGCATAAAGTCTTATAGACCATCACCTTTCAGAGAATGACTTGTTAGCCCAGACTTCGACAAACCTGACGAGCAAGAGCAAGTGAAGTTGCCGCTTGCCACTGAGTTCACTGAAGCAAGGCCATGTGCATAAAACCCGTTGCGCCGCGGTTGAGCACTCCCGGTACCTAGGTGCCTGGAATGGGAACTGGTGACAAACTGGGAAGGAAAGCGGCTCCAACATGAAGCCATGCTGTCGGCTAGCCACGCTGCTCGCGACCAATAACGAGTCGCAATCAAGATGACTGGAGTGGCAAAGATGCAAGGCCGTCCGTAAGTGAGCATACGTAGGTCTAGGTTGGGCGATTCCACGCAGTCATGCAGGCATATTCCGCGGACTGTTAATACGGCTCGCTTCAGTGCCTGTCGAGACGTTTTGTACGGTTGGAGCAGGCAGGGGTCGTCGTCTACACTCGGCATCGCGGTTTCATGGTCGCAGCCGATGTGGCAGCACTCAGCCGCATGTGCCATCGCGCAACCTATGAGCTTCCGTGCTATACCCTGACCAGGTCCGACGTCCCTGCTGCGATGTAGCCGCTTAGCAGGATCCAGCTCAGCGTCACCGGGGATTGCGTAGCCTGTCTGACATATTCCAAATCAGCTGCTCCCTTGTTATGCCATGCTAGAGCTATACTACTGCAATGCTATTTTCTCCTGTCGGTATACTAGCTCTGACGCGACACGACCTGATCAGGCATTTGACACTCTAGGCCTGTCTAGTCGTGCTCGTACAGTATGTCCTTGTGACGGAGAATACTCCGGTGGCAAATTGTCGGGAGATACACGGGTCGGCGTTCTGCGACCCAGTATACGAGTTTGTGGTGTGGTAACTTTGCTGAACATACTCTCCTCGTCATCAATAGCATTATTGTCAAGGTAGCAGGTGAAAAGTATGGCTCTTAGAGAAGCCTAGTCGCCGCGCAGTGCCGGCGTCTGGACAATGTGATGTAAGCAGTGCATTACCGTAAGTTAGTGGCCGATAATGATTAATTGCTGGCTTGTGATGTCAAAGTTATGCCGATGCATTGGCGGTACACGGACCCGGTGCCTGCACGCTCGCGAACGCGATTGTCTGCCATTCCGTTGGCGTCCGGTGATGACAAGGCATGCATATCCCATACTAGGTCATCCGGGCTGTAATGTAAGGGCTCGTAACCTCGTACCTTCACGGGCAACGAGATTTGGTGTCGTCAAAGTACCTGAGACAGGTCCGTTCCGCTGTGACGGAAGGAGAACCGGCTTCGACGTCCTCGAGGTGAGTAGGCTGGTGGCTGGCTCGTTTGTAGACCGACACTGGACTGGCATCTCTGTTTTGATCAGGATTTGCAACTGATCAGCTTCAACCTCACGTCATGCGTGTATGATACGTCGAAGACTAGATCAGTACATGTGCAATAGTACGGGATGTGGCGAAGCACAAAAATTCTCGGAAGTGCAGCCCGAGATTTGGATTTGCCATGATGTGGTCACGCTACTGCTCGTGCTCACGTGAAAGTGTGGAGCAAGCATTTCCGTGTCTCTGCATACTATATCCTTCCATTATCTACCTTACGTTCTTACTGGCATTGTACATACTATGTTGCGATTCACAAACTGGTAGGAATGTGATCATCGTTGACCCAGCTACCTGACAGGCTTCTCGCCCACAACTTGCTGTCGACCTCCGTTAGTAGGGGATACCATTGGTCAACAGCTGGTAATAGTCGTAAATGCCAGTTGAATAGCTGCGCTCGCTCCAGTGGACCAGTTTCCGTACAAACTCTGCCGCATCACGATCGGATTTATCCAACACGAAGCGCTCCTTAAAGTGCTGAATGGTGGTCGGCTTGAAGCATGGCAGTCCAGAGTCTAGCATGGTGAGAATGATGTGGGAGAGTTGTTCCACATATTGGCGAGATGCGAGGAAGACCTTGACACACAGCTCTTCGAACGCCTTGAACTGTGCTGATTGCGTGCCACCCATGACAGCTACCATCTCTGGACTGAGCTTGAAAGGTGCGCGCTCGAATTTCACACCTCCTGGCACGATGTCGAAGCAGAAACCGAAGTCGATGTGCAGAATGTGGCCCTGGTCGTCTACCATGATGTTGCCGTTATGCCGATCTTTGAATTGCAGGAGGTAAGAGATGATGGAATATGCGGCCATGCTCTTGATGAAGTTGCTGCGGGCTTCTTGGAATCGAATCGAGTCTTCTGTACCGTATTTTGACACAAAATACTCGTACAGCCCATTCACAGCTTCGCGTCCAAGCATGTCGCGCGAGATGGAGTTCGGGAGCACATCAATGACACCGCATCCGGGCGCGGTCGCCGTGACACGATATGGAAACACATACACATCCAGCCCAACGTTGTTGAAGATACCGCGGAAAGCTGCGATGAGCTGGAGGGCCAGAACATCTTGTCGACAATCATCTCCGACCTTGAAGATTGCAGACTGCCAGACTTCATAGGTCCGGCGTTTGGCGATTTCTGCATTGCGACCAGCTTTTCCATCGGCCTCAATCATGTCGGCTTCCTCCTTTCGTATTCTGAAGGTCGCCATATATGGCGCCTTTGCGTGACTCTGCAGTGGCTTTCCAGACGTGCGGTTGATCCCGATCACCACACCATCTGGGTTGCTGGGTAAGTAGACGCCAACCTCAACCTGAATCTTGCGCAACTCCTCCTCGATTTTCTGCTTCTTCTCTGGCTTTGGACGTTTGATGAACGGTTTCAGAGTGCCAGAGATTCCGGTGACTTTTCCGAAGAAATCGAACTCTCGCTCATAGAAACCCTTGTCTTCACTTGAGAAACTAGCGATCAGTGCGTTCATGACCTGATCAAATGCGGGTTTAGCTGGGTCGGGTTCCAACGATTCCTCATCCTTGAAAGCATTCGCTTTGATATTCCAGATGATTTGATGCGCGAACAGCTGAGAGAACTGGGCAGTCTCGACAATATATCGTTCCACATAGCCCAGAGCATCGTATCGGAGAGCCTGGACAATTTGTGGTACGTAAAAGAAGCAGACGTCAACGGAGTGGCTTTCCAGGGCACGAACTGCATATTGGACGATCAACGGGTGATTGCCATAAGCCGGTAAGAAATAGGTGACTGCCGCCATAGGGTTGATGGGTGCCCAGTACAGAAGGTATTTGAGCTGCGATTTGATGTCTGCTGGAAGAGTAGCTCCCAAGAGCAAGTTCAGAGCGTCCGGTTCGCCGATGGCCTTTTCTGGTTCCTGAACGATGTAACGACGGATATCAGTCGCGAGCTGCTGCGAGCTTGGAAATCTAGTAGCCATCTGCACCGCGATCCGCGGATCTTCACTCCATGCCACGCTTACGAGGCTGGCCAGTACAAGATCCGTTACGCCCGAGTGACTGTGGATCAGTGGCGTAGTGTTGCGACTATCGTTACCCAGTGGCGTAATCCAGACGGCCAGTCGTTCGATCTCTTGTCGAAGAAGATTCACAAGCAGCTCCTGTTTGGGCTGTAGCGTGTTCTGTGTACGGGCATACCGCATGCCTGACAGTTCAGCGCTACTGAGATTATTGAGAACGTCATTCAAGATCTTGACCTCTGCCTTCACCTGAAGTCGGTTGCTACCGAACGACCATCGAGGCGGGGTTGCAAACCAAGCCAATGCAGCCGACAATATGGAGTCCTTGAGTCGCCAGTGGGCAGAGGCAGTCTGGGTCGTACAGTGCTTGAGGATTTGAAGCGCTAAAAGCACCATATGGAAATGCACCTCTCTTGCTAATGGCTGGGTGACAGCCTTGCTCATCGCCAGCATCGTAACGCGCATAAGCCGAACATATATACGCTCAACCGATGAGGAGGTCAGGCGGGACGCATTGAAATGGCTGGACAGAAAATGTGTGAGTCGAAGATGCGGCGATATCAAGTTATGTGCGAACTGCTGACGCTTCATTGTGGCATCCCACTTCGATGGCGCAAATTCCTCTTTGACATAGAAAGGATCAAGATGCTGGAGACGATCGCTGAAAAAGCCCTTCTTCAGGCGGACCGAAGTCTCCCACCCGGCAGCCACTTCAGCAAGGACACGAGATTCTATGCTTGGATTCTCCTTGATGACACCGAGCCATAGCGATATTCCAAGGTTGATTGACTGTTTCGTGAATATGGCAAATGGGATGCTGACCAGATCCTGGACCAGAGAGGTCTGTTCAACAGGGTCTCTGCTCAGTATGCCTGCGGCGTTGCGAAGAGTATTCCTGATCTCAGCGAACGGGACGTCTGCATGTCTGTGCAACCTGAGTGCCAAAGCCTTGAGGGCTTCCGCTTCTTCGTGGCGTGGCGGTATCGGCGCAATTGGTCTCGCGGAACCGTGATGGTCTACAAGAGTCCACTCGCTGTCAACGGCTAGAGCTTTGTCGCTGGGGTGTCGGTACTCCTGACGGGTCGTGTATTGTGCCATGAAGTCTGAAGCAGTATTGACGTCTACGTCATGCAACCTGTCGAGACTCCGTAATCGTTGATCACTGCCTGAGATGGTGGCCCCCATTTCAACAGCAAAGGATCGGCCCAAAGCTATGTGACCGTAGGCGCCGTCGTCTTCATAGTCCTCAAGATAAGCCTGGAGTAATCCTTTGACATCCAGAGGCGCGGCTGCAATGGCTAATATGACCCATCTTTGTGCGCGCGCACGAAAATTTCTAAGGGTGGCTTTGCGGTATTCAACATCGTCCGACAGCTGTAATGTGACTTTGCCCTTTTCAGATGTATAGGTCGACTTCAGATCATACTCGTCCGTTTCTGCATCGAGGCAGCTGCGCCACATCAAACTCAGAAGTTCCAATAACGCGAAAAGTGACGCTTTTTGACAGAGTGCGGACGGGATCTGGCATACGATATGGTCTGCAGCGGCGATTGCTGCCTCCTGCACCTTTGAGATGCGGTGACAGCAGCCCTCCAAGAAGGTGACAAGCTGCTGTGCTATCTGTGGCGCTGCGAACTTCTGTCGATGTTCGACCAACGCCCGCTCTAGGTACATGTCGACGCATTTGATTGCAATCGCAGACATGCAGTCGCCCATCGCCGTTGTTTTGACTTTGCTCTCCGTGAAATACGACAGGACGGTCGTACAATCCCCTGATCTGGCACGTAGTGCTGACACCAGGAGTGCAGCATTCAGAAAGATACAATCCGGATATCCGAGACTTTTGATCTGAGACTCATGTTGCCGCATGACAGCGATCAGTGCTGACTTCTGCTCGACCATGTTCTGGGCGCTGGCACCTCGTCGAAGAACAGTATTGAGGTCTATACCACTCTCCGGCATATCAACACGATTCTCATCTACCAGCGGCAAAGTGTATAGCGCCAGCATTTGAAGGTCCTCGGCGTGCTTTTTGCTTTTTGCAGACGTCAAAGTGAAGCCATGTACCACGATGTTGAACCAAGCGTCTCTGGCAAGGCTGCGTATTTCATCCTCATTCTCATACTCCGCGTGGCGTTCTGAGTCGGTGGACGCAAGTATCGCAACAGGTTGTAAGAGCTGCGCGATCGTTTGACCTGCCAGTGCAATATCCACGGTATGTTCGCCAGCCGTGTCGCCGCTACTCACAATGAGAGAAAGAAGATTGTGAAGGTAAACCTCGTAAAGTGGCGAGTCCTTACGGATGCAGCGCGCGAGACGGACTCTGGCTTCAAGGACCGCGGCAGACATCAAGTCATTCGCATGAAGATTTGCCTCACTGCTGATTCTCGTGTATAGGCGAAGCAAAGCGCGAAGCTCGTTGGGACCGCTGTTGCTTCCCGTAGCAGCAGTTTCAACAATGATTCTAGCATCCACGGTTGGGCTGACGCGACCAATCTTCTGTATCAGCATTGAGATGACGAGAGCAGTGATCTTCTCATCTGCGCAGATGTTCGCAATAGCGACGATTGCTTGTATGATAGCACCATAGACAGCAGCAGTCTCTTCGTCGTCGCTAACGACTAATGATAAGGCGCTTCCAAGAGCTTGTTGAGATGTGTAGGGGGCCAGATTCTGATTAACGCTGCCATTACCGTCCACGAAAGGAGTGAGGCCTGCAGTTTTCTCTGTGCCCGTAGTACTTAGCACATTTCCCAAGCTATACAGTGTGCTAATGACCACATCCTGAGATAGCTGTTTCACGGCTCGTGCAAGGCACTCGCCAGCCAATGCAGCAGTTCGAGGTGTCATTTTACCTTGCACGATCAATCTTGGCAGGGATCTTGTCAGATTCGAGGCAATTGAAGAGGAAGTGCGAGCCATGATTGCCATACACATAAGCACAGTCTGCGCCAGATCCTCATCGGCCATCTGGACGGGATCCGTACTGATGCCATCTAGCCAAGCCATGAGTATGTCAGCATCTGCAACGTCCTCGTCGATCAGTGAGCAGCACATGAAGCTGCGTAGGCTGCTAGCCTTGACCTGGAACGCAAGAGACTGTTGCCATGCCGAGCTGACTTGCAGGTAATCAGCATCCTGTTCAAGTAGACTGATCTCTTCCACTATTATCTCTGTCAAGCTGTCGATCATCGTGATATCAGCTGCTGTGGACGAGCGATCAATCAATGGGGTTCGCTTGGCCAAGGTATCCAGGAGGTTGGAGGATGTCAGTGAAAAAGTTCCGCCGAGAAGAAACGCAACGCTCTCCTCCACAACTTGCATGTAGGCGTGTTGCAGCAGCATCGCACCAAGTGGTCGAGCTTGGGTGGCATAGTGTCGTGCCCAGCGCCGCCACTCCTTGATCGCTCGGCCACCGGTGCGCGCGTTCCGCACAGCCGATAGTGCTCCCTCAAGAGTGACCATGAACTTCTCGGAAAGGATGGCGCGAAGTCTTTGAAGTAGAAGAACTCGCTCTTCTGGAGACCAGACCTGCACGTACTTCGAAATCGCAGACAGAAACCCGAGTAGAGAGACAGTCAACTGTATGGCAGGAAGAGACCGGTCTGCGCCATCCAACTCGACAGCAGTATCGTCTTGTGATGTGATCCAAGAGATCTTCTCCGCGCTACTAGCCAGCTCTTCCACAGTTCGTTCGACACATGCCATGGCCTCATCCCTAAGCGAGGGGTGATTCAGAGCCAAAGCCAGCACAGCAGATGTCAGATCGGAGGACAACAGCTCCCAGGGTGGCAGATGCTGATGCACAAGCGATGGACTCAATTTCTGCCTATGGGCTTCCGGTACATATGGTGTCAACTGCTTGAGCAGAGATGTTGCGTCCTTCGTCGTATGCACTGATGGTGCAGCATGGCACAAAGCAGTCAAAACCTCCAGTTCTCGCACCGTCATGGGAATTGAGGAGACTCCATTTGCAACATTATTCCGCGGCCGCTGTAGCTCACACAGCCTTTCGATATCATCTCCTTCATCTTGTACTTGAGCAGCAAGGGCGGCGAGCTTGTGGAGGGCATTACGCCGGGTAGACCGTCGCGTGCTGTACACTTGATTCAGCATCTCTGAAGACTGTGTGAAGGCATAGGATGAACTTACTGTTGCATCTCCGAAGTTGTTCGTCAGCGTGATAAGCTCTGAGCGATCACACACTACAGCACTGCCGTTGTACGTGTGCTCTCCTGCCAATTGGATGTGATCCCCAGCTGCACGCGTCGCAACATCCGGCAAGTGACGTTGGGTACGGTACGCTACAACTGCCAAATATCTAGAGCTATACTGCCCTGTCTCCGCCTTGACAACAGAATCCGGACACTCAAGGTCGGACTTCGACATCCCGTTCAGAAAGGTTCGAACTTGAGGGTGAGAGGGTCTCATCCCCACATAAACGACTAAGACTGGCCTCCTGCGTCCGCACATCTTCACGAGTGACTACGGTATAAGCTGAGATCTGACCTCGTGTCCGGATTTTGCTGTCACCCCCTTGCCTATAACTGCTTCACTGCCAGCAGGCATGTGATACATAAGAACGTGGAGCTTAGAGAGACACAGTTGTTGATCCTGGGAAGTTGAAGACTTTTCACTACCAGTCTTTCTGCAGCACAAGATGGGTACAGTAATTCCAATTCTTCCATTCCGGCTTCAGTGATTCAGCATAAGGTACGACGTGATTCGCTGCGCGAAGGTAATAGTCCTCTTGTGTACCATTTACATGTAAGCTAGCGGGTCAGGTGTAGGACATCATCAATGTTAGCAGGCTCGATATGACCATCGAAGAACCTCAAGTTACAGCTCCTTCGATGGCATTCTCAGCCTTTGCCAGCTTGCCACCGGAAATTCTTATTCGAATCGCGTATCAACTGGACAGCCCGCGAGATCTCAAAGCACTCATCGAGACCTCGAGCTACGCCTACCAGGTATTCCAACACAGTCGTGATGCGGTCCTCGCATCTGTCATCCGAAATGCAATGCCAGACGGCAACATAGACATTGCTGTCGCATCTTGCCGTGCTGCCCGAATATCAAAGCTTTGGTGGACAGGTTCGTCCACCGCAGCTATCGCTGATGCCCAGGACGAGTTTTTCAACGACAATCCACACGGCCGCGCACCTGAAAATAACTCCCTCCGCGATAAGAAGCTGCTGCTCTCTCTGTATCGGCTGTGGTGGATCTCGGACTACTTCCTCACCCGCTTCACGCAGTCCGCCCTCAAGGCCGCCGCTTCGGAGGTGCCTTCGATGCTAGAGCAGCCCACGTCAGCAATCAGTCACGCCGAGAGAAGCAGGCTCCAACGTGCTTTGCTCCGATTCGAACTATATCGCCGCACGACCCCAAACTATTTCGTAGTCAAGGGTGGAGGGGTGCAGGGATAACATATCAGCGGACATGGACCATACTGAAACAGTTCCCACCTTGGGAAAGGGAAGAAATTTTGTGTATCCAAGAATTCCTCGTGAACTTTGCCAAGGACGTGGTGAGCAAATCCGAAGACTTCTTTGTCCAAGAAGTCTCCGCTGTGGCTCAGGAAATGGCCACTAAAGCAGAGGCGCCTCTGGCAGTGGACGAGTCTGAGTCCGCGCCGGCGCACCCTATGGCAAGACTCAAGATCGAACTAGACTGGAATTGCTTCGACATTTTTGAATACCATATTACATTCCCACGAAGGTTTCAATACTTCGTCGGAAGAGGCCTACCTTTCCTTAGATGGCTTTCGAACCTGACCCCGAAGCAAATGATCCACATCAGCAAGCGCCACGCTTTCGACTCCTATCAACCGACATTTTGGGAAGTGCTTTGGCTAGGTGATGACAAGCTTACCACACATGATATCACAGAGAAATGGCCAGACACGAAGCCGTTGGTAGAATTACAAAGCCCGAACACAGGATGGATGTGGGCTGTGACAAATGAACTTTCAGCTGGTGTGAAGCCATTACTCAAGAGATACACATTGCGGAAGATGGGTTACGTGTTCTGGGATCAAGCAAGACTCTACGGGGAATGGAAGCTTCAGCAAACCTCGCCTTCGGTTTTGAATCTGACTCCTCGAACGTACGAAGACGACGACATAGACTATGGAAAGAGCATCGAACAGCAATTCAAGGATGTCCCAATACCTGAGCACGAAGCGGCTTATGATGATCGCAGGGACGATAGTATATATGGGCGTCTGAGAGTAGATGGAAAGTGGAAACTTGCGCTCAAACATGGACCTGATTATGCCACGCCATTTTCAAAGAAGGAGGACGAGTCGTTCCACATAGAGTACTGAAATAGTACTCGGGTTGCTTGCAAACCTTTGAGGTTCCCCTAGACAGTTCGATTGAAATACAGTACCTTCTCTACATGTATCTGTACATGACTACCTTACTGATATACATGTGCACAGACAAATTACCAAGTCCGGCGTACAGGCTGCTACAATCGAAAGAGATAACACGGCCAAAAAATACTCCAGCGTAGACACGAAGCGAACGTTTCAACTATGGTTAAAATATAAATATAAGCACCGCAACTCGAACCTATCAGAAAGGTAAAGCAGACTATGCCTTGACTTGCTGCGCGAAACTGATGGCTGGCTGGTATGCCATATCCAATTGCGGCGCCGGGACAGGGGCCGGCACCTCATCGATTCCAGCAGGCTCAATATAGGTTTTGAACCCATTGACCCTCAACCTCAGCTTCCTGCTCTCCGCGTATACCATCCGACGCATTCTATTGGTGCTGCCAAGTGGCTGGTGCTCCTTCAAGCCATGCCACGAGTTGACCGTGATCCTATCATCCCACCAAGTCCGAAACTCGGGTAGCCAGGAGTCTTGAGGCTCAAATTCCAAGGTGGCGACCTGCTGGAAAGGATATTTCGCCTCATCCCATGCCACGCCAATGTCATCGACGGGCTGCTCGGCAAGGTTTTCGAGCAACTGAGCACAGAACGAGTAGGTGACCTTGTTCTTCATGTGGAATTCTCGTGCTTGCTGGGAGAGGATGTTCATCGGTGCATCATCGGGGATGTACTCCTCCTTTAATGCTTTCTGAGCATCGCCCAGTGGGAACACCCCGAACTTGGCCACGTAGTCTCCGAACCGATACGCAGATTGCGAATACTCCGGCATAGCGACCACTGACATATATCTATTAGCCAATTTGTTACGCAGTCAAGCGCTCACTGCAGATCACTTACTCTGTTGCCGAGGAAGGCCACCACCCATGCAAGCGAGATCGGCATCATGCCGCTCACCTTGCTCCTTTGCGAACTTGTCAAGTGTGTTCCAGTTACGTTCGAGAGAATCCGCAATCTCGTTAGTGGTTTGCGGGTCGCGAAGCTCAAGCACTGGGTAGTTGTTCATCGTCCAGTCCTGCGTCTTCTTGTCCTCGCCCCACAGCTTCTCGCCCTCGATCCCGAAGATCTTCATGCCGATGCCACGAGGCGCGGCGATGTTATCAGGGACAAGCTTGGGCGTGAGCGATGAGTAGCGCATGATCACATCGTAGGCACCGGGGCGCTTGAACATGCCCTGTCGGAGGTGTGCCGGAAGACCATCATGGACGATGAACTTGCCCATCACGCAGCCTTGCGTCTTGAGATGTGTACCTCGTAGACAGTGATGGTGCTCGTTGAAGTTCATCATCTGGAACCGATTGAATTGCGCGGAGACGGCCTTGATCTTCTCCTCTTCTCCTGGTTGGATGACCTCGACTCCTTCCGCATCCCTGATCGATCGTCAGCGTCTACGCAATACATGTGAGATCTTCTTCGCTGGAAAGGTAGTGTCCTACCAGCGAACATATGTCCTTGCGTCGTCGTGAACGCCATTGGTGCCGTTACTCGCCATCTCGTATTGTCGCAGTGGTAAAGCTTGAGCTATGTTCTCGACCGCTCTCTGCACCAAATCGATCGTCGAATACTCCTGGCCTGAGTTTACTAACTGTTTTTTACAATGTTCTCAATACTAGAACGCTGCCAGCGGGCAGTTAACACTGTATGTGGAGGTTTATCACGACTGGAATGCGAAGACTCCGACCGTCCATCTACAAGCCTACATATATGATCGTCCATCGTTATTGACCAGATGATGCGGCTCCCCGCTCCAGACTTGACGCTGTACATTAAAGATTCCCAAGTACCTTACCTCCAAAGTTCCATCTCGCCGGGAGCGGAGGGGTACGCTTGTTCTGGCTGACCTCGAACCTTCCGTACCCACTATACATTGTACAGGCACCATGCCAACATTCGCTCTAATGGATTTATTATCGCGTGAATGCCCTTACATGGCGCGACACAAAGACGAGAATAATCACACAGACTGCGGGCAGAAGACCTCGACTGATTACCAGCGGAGTCTGATATACCAGCCCACAACCCTAGCAGGATTCCCCTTGGTGGAGGACTCGTCCAACCCAAGGCACAACAGGTGGCGAGGTGGGGTAGTCACTCTACATCCATTGCCGTAGCGGGTAGGACGAAGGGAAAGTAATCAAGAACAGACGCGGTCTCATTCCCGGCTGGTTGGCCTTGCACGACGAATGATGGTGAGGTGATACGAATAGCGGCCGCATATACGGTACCCCGCATGACTTTTGAGATGGAGGACACAAGGTAGCTCCCGGAGGCCTGGCCCACGTTCGATTGCCATCACAGCGCTACAGCACTTTGAATACGATCTTGCGACACCAGCACCATGGTCAAAGATCATTTTTCATTTCTCGAACCCTACCTATCGGGTCCGAAGACCATTCCTCATCCACGTGATTGTTACAGATTCTTGACGTGCACTTTCCGTGCTTCATCTTTGCTAATAAAACAACAAAAGCATAGCCATGAGGAAGGCAGGTAAGCATTAAAAGTTACAGCATTTCTCAGTGCTTCAAAGCATCATGGGCGAGTCATCGCTATCCTGGTCCGAATAGTACGACGTGAAGCGTCCGACGGCTTCAGTGGCGGCGAGGTCCTCCAACGCCGCCCGCGCCAGTCTTCCAGCGGAGCCGTTTCCAGCCTCCGGCACATGGACGAACTGCACCTGGACCCCGCGCTCGAACAGCTGCATGACCAGATCTTCTAGCTGGCGGAACAGATCAGCGTTGCCGATGTTGGCGCGCATCTGACTCGCGCAGCCGTACTGCCGCCAGTTGTAGATCCACTCCGTCATGTCCTGCGCCATGTACGCCGAGTCCGTCTTGACGATGACCCGACGCAGCCGACGCAGCGGGCCCGCGGATGTGTGCTGTGTTCGCTTCCGGCCGGACGGGTTGCGCGCGCGGATTTCTGCGACGACGCGCAACGCCAGGATACCGGCGTAGAGCTCGGCGCGGTGGGTGGTGTGGATGATGTCGGCAGGGAGGCGCATGGATTGGTTCCAGCCGTCGGCTTTGTGGTGGAAGAAGACTCCAACGGCACCGTCGGCCCAGGGCCGGCCATTGCATTTGCATGCGCCCTTGGTGGAGACGATCAGGGCATCGGTGTGGGCTGACTTGCCGCCGTTACAGTATGGATCTCGACACGCGAGGAAAGTCCAGGGCTGATCGGGAAGGGTGGTCTCGGCGAGCTCGTGGTCGTCATGAAGATGATGTGGTTGGTGATGCTCGAGGCGGTCGGCGTCCAGGTCGCGGTCTGATGCCAGTGATCGTTTGCGCTTGTGGCCCATTGAAGATTGCGATTGGGATTGGGATTGGGATTGGTAGTAAGACAACATGATTGTGAGGGGTGGTGTATGGCGACTGGAACTTGCAGTGTCGCGCAGAGCTGGTTGAAGGAAGGATGATCGGTAAAGAGAGAGCGACGATAGTGAAAGAACGGCAATGATACAGAATGAAGGAGATCGGTGGTTGGCGAAGAAAGACACGGAAGGAAGTAAGCAAGAACGGAACAAGAGGAAGAGGGCTTACATGTCGTGAGACGGAGGAGGGTGATGGCGATAGATTAGGACGCCAGCCTCGCGCGTCTGCGGTACCTCGCCAGGCTTGTGGCCGCATTGGAGTCTCCGGCCAGGGACGAGGGCTGACGGACCTCAAATCGGGAGGTTGGCGTCGACGGGACTGGATCGCGCTCACGTGACCAGCCATCGTTCATCTCGGTCTTGAGTCGCGCACGCGAAGGCCGAGTCCCGTCCATTTTTAGATCCCCAGCTCGGCTAAAGTCGACTGCACCATGATCGACCCATGTTTGTTGAATAGGTATGATCTATCAGCTTCAACAGCTGTACCCATCATTGATGTCTTGCATGGTCACCGGAGACATCTCATCGCAATGGCAGATGCAGAAACCATGGCGCGTACTGACAATCGTCCTCAGCTCAGCTATATCCGCCTCTTCTCTGCCCAATGAGCTTTACCAAGGACCTTTGAACTGATCGGGCAGTCTACGATCTCCATCAACCTACTCACTGGGATCACATCTGGAAGCCACATGATCACCAGACGTGCTGATAGACGTGTCTGTTGCACCCGGTAATGCTCGTCCAATCGTACATGCCTCTGTGCTATGCCCCTATGCGTGTCTTCAACATGCACATGGAAACACTACAAGCTACTCATCTCACGTAGTCCAGTCCTCTCAGCCGTTCGAATCCACATCTCAGAGATAGCCTCAGTCGTGGACATGCAGTCTCGCAGGAGTATTAAACCTCTTCCAGCCGTCTGATGCAGCCTTGTCACAGCAGCAAGCGTAGCTACAGACACACGCATTCCACCTTCGGGCACTGCCGACAAGGCTACATTACTGTATTGTAGCCCACAACTAAGTTATCATCACCTACAGTTTGGCTTGTCGACGGAGACAACGTATACGTGTAGTGTCTAGTTACAGGGTGCACCCAGTCCGATAATGCTCTGTGCCAAGTGCATGTCGCTGTTTGACCCAGCTTTGGAGGAGTTCGGACCAGGCGTGTCAACCACCAGGCGAACTGGTGCACATCATCAAAGTCTGCAACATCTCAAGACCGCTTCGGACAACGGGTGCTATCTCTGCTACGAGCTGTACCTAGAGTACGAGGAATATCGAGCAAACGCCGACGACTTAGCCCTTCAGAATACTCTCGAATTCCTCTCATTCCACCTTGAAACGCTGAGCAGGCAATCTTGCAGGCTTTGGTTCGTATTTGAAGCTGTAGAGTACACCACTAGGACCTACGAAATCATACGTATAGCTTCAGCACAAATTCCCACAGACTGTGGCAACATCCGAGCAGCTGCCAGATCCGATCTGCCCAATGACCCATGTCGGGTCCGTGACGATGGATTCGAGGTCCTGAGATCGAACGTACCCGAATCGACCGGCGATCCTCAAGTGGCAGGCCTAGCAAGAAAATGGTTGACACAATGTCTTGAAACACACCAATCCTGCGGGCATCTTCCCTCGTCACAG
Organism: Microcyclospora pomicola; assembly: GCA_002786065.1. NCBI lineage: Eukaryota > Fungi > Ascomycota > Dothideomycetes > Capnodiales > Microcyclospora > Microcyclospora pomicola. Next base: position 1,228,424 of record NHNY01000001.1, read on the forward strand.
CTTTCTCCCTGGTATCCTAAGCGCCTGCTAGATATCTCATCCGTGGATGGCAGACCTAAACTGATTCTGACTGATTACACGAAGCCAAGTGCAAGATATGCGACACTCAGCCATTGCTGGGGCGAGGACCATGCTATTTGCACGCTCACGGACCTCAATATGGCAGCATATCAGCAAGGCATTCCGTTCGAGATCCTGACCAAAACATTCCGTGACGCCATCACCACGGCTCGTCGCTTGCAATTCAAGTACATATGGATCGACAGTCTATGTATTCAACAGTCCGGGCCAGGTAGTCAAAGCGACTGGCTGGAGCATGCTGGCGCGATGCGACTCGTTTACAGCACCTCGGTGCTGAACATTTGCGCCGCCCGAGCTGAGAGTGGACGAGACGGGCTTTTCGTCGATAGGCCCAGGACTCAGGTGTTACCATGCTACCTTATCTGGAGATCATTCGTGAATCCGGATGAGCCGCAGAAGGTGTGGATCATTCGTAGTTCGATGCGACACAGCGCTGCCGCCTTGAGGATGTTGCCACTCTTCACTCGCGCCTGGGTGGTGCAAGAGCGATTTCTGGCGCCGAGAAATTTGCATTTTGGCACTGATCGGATCTGGTGGGAATGCAATGAATTAGCACTGGCTGAGGAATCCCATCCAGTAGGATTTCAGGACCAGGGTGAAAATTACGAACCTAATGTACAATGGCCGTTCAGCCTGTCCAATACTTTGCAGACCTCACCCAGGTTACTCTTGCAGAATTATAAGGACCCCCAACGTGAGATGTGGGAGCATCTTGTGGAACACTATAATCAGTGCGATCTCTCATTCCCCGAGAAAGACACATTTCTGGCCTTCGCTGGGGTGGCAGAGGTGTTTGGCCAGAAGTACAACCATGAGTACATCGCAGGGCTCTTCCGTCAACATCTGCCTTTTAGTCTACTGTGGGCCAGTCAAGGTGAGCGATCGCAGACTTCACGGGCACCTACCTGGAGCTGGGCGAGTATCAACGGTCAGGTGCTTACCCATATCTCGGCCGACTGCCCCCTTTGTGACCGATGCTGCAACAAACTCGCCATTGTACAGCATGTACATATTGACCTGGTCGATAAGAGGAACGTCTATGGCCCGGTGAAGACTGCCCAGCTCACCCTTCGTGGCCGGCTCATACCATGCAGAGTCCAGCGTACAAAGACCTTCAACACCGGCCTCATCCAGCCCATCCTGCTCTACACCAATCTCGGACCCGACGCGTCTCCACCTCCTCCTGGCGCGCCCTTCGATGCGCAGACCACGGTGGGTGGGGAAGCGCAGATCGATTGCGAGCAGGACGCCAAGACAGGCATGATTACGTTTGATCATTTCAATGTCTGGGCCTTACCTATTGCTGAACTAGTGCCAATCCTGTATCCGTACAAGCTCTGGCGGCGGCATCAAGGGCTATTGCTCAAACGGGTTGGCGAGGGGAAATATGCGCGGATTGGAGTGTACTATGTGCAATGTCATGTTCCCAATCTCGCCGAGCAGTTAACGAATCTTGCGCAGGATGTCTGTTTAGTCTGATCTGAAAGAAAGACGTGGTTCGCCCAGTCCGGTGTTTGCGAAGGATGGCTCTCACCACAACATTGGACTCGTTCACGTGTTGTAGCCTTACGACCTACCTCTTATCGGACGTCTGGTCGCTCGCCGACTAGGGGTCTGCGTATTTCACCAAGATACTTCGCAGTGAATTATCCGTACTTCTTCATTATGCTTCGGTCAGGACTACATGTGGTGGATCGATCACTGTAGATGACGTGCTCTCGACGCAGTACACATTGTTTCATTCCAGGAAGCTGATGCGGTTCGTGAGACCAACTGCGTCCCGGGATTTTCGTGTACACGCTCGACAAAGATTCGGTCGTCCGCACTCATGCGATAGCAGATTCTAGTTGATGCAGCATCAGGACGCAATCGGTATTTACAGATGGAGCGGCAAGGGGGTGACAGCAGAATCCGGACACGAGGTCAGATCTCAGCTTGTACCGAAATCACTCGTGAAGATGTGCGGACGCAGGAGGCCAGTCTTTGTTGTTTATGTAGGGATAAGATCCTCTCACCCTCAAGTTCCAACCGTTCTGGGATGCGGGATATTCTGAACCGAACAGGGTGTATTATAGCTTATTATAAGTGTTGGCGATGTCGAAGTCCGACCTTGAGTGTCCGGATTCTGTTGTCAAGGCGGAGGACGCCATCAGTGCTTACAGGTGGCGAGGGAGATTCACAGCGTCGCCTCAACTACGCTATATCTTGTGTGACGAATGGATGTAGCGTGGCAAGTGGGTTTTACGTCCGAGATACCACAGCGCTGACATTCCATGAAGAAAGAAATAACCTGAAATTTGCTATATTGGTCATGTAAGTCGTATATATCTATAATTCGTAGCTTATCTGTATTCCACAAGCAGTCCCTGTGCTGTCTAACACTTAACCTGGAAGCGATTCAGCTCAAGCCGTGCCGGGCATGGGGGTGATGATGGTATAATTACACGTCGGGCAGTGGGTCATACTGTCGGGCGTTTCTGGATAAACGTCCTTGCCGTATGTCGCGTTGAGGGAGACGGCTCCGACGACATCGCCGTCTTCGAGCCGGATCCAGGTGTCGACCGACTGCTCCTTCAACATCTCTTCCGTGATGAGGACTTGGCGCGACCCGCGAATCCAGTTGCCATAGCCGCCATATCCTGGCGATGTACGTTAAATATCGACCTTGGTACAGACTTGTGAGGTCGAGGCACTTACCACTATGCTGGCCAAAACAGAGATTGACGCCCTTGCCTGTGACACTCATGCCGGGCAGCAACGAGTCCCATTTGTAGCACCATGTATCACCGTGGTCGTGGCCACTGAAGACGGCCATCAGCCCCGTCGTGTTGGCGATGGCTGTCATGAACGGCACATCCTGACCGCCATACGCACAGGAGCCATCATCGCTACCCTCATCATAACCATCATCGTAAATATCAGGACAATACCCCTGAGCTTGCTGAGCTAGCGGGTAGTCGTCGTTGATGCCCGGTTGGCGGCTCGCATTCACGCCTGCCTCGGTCTGCAACGCCATCGAGGCATTCGTAGGGATGTGCACAAAGGCCAACGAAGGAATTGTCTTGTTGTACAGTTTCACGAGCTCGGAATTGGTCACCTGGAACCACTGCACAACGAACGGGTCCACCCAGTTAGGCTGAGCGATGGTGTCGGCGGAAGCATTCAGCGTCTGGTAGTAATCCCCGCCCCGCGAGTCGAAGAACCAGAGGAGTAGCGCCGGAGACAAGCTGCCATCGGAAGGGTAGACGGGGAGGAAGTAGTTCGTGACGCCAGCGGCCGTACCGAAGACCGCCTGCTGCGTCCGGGCGTTCGGCCAGCGATGCTCACGGGCGAGAATTGCATCGCGCGACAGGTTGAAGCTGCTGTCGTGGTTGCCGTACGTCGACGCCCATGTCAGGCCACGCTCGACGAAAGGCGCCACGATCTGGTCCACGTAGTGCGTGCTGTTGAACTTGTACGTGTTCTCGCCCGTGATCAGGTCGCCGTTCAGCACGACGAGCTGCTGGGTCTCGGCGTCAAGGATCGAGTTGATCACCTTGACGGTGTTGATGTCTTGCTGTGGACCCCAGGTATCCCAGGCATTCTCGCCGAAGTGGAGGTCGTTGAAGATGGAGATCTGGAATGTGCCGTCCTTGGTGAATTTCAGCGGTGCCTTGAGGTGGCTGTGTGACTTAGAGGCGGGTGCCGCGAACGTCCATGCGGCAAAGAACAGCGCCGTACTGAGAGCACACAGCATCTTGATCGAGACGCGAGACGATTGTGGTCTTGACTCCGTGCTCCAAGAAGCTCCACTGCTCGATTTCTCCATGGTCCATCGCCCTTTTATCTGCTTTCTGCCGCGGCCAACTATGCTACCAGCGTGGGAGTGCAAGTTCCGCTCCTCACCTCAGCATTGTGCCGCAGTACGGTGGTGAGACGATGGACAGCCACTGGGAGGGGAGCAAGGCGAAAACGTGCACGCAAGCACACGGATGCTACGGTATCAGTTGGTGCAGATCTGACCTTGCAGCGTGCCGAGTCGAGCAACGTGCAGACGGCAGAGGCGTGATCGACATCACGACTTTCAGTTCCGAGGACTATCCGCAGCTATTATCGCAGGGACGAACGACTTCGTATATTGTACAGCAGTCGAGCCTGGTAGCTACATGTAAGGTATATACATGATTAGAGAGACCACCTTCATGACCTGTTGCTTGCTTGGTGAGATACATGTATCTGCCCAGTGATGACACGGCTAGAGGTGAACCTACAAACAATGCAGGTGTTTCCTGTTGTGAACACATCATTTCACTGTCATGGTCAGGCAAACTAGTACACTTCAATTCCGAGTACAACTTGTGACAGTAGAGATGTAGGAAAATGTCCTTCTCCAGGATCAAGCAAGAAGCTTGATATCTGATGAAAGAGGGAGGGTCACGGCAAAAGCCATGATGGACGACAGCAAAAATTCCGCCAGTGCGGTCCCCGAAAGGAACGCATAGCAAAAAGCCTCCGCGATGTGCAATGCAGGGCCTTCCGCCACCCTTCCTCATTCGTGAGCGAGGTCGGGCCAACAAGGTAAGTATGAGGAAAAAAGGAACAAGAGGTTGTTGGAGGTATTGAACAGAATATATATGACCGTTCCGCGCTACTGAGAGGCGGGCCGGCGTTTAGCGAGGTTGCATCACGTGACTCATATTCACGTCGAGCGTTGGTGCAAATGACAGAAAGAGCATGTGATGGTGATGTTCGTGTCTGCCATCGAATATGAGATGTGGATTGATGAACCAGTAAGTTACGACGAAATCATGTTATGTAGGTATATACATATTGAGCTCCCAGCTATGCTCAATCATGCCCTCTTCGCCGTCAGATCTCTGACAATCTGCTCTAACTCTTCCCTTTTCCGCTTCCGTTCGATCGCTTGAGCCTCTTCATCGTCACTGGAGTCAACCTCTCGTTGCCCAATCGTGTCCTCGACCGTGCGCGGCTGCCAGCACCGTATGCGGCCATCGGTATGCGACGAGTAAAGCTCGACGTTGTGCGCCCTCCATGCCAGGGAGGTTGTACGGGTCTGTACGTTGCGAGGCCCGACACTCGAGGGCTGCGGACCCTGCGCGCCTAGCACGCGAAGACGCTTGTACAGAGCTCCAGAGTGCATGTCGAAGTCCAAGATGTCCCGCGGATTTGGGAAGAAGATAGTCTCCTTGCCTGCTGCAGACAGGTAGCTAGGTGCAAGTAAAGGAGTGACCACACCCATGTGATTGTTCTTGACGACTGGCCCGAAGTTTGCAAGCGTGTTAGCACCTGTCTTCATATCCCATACTCGCATTCTATCGTCGTGACCGGTCGAGATGAGGTATTGACAGTCCTCAGTCCAAACAATTCCATTGACGGGACCATTATGTGCTTTTCCACGTTCCCGCCTGCGAGCACCGGTACCTAGACCATCATAACCAGCGATACCAATGCTGTCTTCCATGTCTAGAGTTCCAAGACTACTTGCACTTCTCCGGATGTCCCAAAGTCGGCACGAACCATCCGTGGCCCCACTAGCGAGCACATTCTCGTTTTTGTTGTGCCATGCCAAAGAAAGGACAGATCCAGCATGGCCCGCCAGAGAGTGCGTGCTCGCGCCCGAGCGCAGGTCGATGAGTCGAACGGCCGGATGCTGCGTTGCACATGCGACTTGCACATGCGCCGCGACCGGGGACATTGCATGGCAATACACAGTAGAGCCCAATTCAAAAGTTGCAGCGGCAACCAAGGTTTCGCTGTCAAATAGCTTGACGGTCCGATCGAAACCAGATGTCAAGAATGACAGAGAGTCGAAAGGAAACCAAGAGACATGGTTGATCCCCAGGCTTTCTGTAGTAGATGTCCTGGGTGATGATCAATGACATGTCTGGCGAGTATGAAAGGCTAGCACACTACCTTGCTGCACTATCTAGAGGAAGAAAGGTCTTCTCAGGAGCTGCTACATCCTCGGATTCGAGATCCCATATTGCTAGCGACGAGTCTGCACCACCAGACAAGAGACTATCTTCACATTAGTGAATTTGTTCATGCGGTCTCTTGGGTAAGTAGAGTCGCACTATCTGCCTTCAAACTTGTCTACGGCAATACTATTCACGCCCGCGGAGTGCGCGACGCTCCTTGCATTTGCTACGACCTCGCTTTGTGCCACATCATCCAATCTCTGACGAGCAAAATTGATCTTTGGGCTAGATTGCAAGGAGCGCAGGAGACGTTCATTCTGCGCTTGAGCAAGGTTCTGTGGACTGATAGATCCGATCTGGCGGTTGAGTAGAAATGAGTTCATAGATCCTCATCATTCCTTGTCATATAGGTATATATCGAAAGCATCAGAGACTCTTTGTGGTGTACCTATGAACGTGAGTTGAAGTGAGTCAACCATTCAAGACGCTCGGACCACACCTCACTTTCACATGCTTCCATACTTCACTGGCCATGCACATATTTGTAGCCTCCACTACCTAAGCCTACCAGGGTGGATTGGAACACAACAATGGAGATTCCACCGCCTCCGCCACCGCCGTCGGATCTTATACCACCTCCACCTCCCCCGTCAGATCCTGTGCCTCCTCCGCCACCACCACCACCCGCAGAATCGATTGTACCTCCACCTCCGCCTTCCGAAGAACCATCGAAGAAGCGCAAGCTAGGATGGAGTTCCACTACCAAGGCCGCGCCGCTGAGTATTGAGGAGCTTTTGGCCAAGAAGAAAGCTCAGGACGAAGCTGCAGCAAAACCCAAGTTCTTGTCGAAGAAGGAGCGCGAACGTCTAGCTCTCGAAAAGCGACAGAAAGAGGTCGCTGAAGCGCAGAAACAGCATGAGGCTCCTACCAATGGACACACCAATGGATACGCTAATGGACATACTCACGGTGAGGCCCAACGTCAGCAATCGAATGGGATCAGACATGCGCCTACAGGCCCACGCGACAGACGCTACGCGAGCGGTCGTGGCGCACCAACAGGGCCTGCTTCGATGCGGTCGCTACCCAACAAGGGCTACGATTTGACACCAGCGCCCCCACCGAAACAAGTTGCGATCGTGAGAGGCGACAAGTCTGCGCGAAAGGGTTCGGAGGCAGATGTGGAGGCGGAGCTGACCCGTCAACGGTACATGGGTGCCGACACCAACACCTCGAAGTTCTCGGCCAAGAACAAGCGGAAGCGGACCACGGAGAAGAAGTTCAACTTTGAGTGGAATACAGAGGAGGACACGAGCCCGGACTACAATCCTCTTTACCAAGCCAGGGCAGAATCGAGCTTCTTCGGCCGTGGTAGGCTTGGGGGTTTTGCTGATGACGCGAACGACACTTTGGCAAAGCAATATGCTCGCGCGATTGAGGAGCGCGATCCTGAGGCGGGTAAGATACGTGCAGCCGAGATACTCGAGATGGAACGGAGGCGAAGGGAGGAAGGAGGCAGGAATGGGATCGACAAACACTGGAGCGAAAAAAGACTGGACCAAATGCGCGAGCGAGACTGGCGCATTTTCAAGGAGGACTTCAACATTGCTACGAAAGGTGGCGGCATCCCGAACCCGATGCGGTCGTGGTCCGAGTCCGCATTGCCACAGAAGATCTTGGACATTGTCGATCGGGTTGGCTACAAAGAGCCCTCTGCAGTCCAGCGAGCAGCAATACCGGTCGCATTACAGTGTCGCGATCTCATCGGAGTGGCTGTTACAGGTTCTGGTAAAACTGCTGCGTTCCTGCTGCCATTGCTTGTCTATATCTCAGATCTCCCACCGCTCGACAACGTGACCAAGAATGATGGTCCATACGCTATCGTACTGGCGCCCACGCGCGAGTTGGCGCAACAGATCGAAGCTGAAGCCACGAAATTTGCCACGCCGCTGGGGTTCAAGTGTGTGTCGATTGTGGGTGGACACAGCATCGAGGAGCAGTCATATAACATGCGCGACGGTGCCGAGATCATCATCGCCACTCCCGGTCGTCTCTTGGATTGTATCGAGCGCCGCGTGCTTGTCCTGAGTCAATGCTGCTACATCATCATGGACGAAGCCGACCGCATGATCGAACAGAGTTTCGAAGAGCCGGTGAACAAGATCTTGGACGCTCTCCCTGTGTCCAACGAGAAGCCTGACTCCGAAGATGCCGAGAACTCTGCCCTGATGTCTCGTCCGCTGGGTGGCAAGGATCGCTACCGTCAGACTATGATGTACACCGCCACGATGCCCGCAGGAGTCGAGCGAATTGCCCGCAAATATTTACGGCGCCCTGCCATTGTGACTATTGGTAACATTGGCGAAGCCGTCGACACGGTCGAGCAACGCGTCGAATTCGTGGGCGGCGAAGACAAGCGCAAGAAGCGGCTGAACGAGATCCTGCACTCGCATGAATTCAAGCCGCCGATCATCGTCTTCGTCAATGTCAAGCGCAACTGCGACATGGTCGCACGCGATATCCAGCGCATGGGCTTCTCGGCCGTCACGTTACACGGTTCCAAGACGCAGGACCAGCGTGAAGCGGCGTTAGCGTTGTTGCGCAATGGGCAGACCGAAGTCCTCGTCGCGACCGATCTGGCAGGTCGTGGTATCGATGTGCCGGACGTGAGTCTAGTCGTCAACTTCAACATGGCGTCGAACATCGAAAGCTACACGCATCGTGTCGGAAGGACGGGTCGTGCTGGCAAGACGGGTGTTGCGGTCACTTTCTTGGGCAACGAGGATAACGATGTCCTGTACGATCTCAAGCAGATGATCAGCAAGAGCTCCATCTCGAGAGTGCCCGAAGAGCTGCGGAGACACGAAGCGGCACAGCAGAAGAGCGGAAAAGGTCATAGAGGGAAAGCTGAGGACAGTGGCGGTTTTGGCGGTAAGGGCGGCTGGAACTGAGTTGCGGTCTGTACATCGTAGCTCCGTGTAAAGAAGGAAAGTTGCATCCTTGTGCGGATGTTCGTATTGGGGGGATCTTTATGAGACTGCCAGCCCTCTAATTTTTATTGTTTTCGCTTTCGTCTTGCTCTTTACATCAACAACCTCCACACACCCAAAATGATAGCCGCCGTACCCGTACACACGCCCATCAGCCACTGCAGCGTCGAGAACTTGACCGCTTCTAGCCTCTCCCGCAACGCCGCCGACTCCTGCTCGATCCTCGTCTCCGTCTCCTTGATCTTGAGGTCCTGACTATTCGCCTCCTCCCTAATCCGGCCCTTCTCTAGGTTAAGATCTAGCCGCACCGACGCCTGCGTCCGCTGCACCTCATCGCGCAGCCGCGAGTTCAGCTTCGCCAGCTCGTTCGTCAACCGCTCGTGCGACGCGCGCGTCAGGCTGCTCTCACTGCTATCCGCGGACAGCAGCTCCGACCGCAACTTCGCGAAATCGACCTTTTGCGTGTACGTCGCTTTCTCCTGGTCTTCGCGCAGCACCATCGTGCGCGTCAGGTTCTGGATCGACTCCTCCACCACGTCCGACAGCACCTTCATCATCGCGACCGCTTGGTCTTCCGTGAACCCCTCGGATTGCAGCCGTTGCACGAATTTCAGCGTGTCGAAGTGGTGGTCGCGTGGCCGCGACGGGGTCGGGGAGAAGTGCCGCGCTTCACCGAGGGCATTCTGGAGGGGAGAACGTCGGCGAGCCCATTGTTGACGAGCGAATGCGGAGGTCGCGGTCGTGTGGTGAGGTACATGGAGTTGGCGAGAGCTTTGCTGAGATGGAGTATGGACTTGTGACAGCCGGGCAGCCGTGGGCCGAATGGAGCTTGCTGTCCAGGACAGACGCGGGAGGAGAGTCGAGGATAGCACGGGTGCAGCCATGATGTGAGAATGCAGGGTACCGGGAGAAGAGAATTGGGACAGAAGAGTATGTAGTTGTGGTTGAAGACAGAGGCGTGCCAGTGGTAGTGGAGGTGTGAGGTCCACTTGGCAGTATGCCTACAATGGTGCAGGGAAGACCGGGGACCAATGGTATGCAAGCACGCCCTTATCAGTCCCTCTCTTTATATTTCGACGATGCCTATTCTTGCTTTGATCTTCCTTTCTAACCTCACTTTAATTACTGCATTCCGTTCGTCTGCTAGAAGGTCTTTGACTACTGCTGCGTTCTGGAGCTATGATTCTCGGACCGCGCTCAGGCGCCTGGCGACGGAAGATGAACTCGAGCCAAGCGTCTAGGAGCATCAAGCTAGACGGATGGATTGGCATTACGTAGTCTGAAATCCGATCGTTCGCATGTGATCAGAAGACGGTCGCCGTGGACAGAAAAACGTGCGCCGTGAGAGGTACCAGAGTTGACGTGCTTGGCGGGGCCGTAAACAAGTCGTTCGTCACAGGTAGGACCGACTGATCAAATGACCAGCAGAGGTAGCAAGCTGCGCTGCTGAGATTTGGTGTTGTCGGGTATTTCACATGTTGATTGTCTTCTCGTACCGTTTTTGCAGTACTTTTCTTCTCTCAACTTGCGCCGACCGCTCTGCTGCTTGAAGAAGCACTGCAAACAGCCACTTGCTACATTCGAGAAGAAATTTTGTTCAGCTTCTCTTCTGCTCGCATTTTGACACTTCCCGTTTCTATCATCTAGGAGATTAGCAGCAACAATGGCGCAAGATCTTCGCCCCGGAGCACTCAAATCCGATCATCAACGCTCTATGTCTCATGGCCGTGGTGGTGCCGGTAATATCAACAGCAAGCCAGCGACGAGCAGTGAGCCTGTGGACTTCGCTACACCGACAATCAAGTCGCAAACCTACACAACTGGTCGAGGTGGTCAAGGTAATTGGAGTTCTCGTTCCGCGGAACGGAGTTGACGTGCTCACAATGATTTCAGGCAACATGGCTGTCAATGACCCAAGCAACCCGTCGGCCGCGCGCACTGCGCAAGATGTAGACGCCCCTGCTGCTCACCACAAGGAGGTCACAGGCACACACCACTGGGGTCGTGGTGGTGAAGGTAACATGATGACCATGGGCGGAAGCGAAAAGCGAACAGCCTCCAAGGACGGAGCGAACGGACGACGGAAAGGAAGCTTTGTTGGGGATGCGATCGAGAAGGGCAAGGAGATGCTGGGACTTGGGAAGAAGCCGGCCGCGAACGGCAAGGCAAACGACAGCGCGATTCAGTGAAGGAGGAAATATGAATTGTAGGGACACGTGTAGCGCCAGAAAAGCGTGACATACTCGGTTTACTCGGCGGCGGCGGCGGCGGCGTCCAGGCGGCGTCCTTGTTTCTGGTATAATGATGCGAACGAGTGAGCTCGAAGATGCGATTGAATGTCGTGATGAGCATGAAGAGAGTGAAGTTGCTTGGCCATTTCTATTCCTGACAACCTTAATCAGACCCCAATTCGCATCACAGCCATTCTTCGTATATCTTGAACGCTTCATACAGGATCACTTGTCATCGTACACTGCCCATCTCCGACAGTTATCGCAGCACATCTCCCCTACCATGGCGCCCAAGACGAATTGCAACGTCGTCAAGCTGGCCTCGGTGGTCTCATATCTTCAGAAGTCACGCGTGGCGCACAATATCAAGGACCTCGAAAAACATCTCCCGTCTGTGGCTTCCATCAACGGCATGCAAGTCAAGGGTAGATGGATCACAGGCAAGGAGGTCTGATTTCAGCTCTGACATGACATTACACAGACTATCTTCAGGCACTGCAAGACGACAACCGAATCAACGTTGAGAAAATCGGTTCGGGTAATTGGTACTGGTCGTTCACCTCACAGGAAAAGCACATACGCCAGAAAGCACTTGTAGATGCGCAGGATCTTCACGACAAAGCCACCGTCCTCGTTGATGAGCTGAAGCAGAAGCTGGCCGAGATCGTTTCCCAGCGCGCTGACGAGGAGGAAATGCTCGGAGAGACGGGCGAGCGACGCGAAGACCTCGATGCCGTTAAAGCAACGCTACAGAAGGACATTCACCTACTGCAAATGGAGCTTGATGCTTACAAAGATAATGATCCTGTCGAGCTGGAGTCAAAGAAAGCAGAAGTGCTGGAAGCGAGGGCACGCGCTGAGCAGTACACGGACGAGATTGAGGCCATGGAGAGCTATATCATGTCGCAGGGGATGGACTCGGAGGCTGTACGGGCGATGCGGGAGGAGTGGTATGGCGAACAGTACGATGCTCAGGAAGGATGTCTGAAGGAGCTGTGAGAGAAGTGCTATTTGCGCTGTTGGTATCTGACGGCTACTTGTGGATTCCTCTATGGAGAGCAGGGAGAGCCGGAACCTGCTTTGCGTTCAACAATCACACAAGGTCCAGGGATTCGTGTGGTCAGCCTGGCTTGCAGTCACAGTAATCCTACTTCATCCGCAGCATCAGTATGACACAGTCCAGCACGGATCTCTATAAGGTGCTCTGAAACCGAGTCATACAGACTGTCTTCCAGTCACTCCTTACGAAACAGGCTGGCACAGCCCGGCCACATTCGAGTCATCAATGCTCTCTGTTCAAGGAGAGTTTCACAGCTGTACCAACACGTTGAGAAGTCTATAGAAAGCAATGGTCGTGCCTGAGGCGACAACCCTGCGCCCCGTTTGTCATCGTCATTCAGCACTGGCCCGCGTCCAAGCCCCACCATACGTCCAATGCTGGCCGATGTCATATGCTAATTTTGAGTCTTTCCCCGAAGTCAAGCCAGCCCATTCATTACATATCTCTTGCCAGAACTCTCTCTTAGGAGGACACCCACAGGCTCGCTCCGGAAACAGTTCAGCCATTCTTTCCTCCAGTCAAACTAAACCCTAGTTAACAGCTTGCAACTTCGAACATCATGGCGGACACCACGTCTGCTCAGAATGGATCCCAGGCCACTCCGAACAGCAGGGGGGGTGGTAGTGGTAGAGGACGTGGAAACCATTCCAGAGGCGGCGCCGGTGCAGGTCAACAAGGAGAATCTCGGGGGAGAAGCAGAGGACGCGGGCGCGGTGGTAGAGGACGAGGAGACCACAAACCTCGCGCCGACAACAATGGCCGGGTCTCAGCGATCGCAGGAGAACATAATCCTGCGGCATCACAACCACCTCCACAGCCCGGCGGAAAAGGCGTCTTTGGTGGTCGCCTGACCAAAGACGCCCAGGAGAAACCCCAAGGCGAGACGGAAGGTGCGACACCTGCGGAGGATGAGGTCGAGGCAGAGGTTTGCTTCATCTGCGCTTCCGACATCTCCCACCAGTGTGTAGCACCTTGCAACCACCGCACATGCCACATTTGCGCTCTCAGGTTGCGAGCGTTATACAAGACCAAGGCATGTGCACACTGTCGGACGGAAGCTGCGAATGTGATTTTCACCGACGAAGGCGAAAAGCGCTACGAAGATTACGTTGCGAGTGACTTTTTCGACACCGACAAGAATCTGGGGATCAGCTATGAGAAGAAGGAGATCCTCGAGGACACAGTGCTTCTGCTTCGGTATAACTGCCCGGAGGAGAGCTGCGATGTGGCCTGCAGAGGCTGGGGAGATCTCAAGGGCCATGTACGCACCGTCCACCAGAAAGTGATGTGCGATTTGTGTATCTTGAACAAGAAAGTCTTTGCACATGAGCACGAGCTTTTCACTCATCAGGAGCTGAAGAAACATGAAAAGTACGGCGACGACAATCCGGGTGCGGTAGATCAGAGCGGTTTCAAAGGTCATCCCGAATGTGGTTTCTGCAGGCAGCGATTTTACGGAGATGATGAGCTGTACACACACTGCAGAGACAGTCACGAACGATGTCATTTGTGCGACAGACGGACAGGGGGGAACAACCCGCAATACTTTCTCAATTATCAAGCACTGGACCAACACTTCAACCGGGATCACTTCCCCTGCTTAGACTCTGAATGTCAAGAGAAGAAGTTCGTTGTCTTCGACTCCGAGATCGACCTCAAGGCGCATCAATTGGAACAGCATCCAAATGGCTTGTCGAAAGACGCGAGACGAGACGCGAGGCGAGTCGACTTGTCGAATTTCGACTACCGACAGCAGTATCAGGTATCAAGGCCCCGAGGAGGCGGTCGAAGAGGTGGGCGCGGTCGCGATCCGAATGCCGACCCTATGCCTGCATCATCGGGCGGGCATATGTCCCGTGCAGAAGTAGCACATCAACGCGAGCGCGAGATACAAAGCGCACAAACGGTCTCAAGCCGTACTTTTGGCGGTTCACTCACCCAGCCCGAACCCTCGACACGAGCAAATGGTCGTGCAGCAGTATCTCCACGCCCTGCGAACGTTCAGCCTGCATTTCCCGCGCTCAATGCCCAGCCCAGCTCGAATGCTCCAACGTCACCTCGTACCGCAGAAGCACTGACTCCACAAGAGCAAGCTCGCCGACTGCGGCACGCTGCAGTGACGGAGCGTGCGTCAACTCTGCTGCGAAATGACCAGGCAAAGCTTACTGAGTTCCGTGATCATATCTCCTCGTACCGCAATGGCACCGTTAGTGCGCCCAATCTTATTGACTTCTTCTTTACACTTTTCCAGACCTCATCCGCCGAGCTTGGGAAGCTCATCAAAGAGCTCGCCGACATATTCGAGGTTGCCGGAAAAAGCAATGCGCTTCTGAAGGCGTGGTCAGACTGGAAAGCGATCAACGAGGACTACCCGTCACTGCCGGGAGGTCCTACTGGTAGCCATACATCCACGTCCGCTGGTGTACTAAGTGCAGGCGTCGGATCTTCGCGTGTCCTCAAGCTCAAATCATCCACTGCCCAAAGTGGCCGCAGCGTCGGCGCCGGTCCCTCGAAGACCTGGAGCACCGCGACAGGACATCCAGGCGCCAGCAATCCGCCCTCAGGCTTCAGCCCCTTCCCTTCTCTCCCATCTGCCAAAAAGCCAGCATCATCCGCTTCTAACGCTGGCTGGCTTGCTATGCGCCCTGCCACAGCCTCCTCGAACTCGAGCTCCGCGGCTCCTAGCCGAGCACAATCCAGCGTCAACCTGCGCCAGCAGGCACCCGTTTCTGGCGACGCCTTCCCCTCCCTACCTGCCGCCAAGAAGCCCACTAGCACTGTCTTCTCGCCCGGCTATAGAGGAGCGGGAGTGTTGCGACCTAATGCTACGTCATCGGTGAATGCATGGCAGGCTGGAGGCACTGCGAGTGCACCCATTTCACCGCCACCCGAAACGGATTCAGACTTCAAGGGCAAGGGGAAGAAGGGAAAGAAACAGGTTCTGTTCAATTGGGGGTAAGAAGGTGGATAGGTCATGATTGGATTGTATCGACGACAATAGTGTCACGGCGGGTTTGGAACCGGACTGATGAAACGCCAGGGTTTCTACGTGGATAGCGTAGATAGATCTAAAGCAATGCCAAATATGCCCCAAAAGGTTCTACGAGGTGAGCTTCGCTCATCCCCCTGCGCCGTGTCCAAACAGAAGTGGTATCGATCGATCAGAAAATCAAGAGCCCATGATGGAAACGTTCCCTCCCCGCAAGCGTATGTACATAGTATCCAGTTCTCAAAGTCATTCAACTGGCGTAGTTCTGACCAACACACAAAAAAAAAGACGACTCATCCGCGCACCACCTCACTCGGGCCATTTGCCCAACCCATGACCTCGATGACGACATTGCCGATGGTCGACAAGGTCCAGAGGGCGATCAGCGACCAGCCGATGCGCTTGCTCAGCACCCACTTGTTCAGGGGGACGGCGATCAGCAAGCCGACCAAGGTGACCAGCAACGTCGCGCCACTAACGATGAGCGTGTTGTCGACCTCGATCTCGTAGGTTTTGAAGTGGATATCTTTGTTCGGATGCTTCTTATGGCGATGCTCGGCGCCGCGGAGCAGGATGTAGGAACCGCTGAGGCCAATGCCGAGCAGGATGTTGAGCATCGGGCCGCCGAAGCAGGCGGACAGCGCCATCACCGGGTAGCCTAGATTGGCGACTGTGACATCGGCGACGAGATCGCCCAAGGAGTTGCCGACGGCGAAGATGGTTAGGCCCATAATGGCGTGTGACATGTTGAGGATGACAGCTAGAGCTTTCAAGGCGCCGACGACTTGGGCAGCGATGGTGGAGATCCAGGCAATGCTGACGACGAAGCCTGCAAGGGAGGTGATGGTGCGGTAGACTGGTGGGAAGTAGGTGGGTGTACTCGTCAGGAGGACAGGGATGAGAAGGACGACAGAGACCAATAGACAGATGAGGATTGGTTTGATGAGCCACGAGGATGGGAGATCAGAAGGTGACTGACTGTAGAACGAGAGCACCACAAAGATGGGTGCGGTGAAGAGTTGGAGGATGAGAAGCCAACGATTCCATAGCTCTGGCGTCAGGTGCTCGTCTGGATCCATGGGCAGGGGTGATGCTAGAGGAGCAGACTGGTGGTCAACAATAGTAAGATGATGTGCATTCTCGCCAAAGTTATGGCGACGTTGCTGCTCAGTCTCCGTTGCGACCATAGCTGAATTTCCGTGTCCAGTCAAGCCGTGAGTTGAAGATAAGCTGTGGTTGTGACTACCTGGACCAGCCTCAATCTCTTCGTCTTCCTGGATCACGCCGTTCAGAGCTTCTACACCTTGAACTGGCATTCCACTCATGCTCTTTGACCGTGCAGACTCTAGACTTGCATCTTTGTGAGCATCAAGAGAGGAGTCTTTGTCTTTGTCGGGCTCGTCCCCAACAGGCAATGTGATGGTAAGAAGGAATACGCTTGGTGCAGCAACCAAACCAAGACATTTCTCCCACCAAGTCTTTTCGGACCAGTGATAGATGGTGGGGAATAAGCACGAGATGATTGTGCCGGGTGGTGGTAGGATATTATAAGGCCACCAGCGCGTAGGTCGTTGATGCACATCTGCCTCTGTAGTTCCTGTCGGAACTGACTCTGGTGAGGCGATCGAACCCGGGAGATGCAAACTGGGAGGTCGAGAGCCCACGGGCGAGACCTCATCACGATACCGTGGGAACGGTGATGAGGAGGGTGTCGACGAGCGAGATCCTGTCCTGTTTGGCAATGTGATTTTCGGCAACGATCGTGCAGACGGAATCGCTTGTGGAACATCAGGTCGCATAGCCTTGATGTTAGGGACAGTCTCATCTGTGGGTGTCCTCAGAACCATCCCTGGCCGAGGCGGCGCTAGATGTTCGGGCGACAGTGCCCTAACACTAGTGTCGATGAGCAGATGTGATGGCGCCTTTGGGGTGGGAGGCAGGACTTCCAGTGTTGGAGATCTGACACGGTTTGGAGCATCGCTCAGCAATGGCACATCAAGTGTTGAAGACGGTCGTCGCTTTTGCTCGGGACCAGCAGCCACGTCCGATTCAGTTGACGCGACAATGCCATCACTGGGTCGGCGTATGTCCGGATCAAATCGCGGTAAACTGGCATGATCAGCAGAAACAGCACGGGCTCGTGTTGGTGCAGATCGCGGGATCTCGTCAAAACTCGGTCTTTCCATGGTTGGCGTGGAATCTGGATGTATTGTAATCTGGAAAGGCGGTCGAGCTGCCGGATCCGCACTGTTCGACATGTAGTCCTGCTGCTGCGCTGTCGTAAAAGATGGATCATCGGAGTACCGTCGAGCATGCAGCGGGATCGTCTGGATGTTGCGAGATCTTTGCAATGACTTAAGTACAGCCTGGAATTCGAGAGCACCAACCAACGATGGCCGCACAGGATTCATCGTATTCTTCCTCGATCTCGGTGGTCGAGTCAGGCGCATGTTCATACTGAGTTCGCTCATCCATCGTTCACGCGCTTCTTCTTCATCGTCCTCGTCTGCGGCACTCTCCCCACCTCGTTCAAGAGCACCCCAATCTTCGACCGAGAGTAAGGTGTTCGATCTCGAAGGGTGATGGTCGGGATCGTCATGATACTCCTCCTGCTCGGCCTCTAGCTCATCATTCGGCGCGAGGAAATGTCCCCTCGCGGCAGCTTCCCGTTCTCGTCTCTTCCTTCGTCTTCCTATCCACCAATGCCATGCTACAACAAAAGTGACGTAGAAAATGTAGTAGGCCACCATGGCTACACACTCCCAGAAATGTAACCTGCCATCCCATAAAAAGAGTATGCTGAACGCGGCAGCCACAGTGAAGAACCCCACGTCTCTTATGAAACTTCTCTTGGACACTTGGAAAGGCCTGATAAGCGCCATCGATCCTGCGACCACCGCCGTTATGAAGCCAGCCGCACCAAACAGCTCGCCGACAGCCAGACTGCCGCTGTTCGTGCTCATGGCTGCGAACGTGCTGAAGACATCAGGGCTCCCATTTCCAAAAGCCAAAAAGGTAACTCCAGCCATGCTTTCGCTCATGCCCAAGATGCTCGCGATTGTGCTCAAGTTGATACAGAAAAAGTCGCTGGCCGCGATGCCGATCGTGGAGAATAACAATCCTAGCCATGATATGAGAATGACAAAGGCCAGCGGTTTGGCATGTGCCAATCTGCAGTAGAACAAATCCAGATATGCAGCGAATCCAGCTTCGTCCGTGGGACAGTGCTTCTTTATGAAGGCACACTGATCTCGTTGGCGGTGCACAAGCCGGCACTCCTCGTCCTCGTTTCGAAACGAGCCAATGCTGCCATTGTCACTTCTCTTTGCGATTGAGAACGTCCTGAGCTCATCTCGATCCACGTATGGCTGTCGCAGTAGGGCAAACGTCGCAAGGCAAACAGCTATGAATAGCGTCAGATAGAAGGCACGCGCAGCACGATAAGGTGGGCGTCGCCGCGGGGCGGAGCGTATTGAGGTGGGAGACATCGAGATCGCATGCTTGGGGTGGAGAGGAGATGCTACAGCATAGTGATGAGAAAGAATGAACAGAGTGAGGACAAAGAGGGCGTAGAGATAGCCAGTTCATCGGCGCACACGACAACAGCTTGGCATACCTGCTACTGTCGCTAAGGCATGCAGACGACGAGCAGCACATGATAGTCTTCCGCGAAACAAGGATGCAGCGCGTCTCTGGCGTCATGTGGCTCTAACGTGGCGCAGCTGCTGATTCATCACCGTCCCCAAACTTCAATGCTCGCTTTACCCTCAAATCGATTGGATGATACAGCACTCGATGCAGTCAATGTTCAATCTCGTATCGGCATTTCGGTCGTGTTCCTGGCCAGGTAGTAGGTCCCAATACCAGTGCGACGCCGATGCCTCATGAACATTTCTCGCGCAAGACCGAGATTCGTGGCGATAGAGAATCAATCGCTACATGCTCATAACATCCGTCGTCGACGAGCACAACGACACAAAGGATTTTGTAATGGTTTAATCGTTGAGCATATTGAATCAGCTTGCGCGAGTAGAGCGTGAGGGAAGTTCGGTTACATTGACTCGAGAAGACCAATATGTATTACCAAACCTTCTTATGCGACAAACGCTTACTTATTCTCAAGCTCTATAATCCTCTTCGCCACATCTCCGAAGGTCTCCTCTGCGCTTCTGATGGTCAACGCCAGAATCTCGTTCCCCTCGGTTGCATCGAATCGAGGAAGTGAATGGCGAATTTTGGTATCTTTTCCTGTGTCCTTCGGAAGGCGGCCTTTCAGTTCTGGCACTATGTTTTGGCCTGCCAAGCCCTCGAGAGTGTTCAAGATTAGAGACGACGAAAGCTCGGCGCCCCCAATGAGGAAGCGCTTGTTAGCCGCGCCTGCTGAGGTAAGGGCACGTACATGCGCAGTAGCGAGATCTCGCACATCGATGTAGCTTGGAAAGAGACCCGCGGCGTACGTGTAAGGGAGCTCTTGAAAGGTCCCGTTGAAGAAATTGTAGACGAAGCTAATCATGAGGTTGAGCGGTTGTAGAGTACATGGTGGGCCGAAGACGAGTCCTGGTAGGAAGACGGTGACCTTGAGAACGACAGCATTAGCTTGAATCACACAAGTAAGAATACACTAGCGCAGAGAAACAATTACATCGAAACTCAGCTTCTTGGTCTTCATCCACTCCCACACAGCGAGCTCAGTCTCTTTCTTACTGGAGCAGTACATTATGTACTGAGACTGGCTCTGACGGGCGGATTGCGGAGTGATATCGCTCCACATAACATTCGTATACTCCTGTGGCTCATTTCCTTCCTGCGAACAGGCCTTGATGGAATGGATAGTCCCCGTGATCGAATTGGCACTGCCCGTGATCGCAACCGACTTCAGTGTCGGCGCATACTTATTCGCACTGCTGAGCAAGTTCAAAGTACCATCAACCCCAGGACGCAAGAAGTGTTTGTCGTAGTCGGTATTGAGGGCACTTGGCATAGGAGCTGCAGTGTGAACAATATGATCATATGACTTGGCTTGAAAGATGGCATCGAAGAGACCTTCCCCAGCGTAGTCTTCAATGACTACGATTTCGAACTTCCCCTTCCATTCCGGGTGATTGGCGAGAAGTTTGTTGCTTACTGAACTGCGACGGACAGTACCAGTCACTGTATGCCCTTTACTGATAAGCTCCGCAATTATATATGCTGCGACAAAAGAGTTGGCGCCTGTGACAAGTGTATGTGGCATTGCGAGGAGAGACGGTTTCTCAAATGACCATGGGAATGGACACAGAGGACGGTTGCGGCGAATGTTTCTGAAGCCGGAGTAACGTAAAGGAACAGACCATGTACGACATCAAGGATGCCTCTGATATGCTTATAAATCGGGCGCTCTGCATGCTCCAAATTGGTAGGTAATTATACTCGCTACGCAAGAAGCACGCAATTAGAAACGCTGCGAATTTGGTAGACACAATCAAAAGGCCTGACACATGAATTGCTGCAGTTCATATAGAGATCTAGGATTGCTCTGAACACCTTAGGAGAATGAGCTGATTCGTAGCTCTGCTGGTTTCTGCGCGGTTTCATCGACCTGTCGTCGGCAGCAAACGTCACGGGTATCCTCTTCCTTCTCGCACCATCGTAGTAGGCTGCATCGCCACGAGTCGCTGATCGCTGAGTCCGTAAGTCAAGTTTCTTGATCTGTACCGGGAAGATGATTCTTAGCACTGGAACATTGGAGGCTAGCAGATTACTGGTCGCGCATGGCGGAGTGTCGCACATCGTGGCTGCAAGCGCGGGCAGCAACGGCACGTGACCGTGATTGTTTACCATGTTTGCCTAAAGCGGTCATCCTAGTATGTACAACACCAGATCGATGAGTCGCGCAGTCTCTTTGGCCAACTCTACAGCATCTGCCAGGACACGACATCGCCGACCATGCCTCGTGTACGCACGAACCCTGTGCAGGACTACATGTCGCCTGTCAAGAAAACCCAGATCCCGCTCAACGATGACCGACACGAAAAGGCGCAGCGCCTGCAATCGCGACAAGTACTGCACTCGAAGCATATGGACGAGCTCAAGGCCGCAGCATCACCACAAAGAAAGCGCAAGTCGCTAGGAGATGGGCCTCTGACGCCCAGTCAGGCGAATGAAGAATACAATGTAGCTGGAAACGCCATAACACCGATGAAGCGCGTACCACTTCTCGCCAACTTTGAAGAGTGGATGAAAATGGCCACAGACAACAAAATCAACGCGACAAATAGCTGGAATTTCGCTCTGATCGACTACTTCCATGATATGAGCTTGTTGAAGGAGGGCAATGGAGTGAACTTTCAAAAAGCCAGCTGCACGTTGGATGCATCAGTCAAGATCTACACCAGCAGAGTAGACAGTGTTGCAACAGAAACCGGGAAGCTGCTGAGTGGACTTGCAGACAGTGGCAATAAGAAGAGACGGGATGCCGATGAGCAAGAAGGTGAAGACGGTGAAGGTGACGATGATGAGGACGAAGACGGTGCAAAGAAGAAATCCAAAAAGCGAGCCCAACGATCGGCGGAGGCGACCTTGGCCAGCTCTTTCGACCAATTACGACTGAAGAAGATGGAGCTGGAATTCTCTGTCGACCCTTTATTCAAGCAGATGTCGGCAGATTTTGATGAAGGTGGCGCCAAAGGATTGTTGATGAACCATCTTTCGATCGACGGAAATGGCAGGATTGTGTTCGATACCAGCGACGATGCTCAAGACACTTCAATTGACGATAGTCGAAGGGATAGCATGGATCCAGAAGGCGAGGAAAGCGACGAGAAAGAAACGACTTCCCCTGAGCCAGAGCTAAAGGACGGACCCATCGACATAGCAGGTCTGGCGGCCAGATTCTTTCCAAATCTCGACAAACTTGATGAGCAAGATATCTGTCCGTCACTAAAAACCTTCGAGCTGGGATCCGGGAGTAGCGCCCTCGACCTACCGTTCCTGAAAGCTCCCGAAGATTGGCGGAATGAGGACACGAAGACTGGAGACGCACCTGGACAAAGCGAAGACACCCTGTCAGACGATGTTGGAGCCTTCGGAATGGATGACGGTGATGAAGGATTCGGAGGCATGGACTTGCCACTTGACACGGGTTTTGGAGAGGGTGGAGACGTCTGGGCCAAGTCCGCTGCACTAGCACAACCACAGCGGACCCAAGATCTGCTCGTGGATGGCAATGACGAAGGTGGAGAAGTTGGCACCTTCGATACTGAAAGCAATTCATTCGGGGTTATGTTGCAGCACCGGGACCACGATCAAGAGAATATTCTAAACTACTTCGATAATGCACTCAACAAGAACTGGGCGGGACCCGAACATTGGAAGATTGCAAGGATGAAGGAAGCAAACAAGCCCGCTCAGCCGCAACGAGTGCGCAAAGAAAAGGAGCCCTTTGAGATCGATTTCGCAGCACCGATGAGCCAAGAACTGGCGACGCTGTTGTACACCACAGCAAAAGATCCCAAGACAATCAATCTTCCAAAGAACCAGCGAAGAAGCAAGACCCGGAACTTACTACCGGACGACAAGCACTTCAATTCCAAGGATTTGTTGAAGCTGTTCCTCAAACCGAAGGCAAGAATTGGCACCAGGAGGGGTGGACATTCAACTCGACAGATCCCCGCTGACGGTGAGATCGATGAAGCATATTGGGCGGCAAATCGTGGTCCGGACATGCAGGATGCTCCTCATCCAATGGACGACAACGGTGCGCCTGGCGGCTATGATGCGAACTTCTTCGGCGACGACAATCCATACTCTGCGGGCCACGACATGAACGACGATGATGAATTTGCCGATGCTCACGAGATCCTGCCCAGCACCGACGATGCTGGCATAGGGCCCATTGGGCCTGGTATAGACGGCATACCGGTCAGTGCATCACAAGGTGATGCTTTTGGAGTCAATCTAGTCACACAGTCACGACGATCACGACCAGAATATGTACAGTATGCGCGAGTCGCCAAAAAGGTGGACGTGAGGAGGCTGAAGGAAGAGATATGGCGGGGCACTGGTCTTGAAGAGCAGGTGAGTAACTTTCTTCGCGTGTGGAAATATAAAGCGTCCGCAAGCATACCAAGCACATACGACCACAGGCGACTGAGAACTGGGCATCCCGTCCGCTCTGCCATACATAAGCAGTCGACCGGCGAATTAGTAGTACGGTGGGTGACCACGTGCGAATCCTCGCTGTTGTATGTTTTGTTTTGCATCTCGAAAGTTTTGAAGAACGCCAAGCATGAAACGGTCAGCTAACATCTTCGCTAGTCTTCAACCACACCACCAGCCAGCATCTCTCCCAAACCAGCTGATGGTTCATTACGATTCACCTCGCTCATGCGCAATCTGCAACACGTCTACCCGCAGAAAGCCATGGCAGACATCAGCACGTCGTACGGGTTCATCTGTCTCTTACATCTTGCGAACGAGAAAGGCTTGGTCATCGAGAATGTCGAGGGTTGGCAAGATCTGACCGTGCGGAAGGACTTCACGGCTGTCGATCTGGACGTCGCGGGTTGAATTGGATCAGCTTGATGATGTGCAGTGGTTGGATTCAATGTTGTCGTCTGTACATGAATGTAAATGACCTATTAAGCCGTGGCTTTCGTTTCATTGAGTGTTAATTCGATGGCCTGGTCCCAGGACGCATCTTGTGTTGACGTTTTGACATGACAAGCCATGGATAGCAATGCCTACGTATACCCCATCTCATACGCCCGACAGTTCGGTGAAGGATGATCATGAGCATATCGCAAAACTCTATGACAGTGAGGCTCCGAGAGGGCTTGAAATATTACGAGACAGAATAGCACAGTCATGCGGGAATGTGGAAGTAGAGACGCAAACGTTACTACCGAACATGAAGACTCATATGCCATCATTGCGCTTGTTCACCATAATCCTGCAATCGTGGGACATTGCGGCACTACAGAACTACTCCAAATCATACATGGACCGCCATCAGAAAACGACAAGAACAACGTCAATAACAGATCGTTCCACATCAGCCCCAATTCTTCTACTCGACCGTGACGGACTTGGCCAGATTTCGCGGGAAGTCCACGTTCAAGCCCTCCGCGACCGCGAGCCAGTACGCCATCAGTTGCAGCGGGATGACGTTCAGCAGACCCTGCAAGACGTCGACGTTTTGTGGGACTTCGATCTTATCTGTCTTCTCACCAGGGAACTCGGTGTCGCCGGTGTTGCAGATAACGATTGGTCGGCCCTTACGAGCGATGACTTGTTGGTAGGCGTTGAGAGATTTGGCGAAGATGTCGTCGCGTGTGAGGATCATGACAATCGGGAGGTTCTCATCGACAAGGGCGAGAACACCGTGCTTGAGCTCACCCGACATAACGGCTTCGCAGTGCAGGTAGGAGATTTCTTTGATTTTTAGAGCACCTGCGAGAACTGTTAGCTGATATCATCAAAAGCAATGCAGATCGAACTCACCTTCCAAGGCTGTGGCATGCTGAGCACCACGTCCGAGAAGAAGCAATGACTTTTGGTCTTTGAACTTCAAGCACAGCTCTTTGATGCTCTGGTCGAGCTTCAAGATCTCCTTGAACTGGTCCGACACTTTGCCAAGACCATCCATGATATCTAATCTCCTCTGCTGCTTGCTGGCGCGATCTTCCGAAAGTGACAGCGCGAACATGACCATGCAGACGAATTGGGATGTGTAGGCTTTGGTAGAGGCGACACCGATCTCAGGGCCGGCATTGATGTGAACACCACAGTGTGTCATCAAGGAGATGCTGGAGCCGACGACGTTAACGATTCCAACAGTCAGGGCACCACGCTCCAAGCAGTATCGGAGAGCCATAAGCGAGTCTGCGGTCTCACCAGACTGCGAAACGAAAACGCAGGTGTCGTCTCTGAACACCGGTGCCTGGCGATCGAGGAAATCCGAGGCCAGCTCAACGGAGATGGGGATCTCGGTCAGCTCCTCAAAACAGCCACGAACAGCCATGCAGGAATGGTAAGAGGTACCACAAGCGATGAATATCAGACGTCTGCATCTTCGGATGGTGCTGATGTACTGCCTCAGTCCACCAAGAGTGACGGTCTTCTCTGCGACGTTCAATCTTCCTCGCATAGCGTTGACCACGGATTCGGGCTGCTCAAAGATTTCCTTTTGCATGAAGTGATCGAAACGTCCTTTCATGATCTCCTGCAATTCGATCTCGATAGTCTGGATAGCACGTACATTGCTAGTGCCATCCATCTTTGACAGACGGTGAATGTTGAGCTGACCCTCGTGGATGTGGGCGATGTCGTCGTCCTCCAGGTAGAGCACTTTCTTGGTGTGCTCCACGATGGCCGAAGGATCCGAGGACAAGAAGAACTCGGCCGGTTGTGGCAAACCGTCGTCGGAGAGGAAGGCGCGCGATTGCGAGCGGTGAAGAAGAGACTTGTCTGGAGGCGCGAGCAGACTGGCGCCGAGAGAGGCACCCAGACCAGAGTTCTTCTTCAGTGCAACATTCTGGCTTGCACGCTCTGCTGGGAGCGCCACACCCTCCTCAGCGAACTCAACGTCCACAAAGTCAACCTTCATCTTCTTGGCTGTGCGCACGCCCACGACCAATGGAGAACCCTTGCGAGCCGCCACAACTTCGCCTGGGAAGTGTACACTCTTCATCAGCAGACCGAACGCGCCCTGCAGCTCTTTGATCACAGCCTTTGCGAGAGTTGTGAAGTCAAGCCCTGGGTGCTGCTCGAAGATGTAGAGTGCAAGCTTCGCAATAGCCTCAGTGTCCGTCTCCGTCTCGAACTTCATCCCCTTAGACTCCAACAATGCCTTCAGCTCTTTGTAGTTGGTAATGATACCGTTGTGCACGATCGCGAATCTCCAGGTGGGGTCAGATCGGTGGGGGTGGCAGTTGATTCTGCTAGGGGAGCCGTGGGTGGCCCATCGGGTGTGTGCGATACCGGCATGGTTGTCGAAGACCTTGGTCATGTCGGGCTTCTCGGCGGCAATAAGCTCCTTGAGCTTGATCACCTTGCCGACCTCCTTGAAAGCGAACACCTCATTTTTCTTGTCGCCATCAATCGCAAGACCAGCGGAATCGTAGCCACGGTATTCTAGGCGTGAGAGGCCTGTCGAAGTGCTGTTAGCTGACGATTGGATGTGTGTCCTGCTGTTCCAAGCTTCTTACCATTGACGAGCGTATCGAGGATGTACTTTCGGTCCTTCTCAACCAGGTAGTTGATGTACCCAAAAATTCCACTGGGCGGTCAATCAGCAAAGTGTACCTGCCATCCACCAGTCTACGATCTCTACACACCACATGCTTGCTGCTTAAGAGGAAAAGGAAAGGATGTTTGAGTTTGGGGTGGTTTGCAGATCACCAGATCTTGGATCGTGAAGCGCAAGATCAGACACTGAGCAAGTCGGTGTGCAGCAGACGCGGTGTCGTCAATCTCGTGATACTGGTCGTACTAAAAACGAATGGAGCAGAATTTGGAGGATGTGTAGGTGAGTCGTCAAGGTATGGTGTGAATGTATACGAGGTCAAGGATGAAGATGGGAGGTGGTTGTGGTTGTGTTTGTAGTTGTGAATTAGAGTTGTTGTTTTGATAGAACATGCGCAGCTTACATACTGCCCAAGCCCACCAGGCGTCTCGGGCTTACTCTCCCACTTCTGCTCCCCACCACTACGGTACTCAACCACGTCTCAGGGTGCAGCAGACCACGTCCAATGACCAGACAGAACCACCTCGCACGAACCAGGACCGCCGTTTGTAGTTCAGCCCCTGCTTCTATTTAGCAACACCCGCCACGTATACATACGACGCCGCAAATTCAATACTGTCCGTCGTCCCAGAATCCAGTACATTATCGTCGTATTGCTTGTCTACCAAAGCTAGATATCAATACAGATCTGTGCAGAGGATCTTCTGACTGCACACAGGCCAGTCGGTGGCCATGTGAGTGGCTTGGAAGCTCGCCGTGGCAACAACTCTAACCATAAAGTTGCTTAGGAGCCACGCAGCCTGTCAGGTACCGCGCCAGTGAGCTATTCTCGGTATCGCCAAGACAGGCATTTCTGAATCCTGCGTCGTCGATTATCGCCGAGCATACTGACGGTGCCCAAACGTTCATAACTCTCGGGCCTTTTGCAATGCCGTGCACACCGGTAATCCCGGATACCGATGCCTTGAGCCCATGAGGTCACACGAGAAGCATCCCAGATGTGGGACGGCGCTGCGTGATAACGCTGTAGCCGGTCTCCTGATGCCAATGCTATTTCAGGATTCAGGGATGGCCATGTTCTTGCAGCATTCTGACAGAACTGCAACGGGAAAGTGTATAGTCGCTGAGCCACCGTCTTATTCCCAGAACGAGTCTGTAGTGGTCTTGTTTCAGATTGGGATGACTGTTGATCTCGTCGAGTAGGTAGGACGTTCGACGACCGAACTTTGCGAATCTACTCTGCGTTACTTGGTAACATTCTTCCTTGTCACTTCGTCCGCAAAGCCCATGAAGCGAGGTGTTTGACATGTCATGGAGAAAGTGCGCGTGCGAGATGAAGCGAAACAGGTATGTACGATCGAATGAAAATTACGTGTCTGGAATGTACCTAATCGAGGCGATATCAGTGTCAAAATGTGAGGCCAAAGTGACTGCATGTGCGGAACCTTCCCATTTGGGATTGACATCATCTTCACATGCTGGATATTATTTGATATCTCGCACACCCCGGTGAATGCTACATCTACATCTTGCGATCTACTCTCAAGGCGCACTGCTGAGTCGTTCTTGAAGTCGGGGATGTCTCTTCAGGAAGTCTTTGCGTGCTGGCCATCGGATCTGAGCATGTGAAAAGCTAGCCGGCTTGTTTCAATGATCCTGTCCCGCTGAACATCTCTCATGCAGTGTCTAGCCTGTAAACATCTCCGGCCAGAAGTGCCTGTCTCATGTTCTCTCAGGTGTCCGCAAGATTGCCTGGGAATTGTATTTGTACGGAGACTTGAAGAGTTGTTGGCAACACTTCAAGATGACATGGACTTTTTGGGGTGGCGGAAACAGGACGTCACAACCAACCAATTTGACACCACCTTCCAATGCTGGCAGACCCACAGACTTATTGGAAGAATCTCGAGGCCCCTCTGAGTCTCATCCCGAGGGAGTTACTCGTAATTATCTCCATGGCCAAGGAAGGTCGCGATCAGCACGGCATTCGACAAGATCATTGCTTGATGCTCGACAGTCTCAGAGCCATATGAACGATAGCAGTGACGAGAGCCAGGCTGAGGAAGTGGCAGTTGCAGTAGAACTCGCCACTAGGGGTGAAACAGTGCCGAGCATGAAACGTAAAGTCAAGGGCAAGACCGCCAATATCTCGGAGGGCAAAAAGCGGAAGCTCGAGGCGACAGTAGATCGTCAGCCATCTGCTCAAACTCAAATAGCCAAGAAGCAAAAGGCCGGCTCGCGAGTAACCAATCCGAAACCGTCGAGGACGCGGGATCAGGTCGAAAGTGAGTACGATACAAGCAGCCAGAGCGATGAGGACGAGAGCTCCAATGCAATATCGAACGGTCGAGGCCAATCCTCTACAAGTATGGATACGGACAGCAGTGATGAGAGCGGATCTGAGGAAGAAGAAGATGATGATGACGATGAAACAGACGACGATACCAGCAGCGAGGATGATAAATACCAGTATCGCAGACCAGACGAAGAGGAAATCATCGAGGCAGCCAAAGTGCGATCCAATCAACGTGAGAAGCTTAGAGCTCATGACCGAGCACCGGCTGAAGTCCCTGCGACCAGTACATCTCAGGCTTTGGAGGCGAGGCTCAAACAGAGACATGATTGGTATACTACTTAATTCAAACAACGACAGGATTCCACTAACAGTATATCAGGATTGTGACACATGTCTGTAGACACGACGGAAAGTCAATAGCTCTGCAAGATGTTCTTGTCGTCTACAAGTATCTTTGCGCCACAGACGGTGCGGTCACCTTGAGTCGGATACGAGTCGCTCTCAAATCAGTTTTCCCCGAGCTGAACAACACGGGAGGCCAGGGCATGTCACAATCGGTCTCCGGGTATTACTGGCAAGCATCAGCTGTCAGTGAAGTTGCTCAGATTATGATGCGTAACTGGTAGGTGGGAATAGCTGCTATATCGTGATCGCGACATATTTTGCTCACACTCATCAGGATACAGAACAACATAATTTTTGGCCCCCAATTTTCAGGGTCACCCGAGGATTCTGCCACATGGGCTGCTTGCAAAGAAAGCTTGCACGATCTTGCAGATTTCGTGTCGTTCTCTATGTTCTTGGATATCCTTCAGCAGCTCTTTCCTGGCACAGGCGCGACGGGCTGGGGCCTGAGAACGAAGCTGCCGTCGACCCATCGTACCATAGCGACTACAGACCCGCAAAATGTCACTACATCTACAAGTCATCCCGCCGATGAGGCGACTGGGATTCCAGACATACCCCAGACTCGCTTCGAAGATGCGTTTCAAGCTTGGTATGTTCTCAGACATCGGTCGCTGGGCAATTGCGAACCTGAGCACTAATGACTCTGCAGGATTCGCGCTAATTGCGTTCACCTCAATTTTGTTACCACTAATATAAATAGAAAGAGCGTGCTCAAAGTAGCAGAGAAGCATTTCGGGCTGACAGTCAGTCAAAAGAAGTTCGATAAGGCTATCAGAGAGGTCTTCCCTGAATGTCAAGATGCGCCAGTGCAAAGCCTCTATACTGGTATCGTGACTCGGGAAGCGTTCGATAGAGCTCGCAATTTACTGGAGACCAGCGATGTATACGAGTGGTACGCAAGCTCGCCAACAGACCGCGGGCGTGAATGCTGACCAGTGAGCAGGCTACGTAGTGTTGTGAGA
The DNA here is from genome assembly GCA_002786065.1 of Microcyclospora pomicola. NCBI lineage: Eukaryota > Fungi > Ascomycota > Dothideomycetes > Capnodiales > Microcyclospora > Microcyclospora pomicola. Next base: position 1,258,583 of record NHNY01000001.1, read on the forward strand.
TACAATCATGACTCTCAAGTGCCTTATACAGCGCTACGAAAGTCGTACTTCAGCTTCTCTAAGGACTGCATAGCGCTGTCTCACTTCACTCTTGCGATAGCGCTCAAGAAAACATTCCCCAGCCTCAAAATCACGAGCCCGCAACAAGGCTCTATTGCAGCCATTGAGTTGCTTGGGAAATATGTCACGGCATCAAGCTCTCCTGCACTGATGCGAGTTCGTACTTGGTAAGTCATTGCAAAGGTCAACCTGATGTTGGACATCACTAAAGCATGTATAGGGTTCGTGCAAATTTCTTGCCCAACCCTGGAAGTTACATCAACCCACGTGAGATGATGGAAGTGTGCCAGGTCGCTCATTCAGACGATGAACTCAACGCATCATTGCTTGATTCCGCACTCCGGTCAGAGTTCCCCGAGCTCTCTGCCGTCGATCGAGGACTGGTTCAAGGCTTGAAGCCCAATGACCTCGCAGGGTCTCGATGGAGTAGTCAGCTACTGCAACTTGGCCAACTACGGGAACAGAGACGAAATTGGTAAGACTGTTACCATTGGCATTGTCCCATATGTCCGACACTGACTGATATCAAAGGTTGCTATCACATTGTCAACAAATGAAGAACTCCAAGACACCATCCAAAATCGCGACCTTCTTCCAAATATATAAGACCTCGCATCCTGAGGACTTTGTTTCCCTGCGCGCATTCGTGCAAGAAGTATGGAGAGTCTTTCCGTCACGAGGCAAATCCAGACATGTTGGGCTCCGCTACATTGAGAGTTCAGACGACGTGGATTCGATGGTGGCCCGTTGGTCAGTCAAACATCTGTCTGTTCTTGGCAAATCACTAATTTTCAGTACAGGATAAATGCAAGTATCGTCTACGACTCGACCTATGCACTGGACCTAGTACAGATCTACCATGTATACCAGGCTGCTAGCCGGATTCAGGTGGTATCAATGGATGCCTTTCATTCTATGCTCAAGAAGCTCTTTCCCGACATCGACTCTGCAGATTCGATACACTTGAGGGGTGTCAAGTACAAATCAGCTGAACCATGTGCCGCGAACTTAAGACTTACAGGGCATGTGGTGTCAGATGCTGATGCTGCTGGGAACCTACAGTCAGAAAACCCTGGTCTTGTAAATGATCAAAGACTGGGATTGGTCGACGGCCAGAATCATGAGGCCGCAAGAGTGCTCACTCATGTCAAGATTGAAGATCAGAGTCTACCCGAGAATGTAAACGGAGTTCGCACGAGTCCTGTGGGCAGCGTGAATACTACCGAGACTGCACTTCCCAGTCTTCCAACTATGGAACCAACCATCATAGCACAGAATGGTAATGTGCCAGCCGAAATTGGAACTTCAACAACAGCAGTCCTCCAAGAGACCCGTTCAGATCAGCCAGAAACAGCGGGGACGACCAAGACGACAAAGCCAACGGCCACAACTTCAGATGAGCCGCCGCAGGACCTTACTAGCCACGTTCCCCAAGTCAACCCTACGACAACACATGTCGGTGCAGATTGGTTCCGACAGTACATAATGTACGAAGCTGAGTCCGAGCTCAATATGGACGAAGCTCACAGTATGCATTCCAACGCTTGTGTTGTATCGGGAAAGCAGCCTTACACGAGGCCTATATTCAGCCGAGCGCTAGCACGTCTGTTTCCTGAGGTACGAGTCATGCAGGCTGCGTCTCATGTGCGTGGACTCAAATTCACGATGCCGGCTCAATATCCGGCCAAGGATCGTGAGGCGCCGCTCGATCCTCAAGATGGTGAAGAAGATCTAGCTCCAGCTTCTTCAGAGCACAAACCTCAATTCATCAAAGCAGAAACAGTTGACTTGTGCGAGGACGACAATGCAAGAGACGTACCAGCTGGTGTTTCCGGAGACATCGCGCTGTCTGAACCTACCCACAACATCTCCACACCCGATGTTCCGCTTCCACGGTCTGCACCATCAGCGATGGCGCCGCCCGATGCAGTCCAAGTCGCAATCGGACACATCATTCTAGACTCTCCAGATCATCTGTTCTTCCACCATCACCTCAGCACCGTCATCGACGCGTGTGCGTCAATTTCTTCGAGCATTCAGGGTCTTGATGGTATGATCGATCTTGTTCAAGCCAGAGCAAAAGAGTTCGGCGTGACTCGGGATCTCTCCCGACTGAACAGGATGTTGAGAGGCGTTTGGCTACAGCGTCATGTTTCTCACTTAGCAGAGGAGGTTCGATCATCTGAAGCCTTTGTCCAGGTCGCTGCTTCGATTCTTACGAGTGGCACTGAGCATCATGGGCCTGGTTTCGTGGAGCAAGTACTCGCAAGGGTCAGACAGGTTCCAGGCACAGACACGACGATGCCATCTTGAGAGGTCTATGCTGACCTCATCTGCTTGCATTGGACATAACTCTTTCTGTTCGGCATCGTCATCGAGCTTCGCATCGTGCCACTGCTTGAGTGGATTGATCATGGTAGAAATATGTACACTGCCTGCCAAGCGGCAATAATTACATCTGATATGGTCAACATTGATTCAGCCATGAATCGTCACCCTCGAAAATCTTGTGGTTTAAGCATCATGTCTACCTCCGTCGCAAGCTTCGAAGGAGCATATATGCTATATGCTGTTCTACAGCTTCCAGTATTGACGCCTGCTCAGGTGTCTTAGACTACACATCTATTGTGGCAGTTGTGACTTGGGCATCTCTGGAATTAGCCAGTCGTACAGCCTGTTAGCATCACTTCTCGTTATAGATAAGAGAATCGATTTGGAGCCCTGATACACACCGTGAGCGATCCGCCGAAATGTACTGCATATGCAAATGTATATGACGACGTAAGGTGGTAAGGTATTAGCAGATCTCCACGGCTTCACTCGGCTCGGATCCAGCAAGGATGTGGGGCTGCGACGAGGTGAGAACCATCTCACGTCCCCTCTATCCTCACATATTTTTACCAAATCAAAGCCTGATCAACACATCATGTCACTGAAATCAAAAGTTCCTTGGGCGAAGAGCCCGATCGTAATCAATGCTCCAGTATGTCTGCCTGACCTAGCCATGTCGCTCCCGCAACCACCAATCCGTCCCATGTTTCAATGCTGTAAAGGTGCCACCGCTGATGCCAACAGATGGCAGGATCCGCCGGGGGCAACCTCGCCAGTGCCGTCACCAACGCCGGCGGAGTCGGCCTGATCGGCATCGACGGCAATCTCGAAGGCATCAGCAAGCAACTAGACATTGCTTGTGCAAAGCTCACCCGGCAAGCGAACGGGCTATTGCCCGTGGGCTTGGGTGTCTTGACCTTCCTGATGGACGCGGACAAAGTCTTCGAGCTCTTGGCACAGTACAAGCCCGCGATCGTCTGGTTGTTCGCCGCCCCGCAGCTCGCGGACTACGCCGTCTGGACGCGCAAGGCGCGAGCGGCGTTGCCGCACGATACCCAGGTCTGGATCCAAGTCGGTAGCGTGGCGGGCGCGCTGCAGATTGCGCGCGAGTGTGCGCCGGACGTACTGAGTCTGCAAGGGAGCGATGCAGGCGGACACGGGTTTGAGAAAGGTGCGGGGATCATCTCGCTCGTGCCGGAGGTGGCGGATGCGTTGACCGCAGCTGGCTTGACGCAGATCCCGCTCGTGGCAGCAGGCGGGATTGCGGACGCACGTGGAGCGGCGGCGGCATTGACATTAGGCGCGCAAGGAGTGGTCATGGGGACCCGTTTCCTGGCCGCGAGTGAGACCGATCTACATCCCGTCTGGCGCAAGGCAGTGCTTGGGACGAGCGATGGTGGGCGGACCACGGTTCGTGCGAGGTTGTTCGATAACCTGAGGGGTCCGAGCATATGGCCTGGCGAGTACGATGGGCGGAGCATCGTGATGGAGAGCTATACAGAGCACGTGGCTGGGGCCGACATTGAAGACCTTCGCAAGAAGGTGAAGGTGGCGCTGCAAGGGGCAGAACGCGGGTTTGGTGTGGATGGTAAGGGGAGAGTCGCAATGTGGGCGGGGACCGGGGTCGGCTTGGTCAAGCAGGAGCAGAGTGCGAGAGAGATTGTTGAGCAGACGAGAGCAGGCATCATAGAGGTCCTCGATAGAACGAAGGCGCGGTTATGAGTACGAGATATTGATGTTCATGAGTCCCGTTACAGTGCGAAACCATCACAGGCGTAAATGCACATCATCCTAGCAACATCTATTTCATGGGAGGCTGTAAGAACCAACTTTCCTTACATTAGACCCCTTGTAGCGATGTAGATTTTCTCCTGCATGCCTGCTCGTGAACAGTGCACAAAACAATAGAAAGTTCGGTATCATTTGATATCATGAGGTATGTGGTAAGAAAAGAACCTGCTGAATTCTTGGTCGTTCTAATCTCCTTTCACTTGCCCACTTCGTTCCTTCAGCTCTACTTTACCAAAACCTCTATGCTTGAGATCCTTGCCGTTGACGGCAGCGTAAAGCCATATCAAAAATCCGGTGCTCAAAGCCATGAGTAATGCCGAGAAAGCAAACAGCCTGCGGACACGTGTAAGTGACGTTCGTTCACTTGCTCAACATCGCAATTGCAAACTTACCCGACCCTCTGATAGGTGTCCAGCACCTCGAAGATGGGGTATGGGTAGAACTTGTTGAAAGTGTAGCATCTTTCCACCCAGTACCAGTATGAAAAGGCAATTACAGCACTCAATCCGAATGCTGGGACGAAAGCGATCGTATATGGCGGCGAGAAGAACAAAAGATCGATCACCAGTGCAATAGCCGGTACTGCATGGAAGGAGAAGTCGGTCGGAAAGTCGATTGGTGGCGCCCAGTCTGGCAGCACGAGTGATTGATCAATCTAGATGATTAGTCAGCATTGACTTCGACATGTCTCGAGGATACGGATGTAGCGATATAGGTTCCAATGACTGGACTCATCATGACATTGCGCTCGGATCTTGCCCTGGGTGGACTCACATTCTTCAATCCCCAGTATAGAATACTAATCAAGCACTCCATCGGTGCGCTGGCCACACTCAACGTGTTCTTCAAGGCGAACAATCTCCTACTCAGCGTGATGTCCGCTAGCAAACCAATCGCGAAGGTGAGAGCTGCAGCCGAGAGCCCAATGATAGTCAGGTATTGAAGATGCCATCCATAAGAGTCGTTGATTTGTGTCGGATGCCGCACAAGCTGATCGAAGGAGTATGCGAAGGAGGAAAGGCCAATGAGCTGTGTTGAAGTTTAGCCGTCAGCTTTGCACGTTCATTGCCCGGAACGCTCAAGATCAATGCACAGAGAGGATACGTACATGGAGCAGTGCACTGCTGCCTCGTGAAGGTGACGGGAGCCGTTGTAGCGGGTGCTGTCGGTACAGCTTTTGAGCGAGCTTGTTCGCCATTGGAACAAGAACCAAAGATCTCGATGTATCGGTCTATATGTATGGAGGTGTATTTGTACAGAACACTGAACGCGTGCCCAAGCGAGTGACGAAGTTGTTACCTGTTCCTGAAGAATGCATGCGTGCATGTGACTTTGCGGGAAAACATGGAGTGAGGTGAACCCATACAGCCGATCGATCGAAATTCACCCGCCAATGACCTCATAAGAGTCGCATGTGTTGGCGTCCACCGTGCGTCTTTCATGTGCTAATCCATCACGTGTCGAGGCCAATGCACGCCTCACCTCACTACTGACGAACATCACGACCTTGCGCAGTCTACGCTTTCCATTGCCTTCGGTTGGTGCAGAAATGCCACACAGTAGCTTCGATGGCGATATATGTGCAATCCGAGAAAGTCTGGCTCGCGTGGTCGAGATTGAAGAGAGGGAGGTCTGCTTAGCATTGTACTGAACATCCGAGCGGGCTCGATCGATACCAGACTAGGTCAACCTCGTCTTGCACTTACATTCTAGCATGTCCACCGTGAAAGCATCCGTTGTCTCGCAACCAGCGTGCAGGCCGTGAAGGTTTGTCATCCGCCTAGTCTTCAGCAGGTCCTTGAGATGCCAGAAGAATTCCAGCCCACAGCTTCTGGTGCAACAATATCCGGACTGAACGTACGTTGAAGTCGAGCACAGTACCCAATGGTAAGATTAGAACGAAGCTCGAGATACTCGATCGTGAGCAGTCTTATCATGTGGTCTTACTATACAAGTGAACGGTGTTGCTGTGGCTGAGTGAAGCTCACAGTCAAAGATCGGCACGCTTTACATATCACTCCCATGCTAGCGGCGGTAGTATCCGTCAGTCTGCATTTCAGCTCGAATAACTTTTTTTCGCACATGGGAGAGACGTGATACCGCGACACACTACTCACGCGACTTTACCAAACAATTCCACAATGGCTAAGAAGACCTTGATCGTTGCGGACGGAGATGCGGCAATGGTTCCAGCTTCAGTCTGGACACAAACTGGCAAAGAAGCACCACGATTACAGGACGTCCTTTCTCAATGCGCACACTTCTTCGAGGAACTCGGATTCGACAAGACGCTCAAGGCGCTTCTGAAAGAGACGACAGACAAACACAACATCAAAGTGAACGTTGAGGGTTGGAAGACTGGACCTGCGACTTTGATGAGTTTGTGGGCACTGCATCATGATGAGAAGCAATCGTTCCCGACCCTTCTCGTGAAAGAGGCTGGAGAGGATAGCAGCGACAGCGATAGCGAGAGTGAGGACAGCTCAGATTCCGACAGCGATTCGAGCGATGACGGTGCTGAGGTCGCCGCTACCACCACTGCAAGTCAGAAGCGCAAGCGAGTGCTTACGCCTTCGAGTGACGAGACCGAGGATAGCTCGAGCGCTTCTGACAGTAGCGACAGCGATTCTGAGGACGAGCGACCAGTAAAGCGAAGCAAGGTATCACCTGTGAAGGTCAAAGAAGATGATAGCAGCGACGCAAGCAGTAGCAGCTCGGAAAGCGACAGTGAAGACAACCCAGCGCCGGAAACTGTTGCGGACGATTCAGACTCAGACTCAGAAAGCTCGAGCTCCGCATCAAGCTCGGACTCTGACAGCGAGAGCTCAGATTCAGAGCCGGAAGAGAACAACCCGACGACGAAATCATCATCATCATCATCCGGCTCGGACAGTTCTAGCTCCGACTCGAGTTCCGACTCTGAAGACAGCGATGCACCGCCTCCCAAGAGCAAAGGAAAGGCCAAGAAGACCAAGATTCAGCCCAAAGAGGATTCAACAGGTTCGTCGACCTCATCAGCTACGCTTGTAGCCGAGGACGACATCCCAGCATCAAAGAAAGCAAAGAAGGCGTCCAAGAAACAGCAGAAGGAAAAGACGGAAGAGGTTGTTGTCGCAGCTACATCAGAAGAAGAGAATAGCGGGATGCACCCAGATCGTATGGCGCGCCTTCCAAGCACAGCTGTCGGCACCGAGATTACGCCGAAAGGCAAGAAGAGCAATATTCCCTTCTCAAGAATCCCTTCAGACATCAAGGTTGACCCACGGTTCTCGAACAATGAGTACGTCTCATACGATTATGCGGATCGTGCGCATCAAGATCTGATCGTCACGCGGGGCAAAGGATTCACCAAAGAGAAGAACAAGAAGAAGAGAGGTAATATCATGGAACTTGTCCAGCTATGAAAGAAGATCAGATGCTAACTCTTTCGCGCAGGTGCTTACCGTGGAGGCGCGATCGATTTCACCAACCGTGGTATCAAATTCGACGATTGAGCAAGCTTGAATCCATGACACAATTCCATGCCGTGCAGTGAGCATACTGTTAGGCGGGGAATCGCAGAACAGACACCCAGCATATCTTCAAAGTGCCGGTGGGACACGTATGCCGCCACGGCGCATTGATCACGGTTTGGAGATTAGCGGCGGTGACATCCTCGACTGAAGCATTGTTTTGACGAAACAGGCGCCCCCATGTTGAGAACCGAAGTCCGAAGGGGTATATGAAGAGCTTGTGTAATCTTCTCATACTTGACATTTTATTTGGAGCGTTATGAATGTTTTGCACTCTGCAATATATAGAAGTGGCTATGCGCGCGACAGTTGTATACCATTTGGACTGTACCTTTCGATACCGTGTCACGATCTCGTAGTGCAAGCCTGGTGGTAATGAAAGGCACATTTACTCAACCATTCCTCGTCCGTACGATAGCGCAAGCGCAACTCTCCAGTCTACAATCAATTACCATGGTATATTACTTTGGGTTAGCGAATCCTCTCCTAGATCCTGGACCGTCACAAGCTGCTTCATTCGCTTTCAATACGGGCCAAGACGTGTGAGTGACATTCACGTTGATCATATCTCATCATATTTCCAGAATCTATCTACCTTTCCTATAACCATAGTGCAATCGGGCGCTGCGGCATACAATTGCCCCCTCTACTGCTCCTGCTCAAGAAGGTTTCAGCGGCACCCACTCCCTCAGATCTTGATCGCCGTCCGCGTCCATCAACTGCGACGCGGCCGCTTGCTTCCTAGGCGGTAGCGGCGGGGTTCCTGAAGTGGCTGTCGATACGAGAGATTTCTGGTCTGCAGGGCCCGCAATGCTCTTGACTGCGTGGTCGCCGGCACCGCTTCGTCGTGGAGCTGGTGGCGCAGGTACTGATCGGGAGGAGGCGACCGAGGCTGTGGACTGGCCGCTTGCGGACCTGAGTAGGGAGGGTTTGGAGGGCTTGAGCGGCGCTGGCTTACGTAGGGTCTGCTTGAGGTGTACACGGCTGGCTTCTGGGGAGTCCTCAGGAGCCGATGGGCGAGGCGGTTTCGCAGGAGCATCATGGTCTGATTGTGGAGGAGGCGGCAGTTGGCTGCGGGCAGATGTATCGGCGGACGACGGCTCGGGCTTACTGATCTTGACCCAGCCTGGTTCATTGGAAGGTGCCCATGGGTTCGATGGACGCGAGGGGTTCGGGATGTGATCATTGTCAGGTGGCCTGACTGTGGATCGCGCTGGCATACCGTTATCCAGCCACCATTTCCGACGGTCCGAGCTAGCAGGAGGCAGACTCGGCTCGATGGAGTCATACCCATACAAAGATTCGTCATCGCTATCAGCGCCCTTGCTGGCAGTATGGTCGCCGACCGAAGCCCTTCTTTTCCGGTACAGCTCATTGCTGATAGCATCCTTCTTAGTCTGATCGACTACACTTGCTGTGCACTGAAACAGGCCCCAGACCGGTCTGTGGTCAGAGAACCTCAACGGAGCTACATCATAATGTATTTGGCGGAGGTTATCACCTTTAGTCAGGATCCTGTCGCACCATGCCGGTATACGCGCTTTCTCGGACGAGTCATAGACGTCTGAGTTGAGGTTGTATTTGTAGGTCGGCATGAATTTCGGCATCTGCTCCGAGTAATAGAGGAAAGTCCTGCCATGAACCATTTGCAGATTGAGCTGGTCATTCTCGTACAATTGCTCCAGATCTTGTTGTTCAATCAATTGGCGAGCACGCTCGTTGCTGATGCCGATGCGATAGTTGAAGTCGCCGAACCACAGGATTGTGTTATGATCATCAATCGATCTGTTGCGTTGGAAGCGCAGTCCGTGTGAAATGGTCCGGTAGTCCTGGTTCCTTTCCTCGTAATTGGCGAAGCCCGCAGCCAGATGAGCGGTTACGAGGCAGATGGATGTATCTGCATAGTCCATACGAATGGCCACTGCGCCCTTGTTGCCAGCCATACCACTCAAACCCGTCTTCTTTACGCTACCTTCCACATTCTTGATATAGGGCAACACACTTGTCTTGACGAACACAGAAAGTGAAGCGCCGACAAGCTGGCCGCCCCGAAGCAAAACATATTCTTCTGCTCCATGTCGTTGTGCATTTGTGTTCAGTGTCTTCCGAACCGCTTCATCCCAGATGGCGCGTCGATGAGGATCAGTGCTCATGATTTGCTGGACATCTAAGTCCACGATTTCCTGAAAGCCAATTGCCACAATGTCCGGCACCGGGGCGGTAGTGTTGATTTTGGGACACAGCCAAGGCGAGAGATCTTGACTTGCACCTTCCGCTTTGCCGTTCAGATTGAATGTCCCAATGAAAATGCTGATCTGCTCCGTAGTACTATATTCGGAGGATCGCCGCGTGAGTTCACTGGTCACCCAATCATTTATCGGGTCGTACAGATGAACAGGCATTTGCCCAATGAGACGACCCAAAAGCATATCGATGGTGTTTTGACGTCCTTTATCCTCAAAATTGTTGATGTACAATCTCTGGGCAGACTTTCTCATGTCTGCCAAAGCACCAGCAAACGACATCTTGCCTGACCTTGTGAATGATGACTTCAATGCTCCAGTACCAGCATAGATTTTCGACAATGCATCTCCACAATCTGCCCACAGTGTGCCATGCCTGGCCCAAAAGTCTGATGTTGGCCGGCGCTCACCTTGCTGAGTAATGAACAACTCAAGCGCGAGCTGCGAGATGATGGTCTGAACCAGATTGGTCCGGTCGAGACAATCCAAACAATTGGTCCGGAATACGCCGACTTGCTTGAGGACTTCGTTTTGTCCGATAATGGAATGCTTGCGGCCATTCTTCTCTACTACCTCGGCAATCTCCTCACTTAGAAAGTACTCAAACGCGATGGCCGCATCCTGGATGTAACGTCTGATACCACTTGCTGCTTCGTAACCACTCGGCCCCTTGGTCTCGGCATGGAAATCATAGTTAATGTCCAGTATATGCCTATGCTCCCCGGTTTCAGCGTCGGCACTGCTTTCGATATGTCTGTTTAGCGGACTTTGGTCGATGTGATGTTTGTACTGACGGGTAAGCTGAGTTTCGTTTGGTTTCTCCTTACTCAGCAGGTTTACTACGAATACATCACCATAACCCTCGATAAGAGTCTCGAAATGTTTGTCAAAGGCGGGTTGCGTGGCTTCCACAGACCGGGCGATTTGTATCTTTTGTTGGCCAGGAAGACCGCTTGACTGCTCCCAAAACAACGGCACACTGCCACGAACCTGTACGTACGAGAAGCACATCGCATCGGAGCAGAAAATCAGTTCTGTCTCGACAAAGTTTGCCACGTTCCCATCATCATCGATACCTCGAGCGTTGAATCTTGTACCAGCTCTCCGACATGACAGTCGTGAAATCAAGGTCATGTTCGATGGCATTCCGGAAGAGGTGCTTCGAACAGGAGTTGATGATGCCGGCACAGTCACTGTGCTGGCGAAACCTCGAATGACACTAGTGAGGATCCGAGAGTTGTCGAGTGCGAGTCTTTCCTTCTCTGACAATCTCGAACGAAACTCGACGAGGGGCTGGATCATATAGGTATTCCAAAGGAACCCGATATCGAGACTATCCATGGCGATCGTGCTAGCTTCTGCCGGTCTTTCTTGAAGCTTCTTAGTAAGGTCGAAGTCAGGACTGTAGTAGAAGGTGCCTCCACTCAGCAATTTCTTCAGTGCCATACAAGGGTGCTCGAGAATTGGCTCGCGATGCGTCGAATGGTTATACCCATCCGCATCCAGATCATCGGTAGGGAACGGGTTGATTTGCTCATTGAGTAGATGATCATAGTTCGAGCTACTTAAGCAGTGGAACTCGACTGCATTGATTCGCTGAATGCTCTCCCCAGGCCGGACAGTCGCCGCTCTGGAACTGCTGGCCACAACGCAGAGAAAGACATCGCTATTGATAGTTACCAGGCCTAGCGTGCCTTGACAGTTCAAGGTCGTGAGCGATCGGTATTCGCTCATATCTTGAGCCTCCCATGGTGAGAACTCAACAATGCATCGCGGTGCACCATCTTCGGAGATCGATGTAGATGAAGCGGCGGCTTTGGCTGCACTGGTCAAGGAAGCACTATGTCGAAAGATGAGCACATGTGACTCTGTGCCAAGCGCAATAGCCCGCTGAGGTCCATCTCTCAAGAACACTCGCATGTTGCCGACAGCTCATGCTGCTGTGGCCTCCAAGACGCTTGCTCTAGCCGTTAATTGGACGGAAGATCGTGATCATGTCAAGAGAAGAGACACTGAGTGCGAGACCACGTGAGACGTGACGCTTAGGCATACGTCGTGAACAGCTGTGTGAGAAATGCGTACATATGCCTAGACAGACGTTGCATGTAGTTGTGAGTCTGCTAACGTATAGCAAGGCACAGAACTGCCTGTTCGGTGCAATACTTCGTCATCTGTGCGCTTGGAATGTGCTCTGTCTGTTTAAGGTTTCCCGGGCCGTGAATTCGCGTGTCAACGTTATTCCCGGCTATGGCATTTATATACAGCATGGCCTTCGTGATTATTGTACAACACCACCTCCACATTTCCCCACACTCCCTCCTCAAACTCAAACATCCCAGCACTACAATCATGGGCGCCAACCGTGAAGAGATTCAGCCTCCCAAGAGTTACAATGAGCTGCCATATACACAGATCCGACTTTCTCATGTTCCCGCAACCTCGGCCGAGGTCACCAAGACCATTCTGCTGACCCTGTATCGACCCAACAAGCACAATGCCTTTACAGATGTTATGACGAGCGAGATGGAGTCTGCCTTCCGGATGCTGGACATCGACGACCGCGTGAAATGTATCGTCGTCACGGGCCACGGGAAGATGTTCTGTGCAGGCGCAGACCTCGAGCTTGGTTTCGGAGGTGGTGGCGAAGAGAGGAATCGCGATCACCGTGATGGCGGTGGCAGAGTTGTTATGGCAATCCATCGATGCCGGAAACCCGTCATTGGAGCCATCAATGGGAGCGCAGTAGGCGTGGGCGTTACGATGACGCTGCCAATGACGATTCGGATTGCATATGAGAAGGCAAAGATTGGGCTGGTATTTGCGCGGCGAGGTCTGGTCATGGAGGCTGCAAGCAGCTTCTTCCTACCAAGACTGATCGGGTAAGATATGTCCGAGATGTAAAGACACCATGTGGTGTATTTCGCTGACAAAGATGAGTTGAAGAATGAGCCGTGCCCTACATCTCGTCACTACTGGAGCTGTGTATCCTGCAAATCATCGTCTACTGGACCAACTTTACTCAGAATTGCTCCCTTCGCCAGATCAGGTTCTGCCCCGCGCCCTTGCCATCGCTGAGGAGATCGCTGCGAACACCAGCACCATCTCAACTCATCTCTGCCGTGAGATGATGTACCGCGACACAGGCAGCGCAGAAGCGCAGCATCTGCTTGATAGCCGGCTTCTACACGAGATCTTTCGTGGTCGCGACAACAAAGAAGGCATACAGTCTTTCCTCGAGAAGCGCCCGGCAGAGTTCGCAGGTACAATACAGGAGGATGCACCATCTGCGTATCCGTGGTGGGATCCCATAGATACAGGTAGTACCGCGGTTGCAAAGGGAGGACAGTCGAAACCAAAGTTGTAAATCCTCGGCTGTAATTGGAAATGAAAACCTGTGGTTCGAGTGTCTCCGATTCTGGTTCTTTCACGCCTGAGGTTGGTGCGACTTCTTCGGACTTGAAGCCACGCCTCCGTACGTCCATGAACTGACCAAGATACTTGCCTCTGACACCAAGAGATGTACGAGGCTTGCGAAGCAAGATCTGACCAACCTGAGAGTTGTAACAGCGTCGACCACCCACGAATCAAGGCCTGTAAGATCTGCGTCCCTCGCTTCTGCCGATATTGGCATCCGAAGCTGACGGTGCGTCAATATACCTGTATGTTTCGAATTCGTCCCGTGGCCTCGAGAAACCTCGCTCGCGTCTAATCTCCCGCTCGCGTTCGTGAAGACTGTAGACACTGGGAGGCGGCCTCGACCTTGACTGCGATGATCTGCGCGTATGCGTCGTCGCTTTCGAGGTCTTAGATCGCACATCCTCGTAAGAGCTAGAGGCGCTACTAGAGAAGTCTTCCACGTCTTCATTCACTTCCACATAGTGCGAGCGAGTCCTGCTAGGTGAGCGCACACTTGGAGCCCTCATGCTAGGCGCCTTTGTACTTGGCGGTGGTATCACTGAAGGTGGCCTGACTGATCGTGGTGGTGGAGGAGCCACTTCGGGCAGAGAGAGCGCCGCGGATCGACGCTCCTCAATCTGCGTACGCGAATAGATTTCCGGAGGTGATGAGTATCGCTGTGCTCTTGTCGCCCGCTTCACTCGTGCGGGCGCCGGATATGGCTCTTCTTCGGTGACATTGACCCAACACATTGGACAAGTCTTGATGGCCACTGGGCTTGCCGCTGGGTCCAAGAAATGCGGTGAGCAGGAGATGTTTTAGGGAAGCAAGCGGAAGGTGGAAGACGAGTGACAGGTCTATGCGGGAAAGACAAAAATCCGGCAGCAAACACTGCCAACTTATCTGCTCGGTAGTGTGGGATGTTCCCTGTCTAACGATGATGATGGTTGCATAGATATACTTTCGATGCTTCTAGGCCACGTCCTCGGAGCATGGCAGTCTGGGCTTAGCATGTCTGGTCGGGCACCAATCGCACCGGCATGGTAAGGACTGGGAGCAATACAGAAGTTAAAGATCGCCAATGAAGCCAGCGATGCGATTAAGGCGTGGAGGAGGCCAAGCGATGATATTGTCATTGGTTTCAATCGTTGTTCAATTCATGTTGTACAGGAACGTTACCTTTTGCATCCAGCTGTTTCATTCGTTCCATGTATTTTAAGGGACCCGATGACGAAGATCGCAACAGCCGGTCTCTAGCACGTGAAGAGTGACACAACTCGTGCATGCTTGGTCTCGAAGGAACAATGGCGGACGACACGTCGTAGGATACGACAAGGTTGGGCCCTGCATCAAGCTCTTTCGCGCCTGTCGACTTTCTTACAGGAACCATCTCGTGCTTTTCGGAAACACAACTCTCTGCGGCTCAATCCTGACCACGCAGTATGGGTCGGCACAAAGAGGTGTTACACGCAACATGAACCATCGTTCAAGCACTGGCATGACAGGCAACAATGCCAATCCTCGCCGTTCCCGGAATCTGGCACATATTCGTAATGCCACACTCGAAGGTCCGATCAAAGGCAACCATGTGCTTGCCTCGTTGCGAGCCACGCAGATCATTGCGTCGAAGCCTGTCCTACCCGCTGAGCTGATCGCGACTATCCTGGACTACCTTCCACCGCCCGACCTCATGCGATTTGCTTTGGTGTCTCATCGCATGCGTGAGATGGTATACGATGACACACGCTGGATACAGAAGCTGAAATTGCTTGGGGTATGGGACGAAGCAGAGGCACGGCGACGGGTCGAAGATGCATTGAAGAAGAAGGCTGAAACACAAGCTCGGTTTGCTGAAGGTGCGAGCACACTAGGCACAAGTGGAGTGGGACGAAATCATGCCGGCAGCATCACACTCTTTGACGCAGGTCTTGAGGAGCAGCAGTACAGGAAGTCGCTGGTGACTACAGCTAAACGAAGAGCGACGTTGAGTGACGGGTTCGACGAGCTGACCATCTCCGCCTCGTCGAATCCGAATTCAACGAGAACAAGCGATCCGAACTCTGCTCTGACAATCCTTAGCAGGGTTCGATCAATACGTGGCCGAGCTCGGCAGGAGTTTGGCAAGGTCTATGCGGCACTAGCACCTCTGTATACGGATCTTGCAAAATCAGCTGATCACTCAAACGCCATTGTTTTTCGCACGTATCGTGACCCAGATCAGCAGGCCCAAATCCTGTCAAACCTGAAGCACTTCGCACAATGCGATAACACGCCTTCATGGTCGCAGCGCGAGCAGAAACTCGACAGCATCATCGAAGCGTTCGAAAATGCCGTCCTTCAAGAGTTCGAGCAAGGGTATGCAGCTGGCGATGTCGATGGTCGAATGCACAGGTATGCCCACGTCCTTTTCACCATGAACGGTGGTCACGCCGGCGTAGACTCCTTCATAGCTTTCCACCCCCTGTTAGCACGAAAGATGAGTGTCGGTAACCCTCTTGAATGTCTGGAAGCCGTGGCACCTGGCCATGTGGACCTCAATCCCGCGCAAAGATTCTTCGAGAGACTCGCAAGAATCATGGTGGAACAATCAGAGACCATTGACAGAGTCTTCCCTGCTTCCCTTGATGCGCTGACGCCCTTTTTGTCACGACTCTGTAACGACATCATCTCTGATTATATTACCGTGCTTCTGGACGAGGCTCATGAGCGAAGCATCGAGACATACGTCAAAGCCGTTTCGGGGACCTTTGAGCAATCACTACGCTTTATAGCTTCGCTGAAGCCATCAAGATCTTCAACGGCCGACTTTGCCGAACAGGCGAGGCTCCTCGTGACTCAAGTCTTCGAGAGACATATTGATTTCTACCTGACCGAAGAGTTGGCACTGTTTAGAAATAAGTCTCAATCCGAGGTTAGCTTTTGGGAGAAAGAGCTTTCGGATCAAGAAGCGTCCACCGAGTCGTTCTTCATGTCAAACATCAACCGACAAGCTGCGAAGCGAGACTTTCTTTCATCGTTCAAGAAAGTGGTTATGATGCCGGTAAATGTGCTTCCAGCCTTCTCGCCTTTTGGTTCGTCAAAGGCGGCTGCTGCCAATGACCCATTAGCCAAGATAGCAGCTAGCGAAACGACACTACACGCCCGTTCTCGAACATCTACATTGAGCGGACTAGATACTCCTGGACGTTCACAAACGCCAACTCAAGAAGCCCCAACAAACGAGCTTGCCGCGAAAGCTGCTATCATGAATTCCCGTTTAGAAGGCATCAAGTCGCTCTTCAGTATAGAGGTAGCACTGAGCCTAACACACCTCGCGAAAGCGTCGTTAGAGCGTACGGCCAACATGGTACGCATGGGCGGCCAGCACGGCGTGGCAGCGAAGGCACAATGCAGCGCAATCTTCGTATCCCTCCTCCAGCTTCTCGGTGATCGTCATGTGAAGAACGGTTTCGACAAAGCAGTTGGCCATCTCAGTGAATACAATCCTCGTGATGTGCGACAGTTTCGTCAGCAAGCCACCAACGGAGATGCCAGCTCAACAGCTGAAAGTCATGGCGTAGAGCCTCTAGTGACCTTCCTAGAGCTAGTAAACGTGGGCGACCTTATACAACAAATGATTGATGTCTTCTACAGCCAAGAACTTGTTGCTGCAAAACTCATCGATAGGGATGACTTCCTCGAACCTGCTGTGAAAGAGAAGAAACACTTCGAGCAGATGCTGGATGAACGCGTCGCGGCCGGTCTCAACAAGGGCATTGATGTTCTGATAGACGAAGTGGAATACATATTCGCCACCACACAGCCTGCAACAGATTTCAATCCTGGTGCTGACAAGGCTGGTGAGCCACCGACCATGGTAGACATCGGACCCAGCAACACCGCACATCAGGTTGTTTCGATTGTGAAGGGACATACGAGCATGTTGGTGGGTAGCACCGACAAGAATGTGCTCGACGTCTTCATGCAAGAGGTTGGCCTACGCCTTTTCGGTGCACTGTGCAAGCACTTCAAGCGTCAGCGCATTTCCGTCGACGGCTCCATCAAACTCATCTCCGACATCAACCACTACAGCTCATTTATCGCCACCTTCCGGCAGAAATCGCTGCAGCCATACTTCCAGGCGTTGCGCGAGCTCGGCCAGATCTATCTGGTGCACATCGACCCGCCCGCGGCATATTTCGGGGGCGCGAATGGGGGGAAGAAACGCGGAAGCATTCTATCGACCAAGAACAGTGTCACTGCTACGCAAGCCAAAGAATTGGCGACGATCATTGCGGACAATGGCCGGTATTGTGGCATATTTCCCGCTGAAGAGGTTTATGAATTTGCCGAGCGGAGAGCGGATTGGTACTTGGTCAAAGGAGACGTGGAACGAGCTATGTATGGAGTCGGGTGTTGCGTTATGTGAACAGTGATTTACTTTCTGTAACGACTTGCACACAACACGAAAGGTTATATAGCCTGTACTCGCCCCTCGAATTCCGTGTTGTATCACTTGATCGATTGCCAGGTCATGAAGATGGCAATGCCTGATGACTTGATCATTGTGCCGGAGGATTTATATAGCACAGATATTGTACACATATATTCGCACGACCAAGGAGTCGTTCTAGCTAAAGCCGGCAAAGTCATCTGCCATTTCTTCGTTCTCCTCCTGCTCATCTTCTTCAGCTTCAGCCGTTCCACTATCGCTTAGAACGCGCTTCGGTACCTCAAACACTATTACAGCAGTCTTGCCGTCCGATATGCGCTTCCATCGACCCAGACGTGATTCTTTGCCGATGGCGGCAGCGACGAGGAATCCTTCCTTGCCGCGGACACCGCGATCGATAATACTGAGATCGTTGATGATGCCTTTTACAAGCCCGCTATCTCGTCGAGACTCGCCATCACTGTTTGCAAGAGCCTCGATCTCTCCATTGGTCTCTGGCTCAACGGAGGACAGTCGAACGTGTTGTGGAGTTTCAGTGCTACCTAGAGGGCCCAATGCTTCGATGCGACGCTTGTCAGGGGTAAGTCGCCAAGCACGTACGTGGCCGTCCCAACTGCCACTTACGAATGTGTCAGAAAAGGGCACCGCGCGAAGGGCTGTAATCCACCGCGGCTGTGGTTCCTGGAACACATATTGTGCCTCGGGCACTTCTTCTGCTGATAACGAATCCATGGGTAATGCCGGATCCAGACCATGGGCTAGTGGATAGGTGAAGACCGGCTTTTTCTTGTGGATATTCCAGATAGACAAAGAGCCGTTATCGGATCCGGTGATGAATGTTTCGTCATCAATACAAGCTACGCGGTCCATTGACCCTTCATTGTAGGCTTTGGCTGTGCTGAGCACATCTGCATCTCTTGGCTTCGAAGGCGCACCACCGCCACGAAAGACAAGCTGCGACTCTTCCACCACTTTCCATAATCGTGCTGTTCGGTCGCGTGCACCAACCGTCACACATTTCTCCTGTGCCAGTGCACTCACATCCACCACCTCATCCTGATGACCAAAAAGCGTTTCCACGTACGCGAGCTCGTCGCAATGCCACATCTTGACTGTTCGATCTTTACTTGCGCTGAACAGCTGATTTGTTCCGCGACGGAACGCCAGTGAAACGACAGAGTCTCGATGTTGCGGGAAAACCTTGAGCGGCTTGAGAGTAGCGGCATCCCAGACTATCAGTTTGTTGTCTGCTCCACCGGTCGCTACAAACTTCCCATCTTGTGAAGCGGCTATGCATAATATCTCACGGTCATGTCCTTGATAGTCGCGATTGTTTTTCTGCCGCCGGTCACCACGGACATAACGTACTCGCTTCGGTGTTAATCGTGGTCTTCGGATCTGTTTGCTTTGATCAAGATTTGACCCAACAGATGGGAGTTCCCACTTCGTTAAGACCATTTCCTTGCTGACCGCATACACGTATTGTCCTTGGATCGCAACACCGGTAATGCTCTTGTTGCCTCTGTCGACAGTAGCTGTCCTTCGTACCGCCCTGCTCCAATCTGCTTCTTCCGCAAGCCACCGGTAAAGCTTTCCTTTACTTTCGGCAGTATCTTCCTTCAACCTGTCACCCATCCGTCGCCGTAGATTCTCAGCGTCCACATCTTTCGCATCGAAGCCTACTTCATCGAGGACTTCCTTATGTGTATTTGCGAGGTATTGCTCGGCCAGACGTATCCTCCTTGCTGCAGGATCTTCTCCTGCAAAATCTCCGTCTTCGTCGCTGTCCGATCCTGCAAAATCCTCAAGTCTTTCCTTCGGCGCATCGTCATCTTCATCATCGCTGCCAGAGATGGACTCGTCGCGAGATTCCCTTGCTTTGCTGCGTTTCACATGCTGTTTGTCGTTCGGCTGTTGGGTCCTCTTCCGCTTCTTCTGTGAAGCAGGCAGGGTGAAGAAGGAAGACATAATGTCTAATGGCGAAGACGACGCAGAAGTCCTGGCCTAAGTTGTTCAACTTTCGAACCTACAAAATTTCGGGATAATAACTGTAGCTGCCCCGAAATTTTGGAAGTGTGGCGGTGCAGACGGCGGCGTCAATGCCGCTGTGGCTAAAGTCGGTTCACTCCCTTCCTCACGTAAACCGAACATACCTCCTGTCAACGCATCAAAGCACGTTTGAAATGCGTACAACTCCGAATGTATTGCATTCAGTAGACATCGAGATGGTGCAGAATGGGAAGAAGGCAATACCTGACACGCCTGGCGCTAGGCCGCTCACCGTACCTGAATGACACTGAACAAGATGCAAGCTCCTCTCGCACGCCACCGGCGTCCAGGAGCGAGTTCGAGCCAAGCCAATATGCTCAACAATATGATGCAAAGGGCCGACCAGTCAACTCACACGTTGAAACGGAAAGGGCAAAAATGCGCGATGCACAGAACTCTGTCTTGGCCCTGGTTGGTGTGGTAGAAGATCGCAGCAGCAAAGAGCAAGAGGTAGCTAAGCGAGTCAAGCACATTAAGAATGAACGACGTAAGGTGCTTGTAGCAGAGACCGACTTTGGCGAAGAGCTTGATCTAGCAGCGAGCGTTGCTCGATCACTCGGTCTATGGTTTGCGGAGAGCCTGATGATGCGTTTCCAGATTGGTTTCTTCGAGTCAAATTGGTCGTTCATGGATGTGGTCTGGATGGAAGCACGACGAGCAAGAGGCAGTGGTTGGAGAGGCCTCATGGGAGTCCTGGTACCCGGTGCGCCTTGTTATCTTCTCCATCAGACTGTACGAGCGGGATTGGCATTCGGTGCTGAACTCATCACGGACTCGGTGCAGAAGCTTGTTATCCGACAACCAGGACTTCGCTATAGAACGGCAAAGACGATACGTCGTATATGTGATGTTTTTCTCGTGGTCTCAATGGCGGCCATAGACGTTGCTTTGCTACCCTTCGAATATCACACCACGGTACAGATGCTTGGTCTTCAACCGAGCACTACCTGGTTCCCACCACTCCAGGCATTCTTCCCGAGGACGCCGAACGCAATGCAACAGGCTCTATTGCGACCCTACATCGGCACGCCTATATTAAGCTACGCAGCCTTGCCAAGATGTCTGCTTCTGCTAAGATGCACTCTTTTCCGAGATCTGGCCGATCCAACCTCACTGGTTGCCTTGATAACCTCTTTTCGCTACCCCACCATAAACGATTGTTTCCGACGCTCTGTTTTGGAAGAACAGCAGCAACCAAAATTCTGGAACGATCCCCTAGGCTACACATTGCAGCAAGCTCTGAATCTACGCATAATCTTTACAAGCTGGTGTGGCTGGAATGTAAGCACTTCTGAGACATCGCGACGTGGTAATGGTACGCTCGAGAACGATATGAGTGTCGAGCGACATCAAGACGGCAGTATCAGCGAGCATCAACATCGAGCAACGTCATTGGCACACCTGGTTCCCACCTTCCTAGCGGTCAGCGTAGACCAGCTCCTGCAAAGTGTGCTTTTGTTGCCGTTCGACATATTTACAATGCGGATAGTTACAGCTTCATTCATGGCTTCACCATTCGTAAAGTCGCTCGGAGCTTTGACAGGAGAGCGCCATCTCAGTCACCCGTTCGACGCTTTGATGTACTCACATGACACCTCTGTTCCTGCTTCGCAGATATTGGGCAAATTCGCAAGCAATATCGGCTTGAGTCTCGCTTTACAGGCTTCTACGCATGCAGTCTTCTTCGCTGGTGTCTACAGAGTAAGTCGTTACTTTGGAGTTCGAGGCTTCGATTGGGGATCACGATGCAAGATTGGCACTATTGTAAGTATATGCTTCGCCTTTCGATGAGTGTAGAACGCTCACACCTGTCTCAGTCATATACCTTCCCATTCAAAACCGAATGATGACCACACCGGATGCGCCGCCGATGTTAGACCCCATGATCAGCCGAAATATCATTCTGCTATAGCGGCTCTGTCTGAGCAGCAGACTCTCTCTGCCGCACAACTTTCCATGTGAGAACAACAGAAAGAACGGCTCCTGCGACCAAAACTATACACACAGTATAGCTGAAACGATAGAAGGGTCCAAATTTCGTCTGGTAGATATGTGGCCCGACGAGCCCGGCGCAACGCGCAACGGCGCTTGTCACCCCAATCGCGAAGCCGGTTGAAGTGGTACCACGTACGGCTCGTATGCGTTCTACTTCGATGTCAGTCCTTAACAAGTCTCAACCGCTTCTGTGCATGATCACCTACCTGGCCAGAGTATTGGCAGGACAGTCAACCCGCAAGCCATTGCTAATACTACAAAGCAGTATTTGGCCACGGCACTTCTCACTGTGAACAAGAGGATGTAAGCTGTCAGTATCACAGTCTCTAGTATTATAGCTGTGATCCAAGGTCTCCACCTGTTGACATGGATCATTGCTCCAATGCAAAGAGTCAGACCACAGCCTAACGCAAACGGTGGCATCGTCAAAAGTTGCGAAACCGAAGAGTTCTCGAGCTGCAGAGCATAGGTGATTGATGGTAAGGCAAGCCCGATGCTTTCAGCGCCCATCGTATGTGTGAGCCAAAGTGCCTGGAAGGACCAGAAAGTTACGTCCTTCAGCACGAGAGCCTTGACCTCGCCGAAGTCCCAGGTTTTGCTTTCGGCAGACGGTTGCGTTGCGGGCAGGGCTGTAATGACGAGATCTTTCTCTTGCTGCGTAAGGAACTTTGCTGTCTGAGGATAGTTCGGCAGGCAGAACAGAGTGACGATCCCAAGCGCCACAGCAGGAAGGCCTTCAATGAGGAAGATCCATCTCCATCCAGCAAGACCACCGACATTATTCATGAAAGAGATCCCGTACGCAAGGGTTCCCGAAAAAGTCCCCGAGACCAATGCACAGCCCGCTAGCACGGATATCCGCAGCGTGAGTCTGTCCGCGGAATACCAGAAACTCAAGTGGTACAATACTCCTGAGAGAAATCCTGCCTCTGCCCAGCCCAGCAATATCCTGCACGTCAGCAGTCCTCCGAAGCTCGAACAAGCTGCCTGACAAGCGGCTATGATGCCCCAGGTGATCATGATCCGCGCCATCCATATTCGCGGACTGAATTTCTTCATCATCAACACCGAGACTGGTTCGAAGAGGATTTCGGTATAGAAGAAGGCTGACAAGATCCATGCCCATTGCTGCGACGTGAGGTTGCCAAGCTGGACTTTGATGTTCGAGGAGCGGGACTCGGCGTTCAAGATGGCGACATTGGTAATGTTGCGCTGGGAAACCTTGAGGATGAGGTGAACCACGGAGTAGAAGAGCACCAAACGAATATCAAGTTTGCGATGCACAGCAGCAATGTTTGGAGTTTCCTCTGGAACAAGCGTAGTAATCGGACTGCATTCTGTGACGGACGTCTTAGGCGCAAGCGAAGAGGTCGATGGTACCAGCGTCGCTTCAGAATCGTTTCGAAGGGGTTCTGGTTGTGAAGACTGGTCGGGCGCAAATGCTCCGTACCGCTGACAGTGACGAGAGCATTTACCGTCGCTTGCGCTATGTTCATGTTTTCTTGCGCATCGACCATGCCCTACTGTTCGCTTTGCGTCCATGGTCGCACCCCTGGACTCTGACGGTGATGGGGAAAGTACACTTGGGCTACATACAGCAGGAATAGTACAAAAAGAGGACGGAGCATGTATATCAGATCAATGGAACCTACCTGCACGATCAACTCACGATAGTATCCCTGTTACACTTAACCAAGGCAACGTCCCGATATGCTGGTCTAAGAGGGGTTTGCTGGGCTATCAGTTCTTTCTGAGTATCCATATTCACCCAGCCTACGCTTACTACGGTGTCGATGTGGTTGGTCAAATGTCGCAACCTTGTATATGCGATTACCCATGCGACCACTGTCCTGCGTTCGCCGTAGCGATAAGCATAATGTTTGAAGAGTCGAACTGAACTGTATCCACCTATCGATCGAAACTAGGTATTATGCAGATCGGCCTGCGGTTGATCTGTCATGCTTTTGTGTTGTGGCTCAAGGGTAGGTACTTTTGAACGCATGAACCGGACGCAAGATCAGAGCTTCACCGGTATCTGATCGAAGTGATCTCTATCACTCATCTACCAGCGACCGGGTCGAACACCTTTACTTTAATTCACATGTGACAAACTCTCCATTCTGCGAATTTGATCAAATCTGAAAGGGCGAGGAAATGGTAATTTGTAGCACGACATTTGTCAACGGTCAAAAGTCGCCGTAAGTGCTCTTTATACCCCAGCTTAAAGCTCGCCTCGCGTCCTAAACGCGCTTGTAATTGTCGCTCAGACTACATGTAAACACAACTCACCATGGAACGTTTCAAAGCCCAAGGAAACGAGCACTACAAGCGTACAGAGTATAGGAAGGCTCTGGAATCCTTCGATCGTGCGGTGGGACGCGGCCAGACTGCTCAGCTTCTTGACAACCGTGCGGCATGTCACGAAAGACTGGGAGATCTGCAGGCGGCGCTGAAAGATGCTAAGAAGACCATTCAGCTGCAACGCGAGGATCCTACCGGTTACTTACGTGCTGGTCGAATCCTTATGAAAATGGGAAGACCAAGTGTGGCATTTGAGATATATACGCACGCATTGAAGAGCGTCAAACATGTCGGACAGGGCTATGAGGTTGGCAGAACCCTCGCATATTTGCATTACAGTTCATGCATGCTGACACTCGATAGCGTCTCTATACACTTCACAGGTCACTCATGGACGACATATCACCTCCCGGTAGTGTTGACCCGCTCACAGTGTTGCCACGGGAGCTGGTCGAGTATATCTTGGAGTATCTGTCCTTCAGGCAACGCACAAATGCATGCCGCGTTTCCAAACAGTGGGCTCGCTTCATTCGGTCTACTTCTCACCTCTGGCAACACCTCGACCTGACTGGTGCTCGGCGGAGGGTGGCGAATGCTTTCATCAGCCGAGCCATCAACATTGCGAGGAAAAGGCTAACCACTGCGACTTTGACAGATATTCATGACCCAGCAGGAGTGCTCGCAGCACTGGTAGCTCATTGCTCGTTACAAGAAATCAATTTATTAGGAATTGGCATGTGGTCTGAAGCTATTAGCACCGCTCTTGCAAAAGCCGGTTCGTTGGAGACGCTACGAGTCTTGCGAGGGAACATCACAACAGATCCACTCTTGCAGATAGTCTTACATGCTCGTGCCTCCACTCTGCGCACGTTCGAACTCGATCGCTCAGAGTTATGCATTGGTACCGCATGGTTTGTGTGCAACGGACTCACCTCGATCGCTCTCAAGGGTAGGGTGCGTGATGGGCACAAGCTGAAACATTACCGGCAGGCGTTCCCGATGCTACGGTCGCTCAAGCTCGTGGCCACCTCGCAACAATCCGCAAGAATTCCGAGATCTTGGGGCATCGATTTGGTGTCCGAGTCTAACGACCCGATGCAGACCGACATTGAGCACTTGGAGATTGTCAACTATTGCTTCTCGGGAGGCAACCTCGAGCTGGCCCCATCTCTGCGCGTGCTGAGACTTGGCGACATGTATGCCCAATACCCGCTCATCGAGGTTCGCGATCTTCGAGCTCCACATGCGACCGGACCTCCGCCGAGCAACCTTCCGCTTCTCGAAGAGCTGGCGCTCAACATCAGTGGTCTCGATATCCAACTGGTGGCATCGTTGCTGACGGAAAGACACAACGATCATCCGAAAGAGCTCCCCGAGCTTGATCGCGACGTACCCTCATCCTTGCGCCGTCTGATATTGTGCAACATGTCCATCGTCGGCTTCATGAGCGTCTTCAACCACGCGCGGCTCCGCGATCTGCATGAGCTCGAACTCCGTCTGGTCGACCTTACCGACGAGCACGTTGCCGTCGTGCTGAAGCAGTGCCCGAAACTACGCTCGCTGGATCTCAGCAACTCGCTGATCACGGGCGTCGCGGTCAAACAGATCGTCCGCGAGTCCGAGGTCAGCCGCCTCGTGCTCCATGACTGCCGCAAACTCTCCATCGACGCGGTGGATTGGGCGCGTCAGCAGGACGTGAGCGTCGACTATCGCATGAAAGAGATGTCCGGGGCAGGGAGGAGGATCCGGTACTGAAAGAAGGACGGCGAGGATCGGTTGTATCAGTATACGTGGGCGAGCTATTCAGGAGGCACCATTGCCGGAGTGAGGAGGATGTGGCAATAACAGGACGTGTTGCAACGACGAGCATACGAGATGACGATTGGAATGATCATGAAGCGACGATTGTTGTTCTTGAAATGAATCTGATGATCGATCCCAAAAGGTGGCATCAATTCTGGAATGCGTACAGGCATACAGGGCCTTATTAGATGCGCCCTGTCCCCTTCTATCGCTGTCGTAGCGTCATCAATCATCGTGCGGATCCAAACGAAAGTCTACGTTTCGCAGAGGCTGGATTGGCCGCTTCCACGCGAGAAGAAGCATGTTCTCCAAAATCAGTTCGTTCGTGAGTTCGTGAGTTCGTTTAAATCGTCAAGGTCGTCAGAGCGCCAGGTTTCAACTGGAGCATTCATTTCTCCTTTCAAAGCAATCAGTCCCGCTATGTTGTGTAAGTGCAGCTCTGGACAGGGGCCGAATCCAATGCTCTATCAAGAGTGCTGTAGCTTACATCAAAGACCAATGATGTGATGTATACATGTTGCTCATGGCGGCAAGCGCAGAAACGGGAGCAGGAAGCGCGCGACCAGCCGCGAGGTGTAGATACACTGGTTTTCGGGCTTGAATGTCACATCACGGCGAGCCTGTAGGTGAGACGCTGGTCGTGTTCTCAGTATCGAGCAACGGAAAAGCGTCAGGGAGCAACGAGGTAAACTTACCATTCTCGACGACGGAGTTGTACAGATCGCGCAGGAAGGCTTGCGCATGCGGATCCCTGAGCTCCGGGGTGGCGTTGCCGAAACTGCCGCGCGACCATTTACGGTCGCGATACTTGTTCTGGAACAGCTGGACGAGGAAGGTGTACCGCTCATCGATGCGCGCGCAGGCGTTCTCGGCTTCTTGGTTCGCCGCTTCGGCGGTCATTTCACCCTTGGAGATCTTCGCGTCGGCTTGCAGGATGATGGTGTGCTGGGCTTCTTCGAGCACCATGGCGAAGCCGAGCATGACGCAGAAGGCGGGCAGCCAGGTGGACTCACGTTGCTTGCTGGAGTGGAGCGTCTGCTGCTGCCAGCACAGGATGTTATTGTAGATGATGCCACGCAGAATGCTGAAGAAGAACTTCAGCTGGCGATTGGCGAGACGTGGAGAGGTGAAAGGCTGTTGGGTACTAGGGACGCCCGTGTGGCTGATGGAGTTCATGACGGTGAAGAAGTCGTCTTCTTCGATGGTCAGCGTGTGGCCCATGATATAGGTGATGGCCATCATGCGAATGATCTTCTGAAGAACACCTTGGAGCTGAAAATCTGTGTCAGCTCACGACTCAGTGTGCATACATACGTGAAAACTTACGTCGTCATCATTGGTGTTCATGTACAGTCTACACATGGAGTGGAGCATTCTTGCTTGAAACCCGTTGGTCTGTGACTCTTCTTCAAAGCACGTCCAGCCAAAGTCGTTAAGATGCTCTGGCTGGAGCGCACGATCGAGATACGACTCTGCGCGTATCTGATCTGCGGTATCAAGGTGCAGCAGTCCGAGTGGCGGTGAATACTTGGTTAAACGTAGAGTCATCCCCTGCTTGTCCTGTCTGTACTGATACTGGCCGAGCAGCTCCATTGTTCTCGGAACAAACTCGTACACATGCCATTCCAGGGGCGGACCATAGCCGCATGTCAAACGTATATCGATGCGTTTGTGCTTCTCCCAGCGCGAGACCTGGTCTTTGACACAATCTTCTATGCTTTGCTTCTGATGCATCAAGGTCATTGATGCTGTGTGACGATGTCAGCAGTCATTATAATGTACGTACGGAGATGTGTAGTGGCTGAACTTACGAGGCAGGAAATCGAGCACAAGGTCTGGAAGCTTAAGACGTGCGCACGGGAAGTAATAAAGCGTGCCTTTTCGTGCTTTGGTTTTACAACGCGCGCAGGGCGTACCCTCGTCCGGACACTAAATGAGCACATATCAGCACGGTGACGACACAAATGCCGAGCAGTAACCACCCACAGGATCTCTCTGGAAGACGCATCCCCAGCACGCGCCTGTCTTTCGCATTTGGGAACTCTTGACACGGGCATTTGGGGACAAGGGTTTGTGCTTCTCTCTTCCACCTCGGCGTGCTGTTGCGCGATCGGTCTGTGACAACCGGCCAGGAAGACGCTGACCAGGTACAGCTGGTTGGAGTGGTCGCGCAGCGGCGTTGTTTGGAGTGAGGTTTGCAGCGGCAGTGTTGATCTGATGTTGTTGATGCCGGCTCCTGGTCGCCAGTGATGTGACACTTCTGTGATGAGGTGCTCCTGATGTGAACGCTGGTGCTGAGTCGTGAAGCACAGGTGGCGCCCGCATGTCCTCGTCTTGTCTGGATGTATCGTGGATGTCACTGACACCGACGGGCAGTTGAGTGGTGTTGAACTGATTGTAGCCATGATTGCTTGATATTAGGCCCAGAAGAGTCTGCTGTGTCGTATCATGCGCCGGTCGCACTTGATGATACGGCAGTACATTGTCGTGCGCATGGTATGTCCCACCATCAACGTTCAGAACATTGGCAGCTTGAAATTGTCCGAGTAGGTAGGCCGATGTCACATCGCTGTGGTTTGCGCGGTGCACAGAAACATTACCATCAAAAGTCTGCGCGAAAGTGCCGTCCAAGTTGTCACAACCTGCCAGTGGATCAGGGTCATAGTCGCCAGAAGCATAATCTGTCGGCATGAAGCCTGGGACCATGTGCGTATCAGCGTGGCCGAATCGGCCGACATTGTGGTCTTTCATCCATCCGCCAGTGGCTGAGGTCGATGCAAGAGACGACCACGGCTGATGCTGTTGAGCGAGGGACGGGAAGACAGACGGAGACGGGGACTTGGGATCGGAGGATGTCACCCATGAAGAGAGTGGGGGCGGATTTTGGTCCACACTGCGACGATCACCCCCCGAGTCACTGCTCATGCTGTTGAGCAAGACATAACTGCCAGTGGAGGGACTGGCGTGGATGATCGGATCTGTCTGCTCTTCATCAGGGTGTTCACGAGAGTCAGTGGGATGGTCATCATAAAGCCCCGAGCCAGATCCGGGAGTGTAGACAAGTGAAGCAGTATGTGGAGAGATTGAAACGGATCTGGCACTGTTGCTACCACTACACCGTTCTGAGCTGGACTTGTTCGGCGACTCCGTGACCTGGGATGGAGCATGATGGGCAGGGCCGACGACCAGCGACGGATCAACGTGGTGCGGGAAATCAGGGAACTCTGACAATGAGGGCCTGCCTCTGGTCATGTCTGTGAGATCTGGCAGTGCAGAAAAAGCAGAGAGGAATTCGTCGTCGGTCAGAAGAGGACTGTCGAGGTCGAACGGACGCAAGCAAGGCATGGCCATTGACGCCATCTTGAGCGAGGCCGACTCCGACAACAATGATGGCTCTAGCCCTGGCCGGTGAGCAGATAACGCTACGCTTCGCGACAGTGGACGCCGCAACGGCGCATCGAAAGTTGCTGTGGTTCGGTTGCCACAACGGATTGCAACTGGTGCGGGAACACAGAAGGTTCGCGTTCGATCCTTTGGCGGGTCAGACGATGACCCGAATGATCTTTGCGAAAGGTGTGACTGAGGCACACGAACAGACCGGTGAAAGATGAGCGGCTGAAATTGGGACTCTTATGCCTGGCCGGTGAAAGCAGTTGGGGACACCTCGGTACAGATCCAGTCTCAGGCCTGGGGATATGGACTTCTTGACCCTGTCCACGAAGTATTCGGCCTGTTGGTGGAGAGGAAATGTGTAGCCTATGTAGCTACAGGAAGAGTGGGAACATTTACACAAGGTGCAGTCAATGTGTCCGACGAGAACGTGTCGTGGGGGAGGTGCCGTAGTGTGCGACCAGGCTGCGAGGCAGTGCACGACAGTCGGCCAGTAGAACTACTCTATAGGTTGGTACCGTAGTTATGCGGAGTGACAACAGCAACCTCGTCTGTACATCCAAGTACTCGTCCACAGCCACAATCCCATAAGATACAACGATCTACCTTTGCCCTTGCTCGAGTGTTCCCACACCACCACGATGCACGACACACCGGGTCTTCTGCAGAGGTGCCTGGCCGGAGACTTGCTCCCAGGTCCGTCTGACGATCGAGCTATGGTCGATCAATGCCGACGAGTCTTACGAGACCTAGCACTGCCTCCACCGACCCTGCTGGATGACGAGGAAGTTCGCAATGCTGCCGATATGTAGAAGGGATGATTGCTATATGGCCATATGCTTTACATTCTGCTCCCTACCGATTGGCAATGTTGTCCACCTCCAGAGCATCCCCCGCCACATACGCAGGGTCATTTTCATCGCCGTGCTCATCACCCCAACCACAAACTATTCATAACCATACCACTGCACCATGCTTGTTCCCAACGAGTCGGTCAAGCATCAATAGTACCGTAACAGGAGCGGACTCCAGAAATCGCAACCTGTTTCGTGTCGCCACGGCCAGGCAGAGTGATCGATTACCTGTCCCACGGCAGTCCCAGCATTGACCTCAGCCGAGCGGCTCTCCGTCACCGAACATAACCAGCTTTCCAACAATTTCACCCTCACTTCCTAGGGTCGACAGTTTCCAAGTTTGAAATGCCGAAAGTCCATGCTTTGGTGTCATCTGCCTTCGTGTTTCTTGCTGAACGTGTGTAGGATTACGCTGCTTTCCCCATCATATGACGTAGCCTTGACACTGCTGTCCGGTGTTTGGACGAAGCTTCCACCATCACACCTTGCCTATGCTTCCGCCAAGCAACGCACAGTTGGTCTTCACCCGTCGTATATCGTGCTTTGCTGGCTTGGAAAGATACCAGGTGTCGAACTTTGTGTCCAGCAAAAGCTGCTTGGTCAAGTGATTCTTACCTATGAGCACCACAGGTCGTTGAATTTGCTTGCTGGGCAAGCTTGAATTGACGATCGACAACCCACTGCATCAATTACTACTGTAGCAGAATGTCAGGCCAGGATGATGCCGACGAGACTCGTCGGCGCTACCAGGCCCCCTACACCGGTCACCACACGATCCCTACCATCAAGAAGTATGAGCAGGAGAAGGAAGAACGTAAAGCCCTGGCTGGAGGTGCAGACGGTGGAGCTGGCTCCACAGAGTCAAAGTCCCAGCAATACAAAGACTCCTGGCGTGATTGGTGGAATAGCACAGACAAGCAGAATGATGGTGCCGATCAGCAGAAGAATACGAACCAAGGCCTTGTGGAAGAGCACGATGAAGAGGATGAGGACGACACGGACGACTACGAAGATGAGGAACCAAATATGGTTGACACATCTGAAACCGCGCCTGGCTCGCAAGACCCGAAACAGAAGAGGAAAGGTATGAAGAAGAAGCGAAAGCATGATGGCGAGGCGGAACGTCAAGTCACGGATCCCGTCACCCATCTGCCTGTCACGATCCGTGATTACACCGCCGCGGCGCTTAAACAACTACCGGAGAATGAGCCTGCGTTCGGCTCTACCAAGCGCACGGCCACCGGTCTAAGCAATAAAGATAAGTCAAACAAAGAGTTACAGAAGGAGTATCACGGGATGGAGCGTGACCTACAGTCGGACGAATCGCTCTTCCCGCCGCCCAGCTTCAACGCGGTTCGCAAGGAGATCATGGATGTCAACAAATTAGGAATCACGGTGGGTATTGTAGGCGTTGCGAGTATCTTGGCTCTTGCTTTTGGGATACAAAGTTTAACGCGACTGTTGGAGCTGGAGTCATACATCGGTGACCAGGAAAAGCTGTCGTGGCTGATTCCGCTGGCGGTGGGGGCTACGCTCGTTCTGATGACTGTCGGAGGGGTGTACTACCTGATAATAGGCATACGAACTTGGATGACGAATCGCATGAATGATGTGTGGGAAGAACAGGTGTGGGAAGCCGATCGCAAGGTCAAGCGTGGACCAGCGAAGCGTCATGAGACAGAGACTGTAGCCTGGCTGAACTCATTGCTTTCTGCTGTCTGGCCCTTGATCAACCCTGATCTGTTTACAAGTCTGGGCGACAGTGAGTACTTTTATTGTTATCCATATTCAGGAAACGGTGTCGCTAACATCATCACAGTGCTCGAAGATGTCATGCAGGCTTCTTTGCCAAGTATGGTACAGATGGTCAGCGTGGATGATATCGGTCAGGGGTCGGAGAGCATTCGTATACTCGGCGTCCGGTGGTTACCCACAGGCGCTGCTGCTCGATCGGTCGCATCCAATGGCAAGTTGAAGTCCAAACAGGACCACAAGCATGAGAGCGACCGTACGGTTCCCGGAGAAGGCGAAGTGGACGATGCTGCGGAGAATAAAGACGATTCTAGAGATGATGGGGAGAACAACTCGGGAGATGGAACTGATAAAGAGATTGCAGAAGGGATGGAGGCTGAGGAAGGTGATTTCATCAACCTCGAGGTTGCTTTCGCATATCGGGCACGATCAGACCAAAAATCATCGCTGGAGAACAGGACAAAGGACATGCATCTATTCCTTGCCTTCTATCTGCCAGCAAACATCAAAATACCCGTGTGGGTGGATCTCCGAGGCGTCGTTGGAACGGTACGACTACGACTGCAGCTCACACCAGACCCGCCATTCTTTGCGCTGTGCACTCTCACGTTTCTCGGTCAACCGAAAGTCGACATCAGCTGTATTCCAATCCTCCGACGGGCTCCAAATATCATGGATCTGCCTCTCATCAGTAATTTCGTCCAGTCATCTGTCGATGCTGCAATGGCTGAGTATGTGGCTCCAAAGAGTTTGACGCTCGATCTCAAAGATATGCTCGCTGGCGACGACTTCAAGAAGGACACCAACGCTCGAGGAGTTCTTGTGGTCCACATCAAACGTGGCTACGACTTCAGAATGGGCGACCCAAGTGTGCCTCTCATCAAGGATGGTGGCGCGGACCCTTACGTTTCACTCGCTTGGGCGAAGTTTGGCAAACCACTCTGGAGTACTCGGGTCCTGCTCAAGGAGATGGAGCCTTGCTGGGAAGAAACAGCATATCTCCTCGTGACACCAGACGAACTGGATGTAGATGAACGACTTCGTGTACAGTTGTGGGATTCCGATCGTCTTTCTGCCGATGACGATCTGGGCCGTATTGAGCTTGACATCAAGCAGCTGATGAAAGATGAGTCGACCAACGGCAAGATGGCGGATCGTACTGATGGCTTCCGTGCTCTGAAGGCAGGCGAAGACATGCCAGGAAAGCTAGAATGGAGTATTGGCTACTTCTCCAAAGTCCGAATCCAAAGATGTCAGCTCGAACAACAGACATTTGATCCGGATGTCAAGACAGTGGAACAGTTGGATGAGAAAGTCGACCAAGTTTGCAAGCGCAAGCTTCGGGAAGCAAACATCAAGGACGGCAAAGACAACCGAGACGCCATGGAATTGCAGCAGCAGAAAGCACAAGAGCGGAAGATGCGGGAAGACGCCATGATGATCTCGGCTCCGCCACCTGAAGGCTATCCGAGCGGCATCTTCAGCCTACAGATTCATCAAATCACTGGGCTAGGATTCAAGACGCCCCGAAAGGATCGCAACGAGGCTGATGGCGAGCATCCGATTGAGGAAGCAGAGGAGGGCGAGGATCTACCATCTGCTTACTGCACGGTCATCATCAACCATGCGAAAGTGTTCAAGACGCGCACCAAGCCGAAGAATGCGAAACCATTCTACAACGCTGGAGTGGAACGATTCCTACCTGATTGGCGCAATGCAGAGGTTTATGTGTCGGTACGAGACGCCCGTGTGAAGGAGGACGACCCGCTGCACGGAATCGTGCATCTACCGCTGGGCGAAGTCTTCAAGGAACGCTCGCAAATCAATGGCTTCTACCCTCTGACAGGCGGAGTGGGTTTCGGCAGAATCAGATTGTCCATGGTCTGGCGCAGTGTGCAGTTACAATCACCGCCCAAAGCATTGGGCTGGGAATTCGGCACGCTCGAAGTCAAGCCTGGATTCGCAGCAGCCAACGTCCCCGAAAACCTCAGGCAGATGAAGATTCGCTTTCACACCGACATCGGCAGCGGCAAGATGTACCCGAACAAGGACGATGCTACCTGGACCACGAGCCGCAAGATCAAAAGCCTGCAGCTTCCTGTACGTCGGCACTATTCCAGCTGTGTAGCCGTGCAATTTCGGCAGCACGGTCTAGTCGGCGACAAAACGGCTGCATTCGCTATTCTCTGGCTTCGCGAGATCCCTGACGAGGACGAGAAAGAAATCACCTTGCCTGTGTGGAAAGGCGACTTCAAACGCGCCATCGCATGCTGCCAGGAAAGCTATGGTGAGCGCCTGGGCGAGATCAAGCTCAACCTCACCTTCTGGAGCGGCCTCGGCGGCGCACACAGTAAGTGGGCGTCCAAGGACCCGGACATGCGCAACGTCGTCGAAGTCCTCGACACGGCGCGCGACAACTACGAAAGCTTCCAGAGCGCCAAGGACGCGGGCATCGTGGACGAAGAGGATACGAGCTCGAGCGACTACGACTCGTCCGACGACGAGGATGCTGATGACGCGCGTTCTGGCGACAGAGATGATGGTGTCGATGGGAAGCTCGCGCGTCAACGACCGGATGGCGGCGTGCGAGCATTCGGCGACGATGGAAATGACGACGCCCGAAGCACGACCGCAAGTACTACAGACGGGAAGCAGTCGGGCAAGCAGAATATCCTCGAGCGTGCGAAGGACTACAAGAAACATATGAAGAGCGAGCATCGACGGAACCGCGGCGTGATGCAGTGGAGGGTACGTCGACTCTATCCCTTTCCATGCCTACCCTCTCCCTCCCTCGTCGCTACTGACTAACCTAACATCCTCCTTCCCCTTCTGTCAAGCACATCCTCCGCAGCCCCGTTCTTTCACTCATGCTGACCACCAGAACACAGCTCCCACGCACCGCCAAATGGGCCGTCCACAAAGCCGAGGCGCTCGAGTCGAAGGTCTCGGGCTTGATGAAACATCATGACCGCGAGCCGGATATCGAGAGGGAGGTGTAAGAATTATCCGAGCTGTCGAAGCAACGGACGTAGCACTGAGGTCTCTTTTGGAGTGAGACGGAACGGCTGTGTATAAATCTGGGACACTTGAGTTGCTAAAGGATGAGATGTGAAAAGTTATTTTCACTGGAGATGTTGGGTTGATGGACGATTCCAATCATGCGCGGGCCAGGAAGCGAGCATAGTTGGGGCTTCTAGCCAGGGCATGAAAATGTGCTATTGGGTTTGCATCACAGTGGGAGGAAATACTCTCTTACACTATGGTCTATGCATCACGAGACATGAGAAATGAGAGATGTGTGGTTCTCACAATCCGACATGGACAGACACGCCTTATTGCTTTGAAGGGGTGGAACTTCATACGAAGAGCACATGCTTGATGCGGATTATCTACGTTGTCTCATGGTCGTCTTTGCCTCGTACATGTCAGCATGTTTCCTGTCTCCCTGTAACGGCCATGTCATGTAAGCAACGCACTTCACAGCTGCTCTAAGCCAGCGACGAGGTGTTCGAGCTCGTCCGCTCCGCCATTGCTGAGCAGGCCGCCGACCGCTTTACGCAAGTACGCCATTCGGCGGCGATTCTGCTGCATTTCCATCTGCTTGCTGCGCCGATCCGCCTCTTCAATCAGAGACCGCGGGAGACCAGCGAGGCGGGCCACGTTCAGGCCATAGCTACGATGGGCGACGCCATCGGCGACTTCGTAGAGGAAGGTGATGTGGTCGTCGCCGGCCGGGGTGCGGTGCTCGGAGAAGCGCATGTGGACGTTGCGCAGCTCGCCGGCGGGGAAGTGGGTGGCCATGCGCGCGAGGGTCTGGTAGTGGGTGATGAAGAGGGTGAAGCTGCGCAGCGCGGTGACGAGGTGGTGCAGGACAGCCTGGGCGATAGCGAGCCCGTCGTGCGTTGAGGTGCCGCGACCCAGCTCGTCGAGGATCACCAGGCTGCGAGGCGATGCTTGCTTGAGGATGTCGCTGGTCTCGGACAACTCCACCATGAAGGTGCTTTCGCCCTTCATCATGTTGTCGAAAGCGCCCATCCGGGTGAAGACGGCGTCGAGAAGGCCCAGTCGAGCAGACTGTGCTGGGACATATGACCCGATCTGGGCCATGATCGCGATCAGCGCGACCGACCGGACGTAGGAAGATTTGCCTCCCATGTTCGGTCCCGTGATGAGCAGAGCACGACTGCCTTCGACAGACAGATGTAAATCGTTAGGCACAAAGTTGTCTAGCAAGAGCTGCTCCACCATTGGATGGCGACCAGCTTCGATGTCGATGCCGTTCGTCTCCGTGAATTCAGGTTTGCAGTAACCCGGCTGACTCGCGACTTCTGCCAGCGAAATGAGGCAATCAAGCACTGCTAAGGATTGAATGCAGTCCCGAAACGCTTGGTACTTGTTACCTATGTCTGTCAGAAGATCTGTAAAGGCGGCATCGCATGCGTTTGCAAGTGCTTCCTTATGCTGATCGCGCTCTCGGACCAGACGGACCACTTCTGGGGCATGGTATCTTGAGACCTTTTTAGTACCACTGATCTTGGCCCAAGAAGCTGGGACGTTCTTCAGGAATTGATTATCGAGCTCGATCAGATAGTCGATACCAGCAACCGTGACATACTCCACCTTCTTTCGTTTCAGCTTCTCCGCCGCGGCCGCGCGAAACTCGTTGAGGTCATGCTCAACTGCTGTGATAGCCACTTTTTGATCGGTGATGTCCTCGGTCTCATGCTCATCCCGAAAGAAACTATACTTGTCGTCTGCTTTAGCAGCTTCAGCGTTGATCTTGTCAAGGTAGCCAACGACATCATCTCCGATCCTGGGAAGTGATGCGATTGCTTCGCTGAGCAATTCAGACTTGAACCCTGTATCTTCAGACGATGAGACATGGGCATATTCTTGCGCTATCAATTGCAGTGTCTGCAAGACAGCTAGAAGTTCTGGTCGGCTAGCTTTCTTGTAGTAGATTCTAATCAGCGACTTCTCCAGATCGGTCTTGGTCTTGGTTAGGAGGCCAACGATGCGATCTACTCCAGTCGATTGCTGGCCATCTTTGAGCTCTTCCACGGCAACGACGCGCTCGTTAAGTTTGGCGCGATCGAGTAGAGGTCTGCCAACCCACTTACGTAGTAGTCTCTGCCCAAAGCGTGTCTTTGTTCGGTCAAGAGTCCAAAAGAGACTACCACGTTCAGAATGGTCGGTCTGGTTCCGATAAATCTCGAGACTGTTTAGAGTGTTGCCGTTCAGTAGCATGTGAGCTCGTGCGCTGAACGATTGAAAGTATTTGGTCAAATCAAAGACGTGTTCAAGCTTATACTCCGCAAGATACGTGATCATCGCGGAGAGGCAGACCGTAGCATTCTCTGATAGTTTGTGGATCTTGTCCAGCAAAGTACCAGTCTCTTGCGACGACTCCACCTGCGATGATGCATCGTTGGACTTTGACTTCTCAGCATAAAAGTTGGTGATATGACTATAAGCTTGCGCAGCCATTGTTTTCGGCTTCTCGATTCGCTCGACTCGAGCTTTATCTCCGAACACATTTGTTTTGCTGCCCGACAAGTGCTGTACAAGCTTTTCCGTGGCCTTCGAAACATCGCCGACGATCAGGAACTCGCATGGCGCAATGTGTAGCAATCTTGTTTCGAGTTCGCTGCGCATCCATCCGTCCTCGAAGTCGTCGTAGATGATATCACCCGTGGAAGGTTGCACAGCAACAAGACCAATCTGAACTTTCTCGTCCGAACCCCAGCCTCTGGCTCGGCTCTCAGTCAAGCAGAGCAAATGTCCCGTAGCTGTGGCTCCACTTTCAGGAGCGCCAACGGCAGGATCAAGGCCTTCTTGATCATCGATATATGTGCCTTTGGTGTAGAGGTTGGTAAGGCCTCGCTCGAAAGCCTTGTTTCGATTATCTCCTGCTGCTTTCAAGGCCGCCGTTTCCAGCTGTCTTACTACGCCAACCTTGTGGCCTGCGGAAACCAATCGTTTCACGTGAACGTGCAATCGATGGACTGGGATGCTCGCAGACGCGAAGCGATCAATATGTGCTTCTGACGGATGTTCATCGAAACGGAACTTCCCCGGTATACAGACTATGCTCAGTTCCTTGGCAGCAATCCTAGCATCCTCGCCGAAGAACCGGAACTTGTAGCCCACTTCTATCACCAAGACAGTGTCCATGTGCTTCCGCTTGATCTCCAGCACTTGTTTCTCCATTGGTGTCAACTTGTCCTTGCCCTTTTTCGCAGGCGCTGCCTTCCGTCCCCGACCTTTCGGAGCTGCTGCTTCAGGTTCCTGTTCAGCTTCATCCTCCTCATTGGGTTCTTCGTCTTCTTGTGTCTCCTCGGTGATCAATCGATTCCGTCTTTTGATATCGGCGATACTACCAGGTTTACCAAGACGTTTCACAAACTTCTCATGCAAACGTTGCTTGATCTTCCGCGACTCTTCGTCGTCATCGTTTTCGGTACTGGGCTCTGCTACATCTTGTAGCGCGGGAGAGCTTGAGAAGAGGTACTTCGAGGTTCGTCCGGTGGTCTTGTTCTTCGGTTCGGCATTGGCAGCACGTTCAACCAAAGAGTTGTCGAGATCTTCGTGCCTTTCACTCAAGAACAACCCATCTTCTGTGGTGACATTCGGCTTTGATCGTTTGAGAGGCTGCGGAAGCTCGGGTTCATCCTCTATCTCTTGTGCCAGCTCTCGCTTTTTTGACAGTCGTCGCGACTGGTTCTCTTTACCATCTTCTTCATTGACGAAGAACGCTCCATCGTGCGTCTGCGCGTGCTGAAACCGTTCGATGCCAAGTGTCGACGTTGGTACTTCTGGTTCGCGGGGCGATTTGGGTTTGGGTTTTGATGTTGCTGCTGGTTTCGTGAAGAAGCTTGATATAGACTGTTGCTTTTTCGCTTGTGTGAGTGAAGGCGGCGAGCGCTGCGAGCTCATATCGTCTGTATACTGCTTATGGCAGCTGCATTGGCACTTACTAGAACATACGGAATATCGGCGCTGGTAAATGTACGGACGTGGAAGTTGCGCGTCATTGAACTCTATCACGAACTCACGTGCTCTAGCAAAACCACTTACGGCGACCCTATATACTGTTGACATCAAACTGCCTATAGCCTTGAGGCGCATACTCTACTCGAAGTGATATCTGGGACATCATAAGGTTACGGCACGAGGCAGAAAATAGGCTTCATACATGAGGACAATGCACAATATAACCTCGCAACCTGGAGGGTATTATCGATCCGTACGTTTTTGCTCGCCAACATTGTAGCAATCTGTGGCTACTTGCATCTCGAATATTCAGCGAATTAGTAGTCTTGTGGTGGGCAATCCTATGTTGCTAGAATCCAGCTCCTGATTGAGGCGTCGACAGTGATGGTTCACAAGAATGGCTTGAAGGTATGCCATTGTGAAAAGGAATCTGGTTACGCATCACCACTAAGTCGAGCTCATTCTTGTGCAGAGAACCTAGTCCTGAAGGATGTAACACGATCATCCACCTAGTATGTATTGCAGGATGTTATTTAGTAGTCTTTTAACAAGATCAAGCACAGAGCGTGGAGCAGACAGGCTGATGTGACAGAAGGCCTGGAACGTTAGAGCAACAAGCATTGTAGCACAAAGATCCACAAGGCATAACAAATTAGATCTTCCTTGGCTCAGTGATATGTTCAAGACGTTTTCAGTCGGCTTCCGCGCTGTGGATGCACAGATCCCACGCCTAGGAATGGTTGGTGAGAGATGGCCATACACACATACATTTTACTCGTTGTTTGGCTATCCTCACCAAGCGGCGCGAAGGGGGCCGGCATATGTCGTCTAATATCGACGGTGGACAAGGTTCGAGAGGGTCTCCTGATACACAGTTCCAATAATAACGCAGAGGACCCTGTTTGGACGCGCACAGCCTCAATTGACACGGGCGGCAGATGTGCTAGACCGAGGAGCCTTTGGTGCTGAAGGATGCGATTTGTGCCAGCGCACCGTCAACGGTATGCTGTGTTGATGCCCTGCTCGACGGACTGTAACTGGACTGCGGTGCGAATGCTTCCGACCACAACACGTCCAGTACTGGCAACGCATGCTATTGGCTGCGGCTACGTAGCCCTCGAGCCACCACGGGTGCAGCGAGTGTTTGACATTTGAACCGGGTGTGATGGACGACGGATGGTTGTCATGACATGGAAAGGCGCCCTGTGATGCGCGGGTAGTGGAGGAAGTGTAGTCGGTGGTTGTTGATCACATGTGATTGATGTCGATGTCGATGTCGTCTCGCGTTGTTCTGCCTCAGTCCTCACCCCCAAAGCAGCCAAGTCGCACGCCAGGCAAGCGCAAGCAAAGAAACTGCTGAGACGCTTTCTCACGATCCGACTCCACCATCACCGACCACCAAACACTCACCTCCCACTTCCAACCTTGCCCACCCCATACTACTCCACCACCTCCTCGAACACTATCAACACTACCAACCTCATCCCCCTCCGAACGCACCTCTTTCCACCACACCTGATCGAATCATGGCCACCGAGGTACGTCCCATCTGTATTCAGACCCCCTGCGAGCCTTCCGTAGCTCGCGGCCCCCCTCATTCTCAACAAAAAGCTGTTTCAGCGGACCCTGATCAAGCGAACGCGCCTCGGATGCCATACTGACTGACCCATTTCCTACAGCGCGAAAGGTAGCATATCCTCCCATATTGCGGTTCCACGAAGCGAATCGTCTAGTAAAAGAGCATGCTGTTGACAGTCTATACAGCAAGACCTTCCTCGCACGACTGTGCGAGCAGGCCGAGCGCTACGATGGTACGTGGTACCACATCCCAGACAACAGAGATAGCAATACTGACGGCAAGTCTTTGCGCCCACAGAGATGGTTGGCTACATGAAGGTGAGTGAAGCAGCTCGTTCACCTGGACATCGTCATTGAGCAAGCACTGACAAACATCGTACAGGAAGTCGCAAAGGTACAAACACCCCCACCAATTCGGAGAACCCTTTCGTCGTGACCGCTGTCATCACACGCCCGATCTCGCGGCATTCCAGTAATACTGACGTCGCATTAGATCGGCGGCGAGCTCACAGTCGACGAGCGTAACCTCCTTTCCGTTGCCTACAAGAACGTCGTCGGCACCCGCCGTGCCTCGTGGCGCATCATCTCCAGCATCGAGCAGAAGGAGGAGGCCAAGGGCTCAGACAAGCACGTTGGCATCATCCGCGAGTACCGTCAGAAGATCGAGCTCGAGCTCGAAAAGGTCTGCCAGGATGTGCTCGACGTGCTCGATGAGAGCCTCATCCCCAAGGCTGAGACTGGCGAGAGCAAAGTCTTCTACCACAAGATGTACGTGCACTTATCACGCCGTGCATGTCATTGTCGCGCTGATGCTGATGATATTACAGGAAGGGTGACTATCACCGCTACCTCGCCGAGTTCGCGTCTGGCGAGAAGCGCAAGACTGCTGCAACCGCCGCGCACGAGGCTTACAAGGTATACATAACGTTTTCCTACCCCCTGAACGATCAGCACCGTATGCTGACCACCACACCAGAACGCCACCGACGTTGCTCAAACCGAGCTCACCCCAACCCACCCAATCCGCCTTGGCCTCGCGCTCAACTTCTCCGTCTTCTACTACGAGATCCTCAACTCTCCCGACCGTGCATGCCACCTTGCAAAGCAGGCCTTCGACGATGCGATTGCTGAGCTGGATAGTCTCTCTGAAGAATCGTACCGCGACAGCACCCTCATCATGCAACTCCTCAGGGACAACCTTACCCTTTGGACGTCTTCGGATGGTGCTGAGCCTGAGGCCGCTGCTGCCGGTGAGACCAAGGCTGAGGAGAAGACAACCGAGGCCACTGCTGGCGAGACCAAGCCTGATGCTGTCGCTGAGCCTGAGCCCGCCGCCGCCTCTTAAGCGAAACGACAATATCAGACAACGTCACGTGTTCTATGTCCAGCGTCACTACTTCGGCTTCCTTTTGGCGTTGGCTTGCAAGGTTAGCGATGTGGAGAGCGATCCATCATTCCCAAGGGGGTGACCAGAAGTGAGAGATTGTGTATGTGG
Source organism: Microcyclospora pomicola (assembly GCA_002786065.1). Taxonomy (NCBI): domain Eukaryota; kingdom Fungi; phylum Ascomycota; class Dothideomycetes; order Capnodiales; genus Microcyclospora; species Microcyclospora pomicola. The sequence continues at coordinate 1,300,558 of NHNY01000001.1, forward strand.
CTGGGCGGTTTCCGTGTGAGCGGAGTCGATGGCACAGGCTATACCTTTCTCCTTTGATCACACAAAGACGAAGAAGCCAGAGAAATTCAGTGTCTTTTTTCAGCAAATTATGCGCATTATAACCACATGCAGCACAGCGCTCGGTGCGCCATCATCGTCAAACCTACAATCTTTCAACTCCCCATGAATTCTTGTTCTTCTCTTACCATTCTGAATTTGCACACATGATATCCGCCCTGAGAAATGCTATCGCGTGCAGCTTTATCGTGTTTGCTGTGGGCGTCTTACGCCACCAACCAGCTTCGTCCGAAGTGTGCTTGCTTGGGCGCCGCGCCACAACGTACTACGACGAACAATCCCTACAGATCAGGTTCATAGGAGAGGAGATGTCCTTTGACTACTGGGATTAAGCATTCTAAGTCTTTGTCGCGTGACACATCATGCCATGTCCATTTCTGACTACAGTACCTGCACCTGGCGTGCCGAGACATAATAATGCTCTCACTTGAAACCTTGTAGGCAGTCAGGTAAACACCGCGTCAACATCGCTTCACCTCCTGTAGCTGGGTGATTCCATACTCCCCAATGCAACGCCCACCTGACAACCTCCGTCCTCGCCTCCCAACCAAAAACCAAAGCGTCAAAACCCAAACCCTCAGTACATCAGACCATATGGCTCGGCAGTAGAAAGTTCGCAATCCCTTCCTTCACCGCGTACTCGTGCTGGCAGTGGCCGCAGACCAGCTTGCCGCTCGCGATGCACGTCTCCATCAGCAGGGTGTGCAGGTCGCGCAGCGTCTGGGACGGTGTCGCTGCGACGGGGGTAGGTGAGGGGACGTCTGCTTGTGCATCTGCTTCTTGTTGTTGTTGTGGCGGTAGAAGGAGATCTTCCCGGGCCGGGGGTTGGGCGGGTAGGGCTGGGAGGCCGAGCTGGGAGGTGGTTAGTGGGAGGCAGGTCGGGGGGAGAGTGATTAGAGTGAGTGGCGTGGTGGTTGGGTCGTGACGAGGACGGAAGGAGGGCGTCGATCATGGATAGGGGAGACGATGTCGAGACATGTCAGCATCACGAAGCAAAATGCTCGCATGCGCCGAACAGCTCTGCACCGTGTCTCTCTGCCTCGTCTTCACATCCCCTCCACAGGACAATCCGAGACGTCTGATCCTGCAAAGCAACGCAAAAGAACGATCAACTTCTTACCTCCTCCGTCAACGTGCGCAACGCCTCCCACTCCAGCCGCGGCAACATGTTGACCAAGAACGGCGGGTTCAGCTCCATCTCCGTCTGCTCCAGCTCGGCGTCGCGCGGGTGCAGCGGAAACGCCGCGGGCTCAGACTTGCATGTCTTGCGCGCACAGGTCAGGAAGTTGAGCGTGAGGAGTTTCATTTGTTCCTTTGCTTGGTCGTTGATTTCCTTGGCGTCGTTGTTTGGAAGAGCAGTCCCACAGGTGTAATGGTTCGTGGCGGCTAGAATCTTGGTTTCTTCTTTGGTCTCAGAAGGGTCGGAATTAATGGTGAGATGTGGTCCCCGTAGCAGCAAGTCCTTATGGGGTTGACGTTGTTGTGGTCCGCACAACCATGGACTTCGATTCTCTCGTCGAGGAACCAAACTCTGATCGAATGAAATCTTTCTTTCTCCCCGCAAAGCTGTACTTGGTAGTCCCGATTGAAGTGCGCAAATGGTGTCGAGACAGTTTCCTTCCAACGGATCCGACTATTGAATTATGCGGTCTGCTGGCCTCAAGATTCTGTTGTTATGGTAAGTGTGGGTTGTAACCATTTTGAGCCGAGAAAAGCGAAGTCATGAACTTCTACCCACAACCGCGCTAGTGAACAACTGGAGGCGTACATGTAAGGTACGGACTCAGCGCATGCAAAATAAATCTGCACCATGAAACAACTTCAACATGAGCGGCTCTTGTGAATTGGGTCTTTCATATTTCATCCCACTAGTGAGTCGATGACATCGCATGTCGAAAAAACGGACCAGACACGAAGTGGTAAAGGAGTAATGAGGCAAAGTGAGATCTATTTGGTGATCATGTCCCATCCGCCCCTTTTGCTTGACCAAGTCGACCATCGACTACATCTGAGAGTACATTTATGTAAAGTAAGACAACGATAAAAATGCGTGCGACGCTAAATACATTGCCGTGCGTGTAATTGGGCCAGGCGAGAAACCCAACAGGCGGAAAACACCGTCCGTCTAAAATGAACGCCGCTCCTGCCAGACTGATAACAAGCTCCATGAGCTGGCCGCGGAACCAAAAAGTGATAGGAAAAGCGGCCAGAGAGTAAGAATACAAGATCCCGAACATCCAAGCCTTGCGGCTTCTGCCCTTCAGAGCCGTCGTTCCTTTTTGGTGTTGCCCGTTTCCCAGTGCATGCGCGCCCTCCTGTAAATCCCGTACCTGGATGTGCTCAGGTGCACACGTTATCGAGTCGCTTTTTTCCCCATTAGATCCTTCGGATGCTACGTCCGGCCGGACCACTAGTCGAAGCTGTTGTACAATTCGCTTAGTGCTGGTTCCTTATTCTCCTTGTCTTTCCGGCGCCAGCTGAACTTCTTTTCCGAGCGTTTCTTGGCCATTTCTGCCCAACCCTCGTCATCATCATCGTCAGCGGGCTTGCTGATGGCTTTGGGGGTGCCCTTAGGCTTGTCGATCACGCGAATGGTCGATTTGCTTGGCTGCTGAACTTCTGAAGCAGCTTGACCAGCCAATGCTTGCAGTGTCATTGATGAAGTCATGCTGTTCGTTCGGCCGTCGCCACCTTGAGTGACAGGGCGGTAGCGAGATGGCATTCCCACGTTGCTTCGCTCGCTAGGTGCAATGGATGGCGTGTAGCCAGGACCAGGGCCGCCGCCGGACAAGCTCAGACCTTGTACAGACGGTGCATAGCTGCCGAGAACAGGGAGCTGACTCGCAGGTCGTTGCGGACCTTGAGGGGCAGCCCATCCTGTAGGTGGGGCCGTCATGGTCATTGCACGCCCCTGATTAGGTGGCATACCAAATCCAGTGCTGCTAGCAACAGATGTCGGACGTTGACCTGCCATAGGCACTCCAAGGTAGTCCGAAGTTGGCTGATACATTGGCTGAGGTGACTGCCCCATTTGCTGTTGCATTGCCATCATGTTCTGCATCATCTGCATCTGCATGGCCATGAACTGTTGCATTTGCTGAGATGCAGGATCTGAACCCAGCATGGGCATTTGCGGCATCTGCATGCCAGGCATCATCGGCATAGCAAGACCACTTGGCTGGTATGCTGATGGCGTGGTAACATTGCCCATGGGCATGTTTTGCGGCATTTGCGGTTGTTGACTTGCCGCATTGTACGTCCCGGTAATAGGATTTGGGCTTCCCCGGCGCGCTGCTTTGGCACGCTCTTCACTTGCGATCACGCCTACCAATCCTCCTGGGTAGTTGCCTTGTGCGGGTCCTCCAGCACTGGATCCGCCGTATACAGAGCCTGCGCCGCCAAAAGCAAGCGATTCGCGGTTTCCTTGATTCGCAATGCCAGCGCCAAAATATGGGTCCATAGGCAGACGACGCGCGAATGGAGGTAGACCGCCTGGAGCAGCACCACTATTCATGACGGACGGGGTGCGATTGTGCTCGCCCATGCTTGGCGGCCTGCTGGAGCTTGGAAATCCATGTGCTTGAAGGATCCCTAGAGGCACTTCATCATCGTCATCATCGAGATTCTGTTTGCCTCTCTGAGACTCCAATGGGGGTGTCCCCCCAATGCCACCGAGGTGCAAGAGGGTACCTGCAGGCGCGCTTACAGAGGAGCGATCCAGCGAAGGTCTCATATTTGTTCCGGGTAAATCAGTCAGACCGCCTCCAGTGACTTTTTTCATCTGCTGCCTATAAACCGACATCGTGGCTTCTTGCTTCTGCCTTTGTTTTGAGAGCTGCTTTACCCGCTCGGAATCGTCCTCGTCATCGTACTCATCGTCCTGGTGGGTCTCATCCTCCCTTTGATCTTGACTAATGTTACCACGTCTTTGATAATACTCAAATTGCGCTTTCGTCATCTTCTTGGGAGTTCCGCTTTCTGCACGCGAATGCTCGGGGCGAAGTTGGTGACTTGGTGGTCTGGCCGGAAGCGAGTCAAAAAGCGATTCACTGTTGTTCAATGGAGTCGTTATTGGCTTCGAGGCCCGGGGAGTGGTGTGTATGGACTCGTTTCTCCAGCTTGAGACATCACTGTCAACGACCGGTCTTTTGCCAGCTGCCGAACTTGATTGTGTTACTCTCTGCTCAAATTGAGTTGCCGATGGGGATGATGGTCCAGAAGCTTCCGTTCTTAGTGGTGCTGTTCTGGACCCACTGGACTCTTGAGCACGGCGTATTGAATCCCCATTTGTCCAGCGGTCTTCGTCGCTAATGTGTTTCTGCCGGCTTGAAAATTCCTGATCTATGCTCTTCTTCTTGAAGTCTGGTACGTCTACTTCGCTGTCGTACGAGGAACTCTCCAGGCTTGGAGAATCAATGCGCTCTGGTACGCGAGAATAGGCTCCTTTGGGTCCAGCCAGAAAAGCTGGTGCAACGCCCTGGCTATGTGCAGGTACCGACGGTCCGTCTGCGTCCAATCCAGGTGAGCTCAACGCAGAGGGTACTAAACCATCTTTCGAGTCATGGCTATCCACGGAATATGGAGAATCTGTATGATGCCTCATAAGGTGAGGTGTGGGTGAAGGGGTAGAGTGGAAGGCGTTTCTAGAGAGTGTTCTGGGAGGAAATTGTGGCTCGGACTCCTGCTGTTCATTAGCCACTGCTGTCCAAAATAGATCCTGGGTTACTCACAGTTCTGTGGAAAGAGATCGGTCGTTGCGCATAGCTCTCTCGCTTGGACGACAGTCCTGCGAACATGTTGCCGAAATCGTCTCCAAAACTGCCCTCTTCAAGTCCAAGACTCAGGTTTGGCTCTGGCCGGGCGGTCATCGCTGTGCTAGCATAACTACTTGTCGTGAGAGCACGCTCTCTGGTCGGACTTCTCTCCTTCTCTGGACTTTGTGATCGGACATGGTCGCTCGGCGGCAATGCTGGGAGGTTCTTGCTCAACGATTCCTGTTTGCTGTGCTTGTTACCAAATGAGAACGCACGGGCGGCACGGGCGCCAAACGATGGTGGAGGGGGGAGTGGGTCGTCTATCGAGAGCGGGAGAGATTTATGCATGTGCGTTGTGGTCGTCTTTCGTGGGAACAAGTCTCCTTCCTCTGGCTCACGCTCCGCGTCCAAGGACGAGGGAAGAGTAGATGTGGAGCTGTACCGCGCGGACGCGGACGAGGAATCGTAGAACCCGCTTGAGCCCGACCGTGTAGTACCACCACTACCTCTGGTGCCCTTTAGTGTCTGATCTTGAACTGGGGATGTCGTCTGTTTAACCCACCGATTTGCGCCAAGTCCCAGATCGTCTGTAGACTTGCCACGCAGCCCTGCGAGGTAAGAAGCTTGCGCACGCTGGTTGACTAGTCCAGTTCGCGGCCGATCGTCTGCAGCGTTGAAAGTGTGTTGCACAGGCTTCTGTGGTCGTTCCAACACGCGGAAAGAGCTTTCGCCAGCAGGGGCTGGGAGTGACGGCGAATCCAAAGCGTTGCCAGACGATCTTCGGCGGCCGATCGATTTGAGAATGTTTTTCGGCATCCAGCTGGTATTGGATGGATGACGCTCTTGAGCAGTGTGTGGTGTGGCTGTCGGAGCGCGACACAAGCCGGACCGCTGGGGTTTACCAGGTCATACAGCCGTGCCGTTCGAGTTTGACAAGTTGCAGTGTACAACGCAGAGGCACTATCGCTCGTCACAGATCGACGTCTGATAGGGGATGGAAGCGGGAAAAATTGTGACGTTCGTGAGTTGTGAGGTATGAATGGGCGAGCGTGGGTCTGGAAGCGAAAGGCGAAGAAGGGCGTATGCTGACAGGGCGGGTTGACCTCGAAAGGTGATGACCTGCGATGCAACCGTCGTTGATTAATACGGTAAAGATTGGAGGAGTGAATGATCGTAGAGAAGATGTATATGTGGAATGGCCGGATGATCGAGAAGGTTGGTGTGTGTATGAACCGCCGCAGCAGTCTCACCAGCCGCCGCCAGAGACTAGGAGCTTTTCAGGTACAGTGGCAGGGATACCCTAGCTGAACTCTATCCTCCAATTGTCTCTAGAGCCAAGCGGACATTCTACACTGGCCAAACCAACACCCAGCACTACCAACATGTATCTCTACTCATCCATCTGGGTCTCGGCATGCATTTCACAACAGTCCTCGATGCCTTTCACGGTGATGCGATCTTGCACGTCAGGCGCTGATCACGACAACGTCGGCTGCGAGGCTGGCAGCCTTCATAGCAAGCAAAGTTAATAAGCCACGACCACATGCAGGATTTCGGGATAAAAACTACTGCATCGCATACATGTATACAACCAAGCTGAAAGGAATCGCTAATCTGAATACGTTACCGTCATCCTCGAAGATCCCTATCAACGTCCTTCCCCGACGGAGAGATGTTGCTTACATAGGTCTTGCTGGTTTGATACCAGAACCAGGATCTGTCGGACAGAGCTGAAGATCCAAGTCGCCATTGGCGATTGCAGCACGCATGTCCCAAGATGATGTGTAGCCAGTCTCTTTTGCTGGTGACAGGGTGGATCACGCTCGACCACAGCATGGACGCCACGCTCCTATGTCAACCGTCATGATTCGCCCGTGCTCTACAGATCCTCTTCCGTGTCACGCCCCGCATCGATTATTGGTCCAAGGAGTTGAAGAAGGATACGAAAGTAGTGCATTTGTGGCTCGAGCTCGGCTTGTTTCGAGACAGCTCCGCCGGAGAGATGTCCACCGCTCTAGTTTCTCCTCGCCCGGGGCGGCATGCTCCCTCGCCTACCCAACACTCGATAACACCGTTGGGCCGAGTGTAGGGAAGGGAGAAGCTACCACGTCAAGCTTCTGGATGTGGGTAAAGATGCTGGAAGATGCACTTGACATCACTGCCATTCAAACAATGTCCTGTTGTTCGGTCACAGTGACCTTGAGCACGCCATCGACTCCAAGACACCATTGTTCCAGGCAAAGCAGTGTTCGGTCCGCAGATGGCATCGAGCCTGCGCATTGGAGATCCGCCATCGACGTGCTCCTTCACACTTTTGCGATACGTGCTGTACTATGCCGGCTGTGGCGCGACCCCTGGTCTTCTCCGCTCCGATCTAAATCCAGCCAACCTAGCTAGCTCGAACGCAGCGGCTGAATGGCAAGAAAATTATCGAACGTTGCTATTATTGCTGCTAAGCACTATACCAACAGTGACATTTTGCGTCATCGTCACCAACGATCTGCCTTACACATACATTTATAATATTAATGTATGTCCGTACAGCAACGTACGTGCACCGGCAGACTTTTATTGGGGACTTCCGATCATAGCACAAAGATCCGTTCACGTTTCACAAGCACATGTATTCGATACCTACTCTCCGGGACCAGTGGAGTTAATTCAGTGATCACCAGACTCTCGTGTAGCTCAGAACAGTCTAAACAGAATGTCACCTGAAATGTGCCTTGAGACCATAGAGACGATGGCTAGATTGACGTGCGGAACGGAGTTTACATTTCGCACCGGATCGTGCATGTTCCGGTCTTTCCAAGTCTGTTCCTTTGCTTGGTATTCCTGCATCTGGAAGTTGGCGTGGGTGCAATTACCGATCCGGAAATTCTTTGGATTTCCCTGCTCTCCCGTGATGACAGCTTGTCACCCCGTCACCCATCGAGTGAGATCGCACACCTCACCTATTTCTTGGCGTTCGGAGCGCTCGCTACATCGATCAAGGAAGAAAATTCGTCAAACCCACATAATAAGCCATGGCTGAATCAGCTGCAGGAACAGGCGTCGGGATCAACGATCGCGCGCAGACCGGGTTCGCGAATAGTACTGCCTACGATCAGAACCGTCCTACTTACTCTGCCACTGCTACGCAACAGCTTCTGGAGCAATTGCGTGTTGCGGGCAAGAAGAGTGCTAGAATCCTAGATCTGGCTGCAGGAACGGGTCTTTTCACTGCTGCTCTAGCTGCTCGTGATGAGGAATACGACATCGTTGCCGTCGAACCTCACGATGACATGCGAGACGTGCTCGAGGCGAAGAAGCTTCCACGCGTGACGGTCAAGTCGGGCATGTCGACAAGCATACCGCTTGAAGATGAAGGCGTCGATGCGGTCGTTATCGCTCAAGGTAGGATTTAGTTTCCTTCACATCGTCCTTCCTATTCTATGTCATAAACGCGCAGCGAAACGAGACGGCACGAGCTAAGGCTCGATCATTGTAGCTTTCCATTGGTTCTCTAACATGGACAGTCTGCGCGAGATTCACCGGGTCCTCAAACCGCACGGCTGTCTGGGGATGATATGGAACATTGAATCGTACAACGCGCCCCGCAGCCATGAAGCGAGCACCAGTTGGGAAACCAAGGCTCACGAACTGATCTGGTCATTTGACGATAATGAGCCGCGTTTCAGACACGAGAAATGGCGTCGAGTATTTGACGAGCAGACCAAATCTACGCCTTTGTCACTACTGATTGCGAGCGATGATCAGCTCTTCGCCCTCCCGCTGGGTGAGCAGACCGAGCCATTCGAAGTGTGGTTGACAAGGGAGAAGATATGGGAACGCTTCAGCACTCTAAGCCAGATCGCAGTGCTAGAGGGCGAACAGCGGGAGGTGAGTAGCTGTCTGCCATGGGAGATCTGAGATCAACGGGACTAACATGGTCGGCAGCGCACCCAGAAGACGTTCATGGACGCATTGAATGCGGATGATGTTGAGACCAACGGGAAAGGTGAAGTTGCTGTTCATGGCAATGTCTATACTGCATGGACTTCCAAAATCCCGACCGAGGGGCGTGCGACCCTGACTGGTGTCGAACAGCCCGGAGCATGATCGCAGACTCGAGGTTGAGATACAACCCTTCAAGTGACCACGATACGAGCGTTCATGCCCTCGAAGTCAATGGGCTGACTTATCCTGGTCGGATCATTCCCTCGACGCCAGCACAACAAAGTGCTCGCAGACTCGTGATCGTTATCTAAACCTTTGTTTCCGTTGCATACGTCTCGTTCTCAGTCTGCTGAAATGTACATAACTGAACACACTGATCAGCATCAAAATAGGAAGGTAACAAGGATTGTCAACAGGGCAACTCACCATTATTTCCTCGCACAAAAGCATCACCATAGCTCCTCCTCAATTGGCCATCGACAAGCTCCTTAGTCTGCTCCAACGCGATGTTCATGTACCCATCCACCGACTGTAGCTCTCCTATTATTAGTAGCGTTAGTGATCGTGTCAATTCCTGAAGTCCATACGATCCTCGCCACGAAGATGAACTTCATCTCGCGGACCTTGTATGCCCTACAACCAAAGAGTCGTCCGGCATTCTCTAACACTCCATAGAATGGATTGTTGCGAATGCTGAAGAATGTCATATTTACCTTTGTAGACCACGCCAGAGTTCAACTTCACCGTCACCGGGGCGCCGATGATTTCGCTTAGAAACCCTGAGGGATCGCGGGCATCACCAGGCGCGGCTGTGGTTGGGTTTGGGCCGTTGGGCGCATCAGGAGTCTCTGCCGCGCTGCTCATGGTTGTCGGTATCTGCAAGAAAGTTTTGTATAGCTCGGTGTCTTGGAGGTATAACTCCACATGAACGGCGTTGTGGTGTTGGCCATCGGAAAATGCCCCAGGTGCTTGGTGTCACGACTTTTGCACGTGAGCCGTCGGCGTCGCGTTGGCGCGTCTTCCGGATGGAGATCATTGCGGGACCAGTCGCTGGCGAATGTCGCCAGGACATGATGATCTGGACTTCTTGAGATCTTTACTTTCTACCACTTCGCCACTTGTATGGCGCTGTTCAAGCGTCCAGCATGGGCGAGGACGCATAGTTCGAATCCCCCCGATGCAGACGACAACCTGTTCAACCATTCGGGGCGAGCGTACCAGGAAATCGTCGCAGAGGAGCACAAGAAGAGGAAGGAACGGGCGGAGAAGCAGAAGGCGGAAGTGCAACGCAAGACTTCAGAGGAAAAGCCGAAGGTCGCAAAGGAGCGAGCGAGAAGCCCCAAGCGGCGGCGCATCACACTGGAAGAGGGTTCGGATCTTCTTAAGAGTGTTGGATTGGGTGCGATTGAGATCAGCGATGATGAAGATGATGTCGCCAATAGCAACAGCAGTAAGGCAGCAGTGAGACAGTCACCGCGACTCAACAAGGTGGTAGACAGGACCGCAACTGCCAGCCAAGTTGCGCGATCTCACAGCGATGTAGTGCTACAGTCGGCGGAAGATGCAGAGGATGCCTTCTATATTCCGAAGCCTAGACCACGTGCACCTGAGCCGGAAGAAGAAGAGGAGTCGGATGAGGATCTTGCAGAATTGAAGCGACAAGCACGAGAACGAAGACGACGCCGAGAAGAGCAGAACAAGCAGAGCGCAACACCAGACGTGGAAGCTCGACTAGGACAGCCTCCACCAAGCACAAGTCTAGCACCACCAGCCCTGGATCCACCGATCAAGCTGCTCATATCGTCCCAGCTCCCGAACACCCAACCACTGATTGTGTTTAGGAGGTTATCGCAGAGGCTGAAGGAGATCAGGGAAGTCTGGTGCAAGAAACAAGGGTTCTCCGACACGCAGATGCAGGATGTGTTCTTGATACACAACATGAAACGAATTTATGATGTGACGACTTGTAAGAGCTTGGGCTTAGACGTGGACAGAGACGGGAAGGTCACTATGAAGGGTGCAGAAGGCATGGACAACCTAGACAAGGTGCATCTGGAAGCCGTCAACGAGGAATTGTTTTCACAGATGAAAACCCAGAAAGCGCGTCAAGAACGTCAAAGGAAGGGATTGCAGCAGCTGGAGGAACCTGGATCAGATGCGAACGAGGCTCAGACAACTTCGAAGCCACCCAACGAAGAGCAGTTGATCAGAATCCTTTTGAAAGCGAAAGGCCAGGAACCTTTCCGACTAAAGGTCAAACCGGTGAGTATCTCCGTGATTAACCCCAGAAACATTCAGCTGATCGGCATATACTAGACCACTTTATTCTCCAAGATTATTGCCGCTTGTCGGAAGAACTTCGCCCTCCCGGATGAGCAGGATGTCTGGCTAGAGTTCGACGGCGAGAGACTAGATGCCCCCGCCGAAGTGCAAAGCGCTGAGATTGAAGATATGGACAGTATCGATGTGCATGTCTCTTGATCTAGCGAGGACACGGTGCGCGTTGGGTAGACCGTTACTCGACGAAGCACGAGAACATGAATGTATGAGTCAACGATGATGTGAACGATGATGCATATGCGAGGCAAGAAGGATTACGCCCGGCACGTTAATTCAAGCGTACTACTGCGTTGCCGGCTGCCATGATCAGGTAGCAATGCGTCTATGGCTTGTTTGAAAATTTCCTTTCCTTCGCCCAACGTGCAACACCGGGCCGATGCAGCATGAACACCGGCGGAGGCCGCGTTTCCGCACAAGCAGCCTGCATTTCATTCGATGGTCAGTTAACACAATGTCAACTGGGGATTGACACTGCATCCCCGGGCCGAACCATCGACAGCTTCGATGCCAGGTACATGATCTCACCTGTCGCCCTGCAACGACACTGCCGAATCGCAGCCTCGGGAACTCGACCCACCACCTGTCTAGGTGCATGACTATAAGTATCGTGCCTAAGTCTTTCTTTTCCCGACGAATCGTAGTGTAAAGGAGCAAGTTCAGATGCATCGGAACCGTTGGGCTGCGACGTGGCAGGCTCGTAGAAGCCCAACCCGTCCGATTGGCCGTGGCAGCAGCAACAGAGCCTCCATCTTCGCCGCGCTCCCGATCGACGTGGATGAAAGCCATCGCTCGCTATTCGTCTTGCGAAGATGACTTACATGGGACATGTGGACCTCACGACCGAATCTGCAGCCCTGTCCGACCAGTTCGCAGCCCGACTGTGGATCGGCTTGTCTCTGGCGGTTTGCCCGTAGGCCTCGACCGGTAGTTCACGAGCAACGTGAGCCCGAACCGAAGAGTCATACGGTCGGAAGGGCTCTTGATGGCCGTCTGTGAATCCATATCATATGTGCCGGATCATCTTACCACCCGTTCACGTTGTCCTGTATATGTGTTCATCTGACAGTTACACAACCTTTCCTCCCACCGCGTCCATTGAATCACTATTCTCATCCTCATCATCCTTCCTCACAGCCCGTTGAGAAGCCCAGACACGGTCTCGCCCAATGCCTCCTTTGCACATCGCCCGTCTCGCCAGCAATCACCTTCGTAGACGCAGGAGACCAGGTTGAAAAGCCCCCCGTCCGGCACTTCAGCATTCGTGCGGCCCTGTCAGCTGCAGGCCGAATCATCCCTGCGGCAACGATCTCGTGTGTCGTTGTCGTCCACGTTCACGTTCACGGTCACACAAAGTGGTCCATCCAAGGGCGTATCTTTCAGCGCGAGCGTATAAACACTGCGACACCTCACCTTCGAGAACATCCGCTTTTTCCACTTTACAAGTCCATACCTTACTCGATCGTCGTGACGGACGCGATTGGGGTACCTGGTGAGTGGCAGCTGTATTTTCCTTCTTGGTGCATTTCATCGGACCGCACTGCATGACTTTTGCATACAGGTCGGCCTGCGACTACTGCAGGACCCCATCGAGTTGGGCTGGACCCGGGCTTGATGGGGCTTTCAGCAATAATGGTCAATGTTGTACGCCGCCAGCAATCTCCACTGCCAGACCGCGGTCTTTTTTCTTCTTGTGGTGCCAGGAGGGCGACATTGTGGAATCGAGGAAGCTGATATTGTTGCTACCGTAGCATTGCGACAGATCATACCAGGGCATATGCCATTCACCTGACCTGACTGCCCTCTACATCCATCGATCCATTCCTCCGTTCGCCGCGAGTTCTCCCGGCAGGATCGCCAGCCGAAGCAAGGCAGCACATCATCACATCCCACCTTCGACTCTCTCCGTCCGTGAAGTGCGACTCTCGATCCTCCCCACCCCCGTCGTGTGAGTGTCGGCGTGCGTCATCGTACACGGCACTAACTGGGCCAAACATTAATCGATCGCAGCGGCGACATTAGCTGACTATCTTGCAATCATTATCACGGCCTTCTTATTGTCCAGGTCCTGGGATTGCAAGACGTCCTTGGCTCATATTCACCACTGCACACATAACACGTCCTGTTCCGTCATTCTGAAACAGAATCCCCTGGGGCCTGGATTGCTGGACATCTCGCTGTCCGGCTGCTCGTCAGGTAGATCTGGGCTGTGAGAGAGGGGCAGTCACTCCGCAACGCGCGACTTGGACGAGATTCACCATCAATCACCACATTCACATCTGCAATCCGCGTCCACTGCTAGCATTGTGTGAGGCGCATCATCCGACTGTTACCATTCCTGCTGCACCACTTATCATTCGAGTGTCAGGCGGCGTCTTCGCGACAGTCTCGCACCGGCACTAACGGTCCCTTGTCGCCAGGGTCGCGACCCAAGCGTGATAAGATTGGCGCATCTCCCGCTGCGGGACCATTGTTCGCCATCCACCCAATCTGCCCGTGTTTGTGGTCGTCGGTCAGACGTCGAGTATTCTTGTTTGCGACCGACCTACTGCACACCCTACACATTCTATCCTCCCTCGACCGCTGCCCCCTCTGCCTTGGTCTTCTTCGCCTCGAAGACTGACCAAGTCCGAGTGAGCGGCCAGTTCGACTCCACCCCATGCCGTAAGTGCGCTTCCCCTCCTCCACCACCACCAGCATGACATCGAGGTTGAATTGATACTCTCACTGGGCTCCCTCGACGCACCGCGATCACTGCGGACCAGTGATCATATCTGCATACATCATGTGTCACGCACAACAGTGATCACAGCGGCCTCGTACTGATAACGCCCTCCCAGCCCCACCGTCACCATCAGCACCTCCGGCTCCGAGCGTATTCGCTTTCGGGAACCAAGAAGTCGCGTCTCCTCTGGTGAGAGTGCTTCCATCTACTCCCCCGCGACGTCGAGTGGCAGCCGCGGCCTCAGCTCGGTCAGTTCCGACGACGACGAATACGTGACCGTTCACCGTGACGACGACCTCATCACCCCATCCGACTCCGCCTCTCTCTCCCGGCCGCCGCCTTCGCGGCGCCGCAACACGGAGGCCCCTCAGCCCCCTTCAAGGCGGCACTCCTCTCGCAGGTCCGCGCGGGAGGAGGAACCGCGACGTCGTCAGTCGACCTCGCGCCAACCCCCCACCCGTCACCCTCGACGTGCCGAGTCCCAACGCACGCACTCGGACGAATCCGCAAGTCTGGCGGACCAGGACGACTACCCTTATTATGGCCACCATGGGCCTGCGCCGCATGCTCCCGCACCTCCCCGCAGCGCATACTCTCAGCATCCCGGGTACAGACATGTCCCCGCGCCGAGCCATGGTGGCTACCCGCCGAGCATGACCTCGTCAGCACCCTACCCGGACCCCTATGGCGCACAGGCGCTGATAGTCGGCGGACATGGTCATTTCGCATACCAACCACCCAATCCGTTCGAAGCGAATCCGCAAGGCAGGGAGAACCCCTTCTCCCCGATGTCCCCCCAGGGCTCGGCGGCGGGCAATAGCTACTTCGTTGGGGAGCCCATGGCACCTCCAATGCCACAGCATAGACCCCACGCTCCATCACGACCGCAAAGTTTTGCCGCTCAATCACATTATCCCGGCTCGGAACTGATGTCGCAATACGGTCCACCATCGAATGTTCCGGCAATGTACCCAGGATATGGCATGCCGATGCCTCCATGGGCGCTTTACGGCGCTGCTACCCCGCCTCCGTCCGAGAAGAAAGAGGAGAAAAAGGATACGACCAGCGCAGAGATTGAGAGCCTGAAAGCACTGATAAAGCAACAAGAAGAAGCACGCATCGCTGCGGAGAATCTACGTCTTGCTACTGCTGCAGCGGAGGCAGCAGAGGCAGCGCGAAAACGTGCGGAAGAGGAAGCGGAGAAGAAAAAGAAACAGGAGATTGCTGAGGCTTCCAAGAAGGCGAAGGAGGATGCGGAGAAAACGGCTGCGGAAGCGGCAAAGAAGGCCAAGGAGGAGCACGAGAAGAAGTTGGCCGAAGCACAGAAAGCCAAGGAGGAGTTGGAGAAGAAGCACAAAGAGCTCGAGGCGGAAGCGGCCAAGCTGAAACCGACTCCAGACTCGCAGAAGCTGCCGATCAAGTTCAAAGATGCGCTTGGAAGGAAGTTCAGCTTTCCATGGCACATCTGCAAGACTTGGAAGGGCATGGACATGCTGATCAAGCAAGCGTTCATGCATGTCGACGTCCTTGGTGAGCACGTGCATGCAGGCCACTATGATCTGACGGGACCTGATGGGGAGATCCTCCTGCCACAGGTCTGGGATACGATGATCCAACCTGACGTCGAGATCACGATGCACATGTGGCCCATGTCAGAGCCTGAGCCTTCCGCTGCCGATCGCCTGGCCGAAGACGCACGCATGTTTGCGCAAGGAGACATGGGCGGTCTGGACCTTGGAAGCCTCAACGTGGGAGGGGCGAAGAAGAAGAAGAGCAGCAGCAAAGAAGGCAAGAAAAAGACGAAAAGCCCGGAGATGTTCGGTGCTGCTCCGCCGCCACCACCGCATGCTCCAGCTGGCGCCGTCCTGCCGGATCCCATGTCCGTCTTCATGGAAACG
The DNA here is from genome assembly GCA_002786065.1 of Microcyclospora pomicola. Classification (NCBI taxonomy): domain Eukaryota; kingdom Fungi; phylum Ascomycota; class Dothideomycetes; order Capnodiales; genus Microcyclospora; species Microcyclospora pomicola. The sequence goes on from NHNY01000001.1 coordinate 1,316,289, forward strand.
AAGAAAGCCCCGCGGACCAAGCCCAAGGCCAAGCCCAGCAAGGAGGTCTCGGGGTGGCAGGCATGGATGGTGGGGGGCAATCGTACCACGAAGAAGAAGTGATACTCGGATGTGAAAGATCGTACACTTCTTCTCAAGAATGGACACGCATCATGGAATGCTTCCGGACACTTATGCACGACATGACATACCTGGCGTTTCTGGGATCTTTCTTTCACCATGACTTTGATCTCCCGTACTGGCGTTTGGACACAGCGAGCGAGCTCAATACTGCATTTCTTCATCTCTTCTCTCGCGCCATCCGCATCGAACTCCTCCCCTCAATGTTGCGTTCTTGCTCGCCTTTCTCATATCCGGCGTGGACGTGTCGAAGAATGCAGCATGCACGAAGCACCTATTCTCTCGATCGTGACAGACGCATCCATCTCGAGGGTTTCGACAACTATCTACATACGAAATGCACCCGGACTATCCGGTTGGCACAATCCCGCAGACAAACGACGTGCTTTCAATCACACTCCAGCGCCAGATATAATGCCAGACCGCGTCCCCCTTTCTTTCTTCCCATTCCTTCCCACGAAGGAAAAGAAAAATAAATCCGGCGGGAGGGTTTCTGTGCGTTTTTTCCATCCTCCTATAGGGGGTTCCGTTTTTGCTTTTCTCAGTTTTAGCGACAAGATACCTCACTGAAATGTTTGAAAGAATCCGAATACTTCCAATTCTCATGGTACTCTACCTGTGCTTCTTGATTCACCCTCTTCCTCGTGTAGGACTGTTGTGGGAGAGGTAGAGTGTTGTAGACGATGCTTACGTACCTACTACATGTTCACGTAGTTCATGTTTGTGAAGATCGACGTCTACCTGCTCGGATAACCTTGAACAGTTCGCTCTATATGCCGACAACATCTCGGGGGATCATCTGCACAATAGGTATACTGGTATACTGCTAGCTAGCCGTTTACTCGATGCAGTTGTGATGAGAGAAACGATCCGTCGTTGGGTACTGTGTGATTTTCACCCCCTCAGCCCCTAAGCTGTGTCGTTGACAAGTCAGGGACACGGGAGGGACGGACTACCTAGGGAGGAGTATCTCAGATACATGTATCATGAATGTAGCGACCTGAGGTGTATGCAGCGAGCGAGCGGGACTAATATTTCACTCATCACGTAGCCTTAGTGCCTGGTACCTGGTACCTTACACGGCGCATATACGGTATATATCTGGTTGCTACGCTTCGCGACTCCTCTTCGGGGGAGCGCGACTCCCTCGCCGCCTATATCGTCCTGTAGCATGAGTTTCCTCTATAGTTTCCAGTATCCACACACATACTTGATGATTCTGATTGATCGTACCGATAGATCGTGTCATTCTGACGGTGCTAGTTGTCTGTAGGACTCCCTCTGTCCACCATCGATCGCTAGAGGACTCCTCCGGCTAGGACCCTACATAGTAGGACTCCTCCTCGCTCCTACGGAGACCGCAGGACTCCCGCGCACCTAGCAACATGGTAGCTGGGTACATATGCAGCTCCCCCTGAGTACTGTACTATACTCTATCGCAACATGACAGACTGGACCTGCCCTGGCACTGACGAGCTCAACGTCCGCGAGGGAACAGGATGGTATGGGGAAGTAAGGTACCTTACCTTGACTAGCTATAGCTATAGCTGGTCTTACATCAGCAGAAGGATGTAAGATCATTTTGCTGATCGATGGGGATGGCACATGGCGGCTATCTTGACGCTTTTATTACTTGGGAGGAGAGATGGGTGCGTTTGCGTTTCTGGTTCTTGGTTCTTGGTCTCGGTCGTGGTCGTGGTCGTGGTTTTGTTCTTGTTCCTGCTCCTTCAACTGGCCAAATCCATCAGCTCTCGTCCTCTCATAAGCATACCACCAGGATGGCAGGACATGTATTCCTCGAGCAGCACCACCTCTGCAACCTCGAAAAGGCCAAAGCTTGCTACTACGTGTTGGAGAAGGAACATCTAGAGCTCGGTTTGAATGACGTGGATTTTGCATACTGTGTCAACTCGGTAGGTATCTTTGTCTCGTCAGCTCAATCAATTCGGTTACACGACTGAGATATAAAACAGCCGGTACACGGTACGAACAAACATGTCCCACCTGCCAGAAGATAATCATAGGTGGCCACTTGGCACGCCACGTGAAGAGATATCATCCGGCCATCACACGAACCATGTCTTGTTCTTGGTCCTGGTTCTGTTCTTGTTGCTGTTCGTGCTCTCATTCCTGTTCCTGTTCGTGTTCTTGTTCGTGTTCTTGTTCGTGTTCTCGTTCCTGTTCCTGTTCGTGTTCTTGTTGCTGTTCGTGTTCTCGTTCCTGTTCCTGTTCGTGTTCTTGTTCTTGTTCCTGTTCCTGCTACTGTACTTGTCCCTGTTTCTGTTCCTGTTCTTGTTTCTGTTCCTGTTCCTGTTCTGCTTCTAGGCAGATGATCTTGCATGCCGTTCATTGCCACGCCTCAAGTCAAGAGCTGTAACGAAGCATTGCTGCTGCCAGCATTCTGTGTCTTGATCTCGACGTTGGCGAAGTTCGGAGTATGCTGGATCATAGTGAAGTCAGTACATACAAGGGGCAGAGGCACTTCATGTCCATAGATGAATGGTGCTGAATTTCTGAGGGTATTTTGTTGCCTAGTGAGGCAAGACTGGATGTGTGTATCATCATCGATTCCTTCGCATCAGGTGAGTTGAAAGAAGGAAGGAGGTTCGTACAGAGTCGAACTCACTGTGTGGGAATGCTATCGAGGGCTATCAATGCTATGCTGGACATTACGACTTGATACTGACAAGGGGCGCAGCGGCGGAATATCTCCTCCACTTATCAAGCAGCCAAAATTCAGGGGATCATAATGAAATACACCAGGTCTCAAATCCACCCACTCCATATTTTGCCTGTAAAACGCCTACCGCACATGACTGGACATTAAAGAGTTTTCCTTCCCGCGTTCTCGCTCCCACCCAGATTTTGAAAGACTTGCTGTTGTACATTCTGCTGGACGGACCTAGAAGCGTTCTCGCGGTCCGTGACCGTGGTTCTCGAATAGATCGTCCAGATACGCGCTGGGCGCTCGGTCACCGGCGATGCTTGGAGCACGGCTGCCAGCAGGACTGTCGTTAAGTGGCCGTCGTGGGTGGTCGAATTGGCTGTTTCGTGCGGAACTATAACCATCTCTGCTCACTCCCCGGAGTCCATCTCGAGATGTCGCGCGGTAGGAGCTGCCGTGGGTCATGGGTCGGAGGTTGGGCGAGTCTGGCGGGGAGGATTCCACGCGGCTTGATCGTGCAAATGGCCCGCGAGCAGCGGCGCCAACAGTTGTGATACCTGCGCCCCCGGCGGGTTGTGCGGAAGATGCAGCGTAGTAGCCAGCGGGGAGATAAGAAGAGGCGCGTGCGTGTGGAGCCCCGCCTTGACCCGGCTGAGCAGTCGGACTGAAAAATAGCCCAGCCGGAGGAGTGGTCGAGCGTTGGATATCGTTATCTCGATACCCTTTCAATGGCTTGCCGGCGGAGTTCAGTGCGTCCATTGACATGCTGCTCCCAACTTCCTTGTAGAAACCGTCCTTGACCGGCGCATACCCTGAGCCTGCCCATGTGCTTGGATGTTTCTCTGAAGAGCGAACCGATGCCATCGCCGACCTCCTCACGGAGCGATTGATACTCCATGCGACCAAGCCGCGCCAGAGCAGGATGCAGGCGCCGAAGAATGCAAGGACCGCGCCGACAGCGATGAAGACCGTTCCTTCGGGGTATCCCGACTTCTGCATATAAGGCGCATCCGCAGTGTATGGGACGACCATGGTTGGGATGCCAACTCCTGCAAGAGTCGGAAGATCTGTGGTTGTCGTGCCAGAAGACAAAGATGTGGTGGTCGAGGTAATGCTGGAAGAAGTGATGGTGCTGCTGCTGGTGCTACTGGTCGTGGTACCTGTTTCAGTGTTCGTGTTGACGACCGTGCTGAGGTTGTCGGGAAGACCAGTGTCGGAAGTAGTGGTGGTCATGGTTGCGGCCGTGGAAGATCTCTCGCCTTCGCTCGATCCCCCTGTTTGCGCTCCTCTGCTTGAAGCCGCTGCGCTCGTCTCTTTTTGTTAGAGGTTGTGGATCGTGTGTTGATTGCGCGATGATCTACACGATCGCAGATTCGACTGAACTGAAGGGCGGAAAGCGAATGTGTTTGAAGTATGTTGTGGTGTTGAAGATGGAGAATGAGGGACTGATCGTGCGGTGGGTTGACAGACTGCAGTACGACGCCTATAGGCACAAATAGAATTAAGCTCAAGCCCGTTGGCCCGGAAAACGGCGGTAGGAGCCTTCTCATTGGTGTCATCGATCCGTCAGCCACACATGTGGCTCAGTTCTTACGATCTTCTCGAGAATTTATTGAAGACTGACGAAATATCAAGATTTGACCTTGAACAACTTGCTAGGCCCTGAACACCCGCTACATCTTCCGTGGGAGCCAACATGGGAGTCCAGAAGAAGACCCGCAAGTTCGCGACTGTCAAGCGGATCATCAGTCAACGCGACAGTCGGCTGAAGAAGAACATCGACAAGAATGAAGCGGAACTTGCGAAGAAGAAGGCGACAGGCGACAACATGATCCGTGATGTGTACGTCAAAGTCTCGAGACCATCACATTGACTATAGACAGCTAACATGCGCGTCCTTTCACAGCCCTCAAGCACCCTCATCCATGTTCTTCCAACACAACACTGCCCTGCAACCGCCTTACCAGATCCTGGTCGACACCAACTTCCTCTCCCATACCGTACACCACAAACTCCCGCTACTTCCCACACTCATGGACACGCTATATGCCACCTGTCGACCCTTGATCACCAGCTGTGTGATGGCAGAATTGGAGAAGCTGGGACCCAAATACCGAATCGCATTACAGATCGCGCGTGACGAGCGCTGGGAGCGGCTGCCATGTGATCACAAAGGCACATATGCTGATGACTGCATCGTTGATCGTGTGGTAAAGCAGCGCGTGTACCTGGTGGCGACGAACGATCGCGACTTGAAGAGGAGGATACGAAAGGTGCCTGGTGTGCCAATCATCAGTGTCGCCAGGGGGAAATATGTTATTGAGAGGCTGCCGGATGCGCCTGAGAAGTAGGCGTCCGACGACAAGATTAAATCGAGTCCAAGATGGGCGGGCTATGATACAAGACCCTTTGTTGACTTTAGCGAGGCGTTCGGTGGTGTTCTAGGTAAAGAAAGAATTCTATGACTACTATGGCAGCATGCAATGGACGGCGGCATGTTGCACATCCTCGTGGAGAGCCTTTTCTACGCTTTTCACGTCTATGATATCTCTTGAGACTGCGAGCATCTGGTGTGAAAAATCAACTAGGATGTCATCTCAAGAGACGAACAGCACCGGCCTCGATTCAAACATGGACTAAACAAAGGCCTACCTTTGTCTACAGGGACGTACAAGCACATCGTCCTGATAAAGCCGTCAAACAAACATAGTTTGACATTGCGATGTTGGCAACATACTCTCCCGACCGTTTGCTGGCTTATTCAAAGCTAGACCAGCAAAGGAATGTAAGAGGACAAGCCCATTGTACGCTCAAGATCCCCCATGTAACTTGTTAGTTCACGAATTTTGCGAGTCCACAACGACGTACAACGCTTTGAAGCGCAGCATGGCCCATTCGAATCGAGATGTGAATGCCAGACACCGCTGAAAGCATGGCATGGTGTTATTCTGCTTGCCTTCCACTGAGCTTTATTATCTCCTACAAACTCCTTCTGAAGCATGTCTTACATCTACCAGCACAAGCTCGCGAAATAACACCTATTAACCATGCCTGCACTACCTTTCACCACTTATAAAAGCTCTCGATCAACATCAGACCACATGGGGCCGGCATCGAGCACCAAGAAATCGCGCAAGACGATCATCGTCAAAGCTTGCAAGCAAGCACATACAAAGCTGTCCGCGTTCATGGACAAATATATCCGCACCAGATATGAAGCGGAAGTTGTGCCAAGCGCAACTCGAAGCTTAAGGGGGCGGACGCCCGGCAGACCTCGACGATCAGGAGACTGGGTGGGAAACCCCTCTGAGGCGTCTCGTAGGAGGCAGATATTGGAGCAGTACCCTGTCCGGAACCCGGAAAACCCACAGCGTGATATAGGGGCCCGAGAAAGAGGGCTGACCCTCGAGGCGCGACAGGCGAGGATGGCGAGGATGGGCCAAGCATCGATCGGGAATTATCGAAGACGAAGGCAGAGTCCGGTGCAGCTACCTGCACTGGACTTGACACAGCCGCCGGCTGATATCGAGCGCTATCGTAACAAGCCTTTGCCTCCAATCCCGGAAAGCACACCGAATAGAGATCGCAGGATCACCAACGTCGTAAGATCGGCCGTCACCTTCGACCCTGAAGTAGAGCTTACGGCTGCGACACATCGTGCCAGGATTGCTGAGCAGCAAACGGAAGAGCGACAATGGTTACCACCACTCGATCTCGGACTGCCAACGCTTCAGCCAACATGGAGGGAGTTTCCAGGGCCACCAGGGCGACGACGCAATCCCCAAAACAACCCAGAGCCCGGAATGTGGTTATCTGGCCGAGCTGCAGGAGTACTCAACAACTCTACCATCGCGGTACCTGCCGAGCGACGAAGCAGTGTCCAAATCAACCCAGAGCCCGGCATATGATTATCTGGCCGAGCTGCAAGAATAGCTAAAAACCCGACCACCACGGCACCTACTGAGCGACGAGGCAGTATCTACATCAATCCAGAGCCCGCAGTGTGGTTCTCTGGCCGAGCTGCAGAAGTAGTTGACAATCCTACCATCGCGGCGCCTACCGAGCGACGAAGCAGTGTCCGAATCGACCCAGAGCCCGGAGTATGGTTCTCTGGTCGAGCTGCAGAAGTAGTCAACAACCCTACCATCACCGTGACTGCCGAGCGACGAGGCTCGTTCTTACAACGAGGTATTGAGCGAATGCGCGGCACAACGACCGATGCTGCACTTCGCATAAGTCGGATCCGGAAGCCCTCCGATGGAAGTGGCACGAGAAATATGCCTCAAAAGCAAGTGGGCAAGGCCGGTAGAAAATCGTCCTCCCTGCTGGACCTCATCAGGCACATCTCGCGTGCAGATCCTACATCGACTAATACTGCACGAGAAGACTCGGGCATGTCCATCATCGACCATGCGCCATCCGGCATGATGTTGGCCTGCATCAGATGCGGAGCGATACCGGATAGTGTCTTGCTGCAAGGGCTTTGTCGTGGCTGCCGCGGTTAGCTACGTTGACAACACAACTCGGTTGTGGTGAATACTCATTGGACTACCTCAGGCTCATGTATAGCACTTGTCATGGTCATTGCTTAGTCCAGGGGCAATCGACGGGTTGAGACATGCTTGCGGTTCAGCAATGTAAGGAGAAAAGTTCTGGGCACTGAAGAATCATGGTGGCCTAAGAATGACCGCCCTGCCGCCATCGAGTCTTTGTCCTGTCTTGGCAGATAACATAGCATTATGGGCGATTGTTGGTTGAATGCCACTCACTGAAGAAGTCCGCGAATGGATCTGGATATGCAGTATCGATCCTATGATCAGCAGAGCGCATTAATGCCGTCTGTGCTTTCTAGAAGGTCTGACCTTTTGGCGGCTATCGAAGCGCAATACATTAGCAGGGAGCTTGGTGTTGTCTATATATTGTCATACGGAACTAGCAGTATAAATGGTCCTCTCGTCTACTGTTCTCGACACGAGAAGTGAAAGCGGTAGCGGTTGGACCAGGTGAGGTCGCACGCTCGATGGCGGACGGCACGCATCGCCCGTCCCTCCCCTCATCGGCCATCACGTGCATGCCAGAACCCCCGCGAATACTGCGCCGTAACAGCGCATGAGTTGAGTTGAGACATCTCACATGCTCGACAACGTCAGACCTGCGCATTTTTACGACACGTCAACCAGCGACTCGTCACATCTCTGCGCCAAAGACAGCCCTGCCCGTGGCCGGGGATCTCGCATGTGAGGTGTCTAGATGCAAGCCCCAGACCCAAGTGTGAAAGCGAAAAGTAGGATCCTGCAGCACTGATTGGTCTGGAGATGGCTGACAAGCTTGCAGATAGTGATGATGGCGCATAAGCCGAGCGGCTGCACCAAAGCTTGAACGCGAACCGACTGGCCACTCATTTCTCCCGTACACTCTGCGTTCTGCAGAACCCGATGCCGCAGCGTGATGACCAGGTTCTGCTGCTTTCCGATTGATGCGTCTTTTGAGAAAGCATCGCCGCACCGTCCATTCCTTACATTTTCTATTCATCTTGCCATCTCTCACGCTTCTCTCGAGACTCTTTCTCGCTCGGTCTTGACCTGCTGTCATCGCGAAGACGGCACGGTCCAGCAGACACCACGCTCGAGCTTAACGTGGGCCAACGGTTCGCTCCATCGTGCTCCCCCGCCCAGATATGCCGGGGCGAGCCAGCCGGGAACTGATCGACCAAAGACGGGAGATGGGCCAAATGGAGCACATCCAGGGTCGGCGCTTAGAACGTGCAGCAGTAACTCCACCTCTCACCTGCTTCTCTCCCTCGGAGCCTATCACAGCTCCAAAGCACTTCATCAACCCATGATTGTGCTTCTACTGGGCGGCGGTAGTCGGATCGTCCAGCACTGAGTATCCGCCCTCTTCTCTTGCTGGTCTCTTCCCTTCTCCCCATTCCATCTCTCATCTATGCCGCATTTGTCCCCCGCCTGTCACAATCCACACCTCTTGTCGTCCAATCTGCACTCGTCTGTGCGAAGCGCCGGGCGACTGCGACGCCCTCTTTCTATCCTGTCCTCCCACCTCGCCAGACCACATCTCTTCCTCTCTCTCCTCAGCTGGCCTCTCGCATTTACTGTGCATACTCGTAATTTCTTCTCACCTTCAACCCATATCTGCGCCATCAAGGCCATACACAGAGCTGGCCTCTTTTCACAATCCTAGAGCCGAATAGAGCTGTCCTCGATCTCGACCCAGACTCACCAGAACCACATCTTGGAACCTGAACGCGACCATGTCCGCGGCTCCTAAGAAAAGCGTCACCGTGACCGCGCGCGAGCGGTCCGGCTCCGACGACTCTGCAGCATCTCATAGAGCTCCTTCGCTCAAATCACCACGCATGGCCAGGTTCGCAGAGGCCACAGCAGTCCACTCTCCGATCGAGCCCTCGGAATCTGGGCGATCTCCATTCGCCGATCCGCTCCCTGAAACGCAATACTTCAAACCCCAACCGCAGGTGTCAGATGTCGGATTCGGCTATATGAACAAGCACGAGTCGGTGGAGATGCCCGACACAGACGACAACGAATACTACAAAGCTCCGCTCAAGAGCCCACTCAAAAGTGCAATGAAGACTCCAGGCGCACCACCAAGAGACTTTGGAGCTGCGATTTTGAGTCCCACATTCAAGGAGGAAGAACTCCTCGACAAACACGAAGCGTGGACCGAGAAGCAACAAGCAACGGACATTGTAAGTCGCATGTTCAATACCGATGCGATTACATGCGGACGCTAACTTCTACTCTAGAAAATCAAGACTCGAGTGCGGATAGCCAAGTTCATGCTTCGAGGAGTAAACTTTTCCTGCTCGCTCATCGTTCTTGCCATGCTGGGATCCACTTTCGCCATCTTCAATGCCACAAAAGCTATCCCGCCCAGAAACAGTCTGCCCCCATGGGCCGTCAACCAAAAGACATGGCCACAGATCACACTGCTGGTCATCGCTTGCATCTCGCTCTTCTCATCTCTCATCGTCTTTTGGGCATATTATCGAGGCGGACATCGACGAGCAGAGAAGGCAGCAGTATACTACTCTGCGTTCGCAGTTGCCTTCTTCATATTCAGCATCATCATGTGGGCTATTGGCGCCGGCATACTGCACAGCAGTAAGGCCAACGGCAATGGCAAAGACATGTGGGGGTGGTCATGCGTCGATAACACACGCTCTCATCTCTTCCAGAACGAAGTGTCTTACGCGCTCGTCTGCCGCCTGCAGAACTGGAGTCTGGTCTGCTGTCTGATCGAAGTGGTGGTCGAAGTCATCACCATCATCGTGTATGGCATCGTCTTCTACCGCTTCTACTCGAAGCGCCAATTGCGCAAGTCCATGGCCAACCGCGATCGTGCCCGCAGCGACCTGTACCTCGCCCAGCTCCGGTCGCAATCAGCACCCAACACACCCGGCCTCAATGGACCCCTCAGCCCACGCGACGGTGGCTGGAAGGCGCCGGTCGACTATTACGGCTCAGCACCATCTGTCGAGGCTGGCGAGGCAGAGGTCCGCTACATCGATGCGACTGCCCAGCGCGCGAAGCCCAAACCCTTCACCCTGCAAGCGCCTCCTCAGCGTGGCACGACGCCAAAGATGGCTCAAGTTGGCTTTACGCCCACGACCAGCACCCACCCCATGCCTACCATGCCACGCTCAACCACTCCGCCCTCCCCGGATCAACACACGCCGCTTATGGCCACCCACCCGCCGCCGCGTGAGATGCAACAACAGCATTTCGGCGCCGCGCCAGGCGAGCAGGTCTACGCCTCCGTGCCAATCCCCGGCGCGTACGAGGCACCGCTGTCTCCGGGTGCCGCACCGCCACAGCAATGGCAGGGAACGTCGCGGTACTGAGTCATAACGTTGTAACGTGATTGGGGTGGATTATGGGTCGTTCGATGGACCAATTTGCAAGCGTTTTTGTTCACACACACTTTTATTCCCCTACTCGTTTGATACTAGAGAAATTTGTCTTTGGGAGGACCAATGTATGGCTGGACTATTGATGAGCGTGTATGGGAATGGGCAACTAGGTATACCGACAGACGCAATCAACGAAAATCTCCTTTTTCTCCACATATGATCACCTTTGGTGCATGTAGTTTGATGGCCAGATGATGCGCGTGATGAGTCGAATAGCATAACAGACGTAGTGGATGGAAGACAGCGAGGGTCTTCACCATGCAACGGAAAGGGTCTTCTGCAGTCGTGAAGACGCTTGATTATGGTTCGTTGAACAGTATTTGCGTCTCTGTACAATTCTCATGATGTCGCCGACGCTATCAAACAAAAGATCCCACCCTAAACGCCAGGCTCAGAACGAACAGAAGCATCGCACAATTCCTTGCTATCATTTCCAGCATGATCATACCCCATCACAACACCCCATCGCTTTCCAAAATCTCTCGCAAGAGCTCCGCACCCGCCCCCTCCAACGACGCCGCCAGCTCCTTGAAGCCGACCACGCTCGCCATCCGCCGGTCATCGCCCATCATGCCCGTCGCGAACCCCTTCCGGCCACGCTTCCCCGGTGTCCTCGAGGGCGTGGCCGGCAACGCGAAACTGCCCTGCCTTCCTTCAGCAGCCGACAACAACCCAGCCGCCTCGAGCCCCGACACGACATCGCGGAACTCGACGCTCGACAGCGGATGCAGCAGGCGCTCGCGCGTGCACAGCGCGCTGTAGACGTCGAACAGCTGCTTGGTCGAGGGCGCGGTCGGCAGGCCCGTCTTGGACGGCGTGGCGAACATGCTGCGCTGCACGTGCGTCGCGCGGCGCTGCCGCTCCAGCGCGGCCAGCGCGCACAGCACCGCTTTCTGCTGCAGGTTCAGCACCGCCAGCCGTTGGGCCGCGCCGTGGCTGAAGACTTGCGCCGTGATGCGCGCCATGTGGGCGATGGTGGCTTTGGGTGCGGTCGCGAGCGTGTAGATGACGGTGGCGGCGGGGAGAGTGACGGACTTCTTGTCCGGGGAGGCCCGGGGCGTCGGCGGCGAGGACAGGTTGATGTTGTCCATCAGCGGCGTCTTGCTCGGGCTGGTCGGGAGTGCGAGCTGCGCGGCATCGTTGCGTCGGGTTTCCTGCTCCACGAGATCGATGGCGCGGCGGCAGATGTCGAATGCTTTGCGGAGATCGCCAGTCTGCCCGGCGACTTTCTTCGCGCAGAACTGGATCGCGGCCGGGTGGAGGAAGGGAATCGTCTGCTCGCCGCTGGAGCAGAGACTTCTCAGCTTCGTGGTCAGGATCTGTGCGATTTGCTCGGCGGTGTACGGCATGAACGGGAGGAGCTCGGGTGCAAGACCGCGTGACTTGAGTCGTGGCAAGAAGCGGTCGGTCAGATCCAACGCGTTGGCGATACCGATGAGGATAAGGCGAGAGGTGGGGTGTAGAGACCATTCAAATAGGCTGTAGAGCACTTCCAGATCCAAATCCACCAGTCGGTCCACCTCGTCCAGCACCACGACGAATTTCATCTCGTCGTTGGCGGTTCCGTGCACAAATTTCGATCGTAAAGCATCAAACCCGGCATCTTCGGCCATGCCGAGATCTTCGGATAGCTTGCCGCTCAGATCTTTCGTGTTGCGCACACTCATGCAGTTGACCGTCGACATCTGCACGTTCGAACGACCTTTGAACTGCTCGATCGCTTCACTCACGAGTGCGCTCTTGCCGGTTCCCGGCGGACCAGAGACGTACAGACACCCTGCCGCCTCCGACGCCAAACATGTCTGCACAAAGCAGACAATGTCCTCTCGCTCCGCATCCCGCCCGACCAATCTTCCCGGATTCGAGCACCGCGAAAAGAGCTGCCGTGCTTGATTGTAGACCGACGTGGCAGCCGTGGGCGTGAAGGGTGTCTTCGGGGTGCGTGGCGTAAGTTGGCTCCCGGCAAGAACGACCCTATGTCGTGGTGTGACTGGCACCTTCTTCGAGAGTGCGTCGCGGTGTCTTGGTGTGGCAGGAACAGGAATTTCTTTCTCGTCCTGGAAGACCTCGATCACGGATTTGGCGCTCTTGAACACGGAGCTGATCTTGGTGGGCTTTGGAGTGGGTTTTCGTGTCGATGCGGGAGTCTTCGCGGGAGTTTTGGTGGGTACAGCGCGTGTGGAGCGTCGCGTTCGCTTTGCTGGAATATCGTCGTCTGTGATCTCGGTTTGGTTGTTTTCGTCCAGATCGTCTTGCTGCTGCTGGGATACGAATGGGTTCTCGTTCTCATTGTTGTCATCAATCGCTATGACTCGGCGTTTGGAAGCTCGCGTGGTTATTGCATCTGCTCAACAATGATCAGCTTACATCCATGCTCGACGAGGTCGATCTCGTATGTACCTGTTGATGCCCGCTTGCCGAGGATCGAAGACATCTCTGTTGCAACAATGACTTCAGATGCAATGGAAACTGAAGTTCGTGAAAGGCGGAAAGTGCGATCAAGGTTGTGGAAAGTGCAATGCTGAAGTCTTAATATTGGTGAAGAACGTGGAGTCGAGATGGCCAGTTACAGTGGGCGGGCGCGTCCCACCACGCGTACGCGATATGACGCGCTAATGAACTCTATCTTATCTCAACGCCCATCACGTTGACACGATCTACAATGTCTTCAACATGCATGCTTCCTACACATGATCACACCAAAAGATGCACTCGGTGCTGACCACCTAGACCATGCGTCAGCATGACTATGGGTGGGGTGACCACATCTGACATCAAATCAATCTCCTCCCCTTACACGTATATTGATCAGAGCAAGAGACTCAACGAACGCATCTCCGGCCTCCCATGGATCATGAGAAGTAAAATTGTTGGTTTGGACTATTTCAGTGATGCTGATGGTGGTCTGTACAAGATTCAAAAGAACGGAGGATTGTTGTTTGCCCGGATCAGACGGTTTGCCTGAAAGATGTATTCACCTTTGACGGCCAGCCTACCGGACTGGCTCAAGAGTGCTCAGGCATTGGAGACGGATCTCACGGTCGTTGAGACTGCTGAAGCTCATGGGTCCAAAGCTGCATCTTCTTCTCATGTGTAGTGCATGGCAGAGGCACAGGTCTCGCAACCAGATCTCCGTCCAAGCTACAGCAATTGTGCACGCAGCGAGACCGACTCGGCAAGTGTGTAAGGCCAATGATCTCGCTAGGATGAGGTATATTCACAGCTCGAGTAACGCTCGTAGTATCGCTGTCGACTATTCTCATATTGCTGCCGTAGACCTGGCCTGTTTGCTCCGTTCATGATACAGTCACTCTCTACGACGACCTGTTGAGCAGCATGTTTTCACGCATATACGGCCTCGTGTAGAACAAGGGTACTAGAATGGGCTCCTGTAAATGAACATCGTTTCAATACATGTCAGCAACCTAGTCTATGGTCATCGTGTCAGCCATCAGACGTACGGTCGTTTACCTTGATGGGGCTCCACCATTTGTTTCTTCAACACGGTGTGAAGACCCTCTTGATGATGCCTGAAGCCTCTTCTGTGACCACTGGCTTTCAGATCCGGTATTTTGCGACCTACACATACCCTAAAAGAGGCAAGAGTCGTATTTTGAACGGAGCTGAGATACGGAGAGGCAGACTGTTATATGATGTCTTTCCACTGGCATTGTGTGACATCAGCGTGGATAAAAGACCCCCACCACCAGAAAACCGCCCCTCTTCTATCATAGCCCATGATGTGCAAAGGCTATCATCGTAAAAGGTTCTGCCCTCAATTCTAATGCAAGTAATAGGAGCACCTCCAGCTCAAAGCGGAACAAACGCTGGCCTCGATTTTCTGATCTCTTACTGCCCTTATCTCTGCTCAACGTCTCAACTTCTTTGCCTTCACTAGCCCTCTTCCACTTATCCGCATTTCACGAACGACTCAACCATGACGTCCTCTTCTCTGCCATCCAAGATGAAGGCGGTCCAAGTAACTGAATTCAACAAACCATACCAATTGGCAGAGGTTCCTGTACCCTCGGAATTGTCATCTACGGATTTATTGATCAAAGTCGCTGTAGCCTCAAACTGCCACACGGACAGCATGGTCCAGTCTGGTGTCTTCAATAGTAAACTACCCATCATCGGCTCACACGAGGGCAGTGGTACTGTCGTCGCGATAGGCAGCGACGTCCAAGGCTTTGCGCCTGGTGACCGCGTAATGTGCGGCATTCCTGTACATCCCTGTGGCCAATGTGCCGACTGCAGAGGCCCGGAAACCCAGTGGCAGTACTGTACGGACGTAGAAGGCATGGTCGGGGTCACTCTCGACGGCTGTTTCGCCGAATATGTACGGGTTGATGCGAAGTGTTCGACGAAACTGCCGGATGAGGTAAGCCTCTTGAGCGCGGCACCCTTGGCGTGCGCAGGTAGGACGATCTGGAGAGGCGTGTTGGCGACGGAATTGAATGAGGGCGAGTGGGTGTGCATTGTCGGGTCAGGAGGAGGGTGAGCGGTTTTCATTCCTTGCCAATACCTTTGGACACGTCCTGGAAGTGCTGACATCGCCAATCAATATAGACTTGGCCATCTCGGCATACAGTTCGTGAAAGCGCAGGGCCTGAAAGTAATTGGCATAGACGCGCGAGACGAAGGTCTAGCACTCACGAAGGAGTATGGTGCCGATGTCGTAATTGACGCGCGCAAAGGCAAGGAAGCGGTCGTTAAAGAAGTCCAAGCCGTGACGGGCGAGCATCTGGGTGCCGACAGCACGATCTGCATCTCAGATGCGCAATCCGCCGCAGGTCTGGCGTGTGCGGTCACAAAAATGCATGGTGTCATGGTGCAGATTGCACAACCTGAAAATATCGAGATCCCGTTTGCCGAACTCATCTTCCGGGACATCAAGATCCATGGATCGCTGCTCTGCTCGCCGGAGGAGAGCAAGAGTATGCTAGACTGTATCACCAAGCACGGGGTGACTGTCAAGACGAATCCGTTCCATGGACTTGATAAGATCGGCGAGCTGGTGGAGATGGTGCACGGAGGGCAAATTCAGGGGAAGGCTGTGATCATTGTTGATGAAAAGCAGATCGAGGATGAGAAGAAATTTGGGGCGAAGTTCTGAGGAGGCGACTTGTGCTTGTAAAGTATGGAGAGGCGGTAGGAAAACCCAACAAGAGATTTGGACAGCAGCGTAGGATGAAACACGTGGTATGTGATAGAGCTGGATTGTAGTATATCAGGCAAAAGACGAGTAATCAATACAGTCGAATCCCCTGATTCAATGTCAGCTTTTCATCACCTTCAGACCATGTCAAGCAATGTCCATAATTTGCTGTTGGCTCAGAAGTATCTGTAAGTCTTCAACCTTGTCCCGCGAGGTTATATGTCTTCATGAAGGCCGAAACCATCAATCAGGACCAGTCAGACCTTTTACCAAAGTTTTCATCGCCGCCAACGTCTTGTGAGAGAAGGTTCGAAGAACTTACCTGAGGTGATAGCCAGCCTGACTGAATCGTAGAACTGTTTGATAGGTAGAAGTTGATGCCAATGCAAGCGGAGAGTAATGTATTTGAGCTTCTCCCCAAGCACGAAGCGCTGCTTACACGTGTATGTATACAGAAATACAAGCAACCCTATCCATTAGATGCATGTGTCCAGTAACGCCGTGCAGAAGTGCCATGCCCACCTGTTCAACGCCATCGCGATATGTCACAGCTCTTGCCGGTCAGGCTGCCAAGTTGCAAAACCCGATGAATCTTCAAGCCATAATGGTCGCAGCGCCACGTCATCAAAGCATATTCTTGTTCTTCTTTAGATTGAAAGCCCGCTGGTCCTTCAGCCACCGACGATAATCTTTCACGCTTGCGATCTTCTCGCCGTAGTAATCTGGAATCGGGTTTTGCGGGCTAGAAGACGAAGGGTCTGCTCGGTAGCGCTTGATCCTGGCATAGAAGGACTTTTCTTTCTGTTACCAAAGACGTGTTAGTGATCGCCTCTTGCAGGTAGATACAAAGCCTGTGTCCTCCGAACGAGTAGCCTACCTCAGCAATGAGTTTATTCCATCCCTTCCTCCCTGCCCACATCTTGAATCCCATGCTGCCGAGACTCGGTCCACATAGCCAGCCCACTCCAGCAACCATGAAGGTCATCAACGGAAACACAATCGTGGGTTCCAGACCAGACACCTGTGCAGCCCACGAGTCCAAGTCCTGTTGCAGCAGGATGGGAGCGCCCACGGCCACTGTAGCTACAGCTGTGGTGGCGGACGCAACAAGGTTGACATAGCGACGTTTCCTGCGGAGGTCGAAGAATTTATCCCAGGTTAGGAGTTCTGAGGCGGGTTCCTGGGTGGAAGGGGAGGTGGCAGAGGTCGAGGCAAAGCGGTGGCCGGGTCTCGCTAGAGCTGCTATTATCGAAGAAGGTCGAGTCGTGATGTGTGATCTCGAATCAGCATCGAGGCGGAGCTGTTCTGAAGGTCGCGCGGAAGTCGTCAATGTTGCAGCAGCGCAGCTGAAAGCCACTCGAGTGGACGGAGTCGCAGCTGAAGCTCGTTTCACGGATGACGCTAGAGAGCGCAGACACGTTGGTCGTGGACAGAGGAATGTGGCCATGATGAAGTGGTGAGATGTGGTTGCGACTGTATGAGTATACCAGAGACACATGTACGCAGGTGACTTTGAGGTTGTCAAGCTCCAAATGTGCCAAGATTTGACGACGCGAGACTCAAAGCCCTGTACATACCTTAAGTTTGCTCACTGTGGCATGCCCATGTGCATGCAGGATTGCATACAGGTAGATATACGCATTTGTATAGAGATTCGGAGGTTTCAATTTCTGGACTGAACAAACATGTTGAAGCGAAGAGAGCCTTGGTTGGCAATATCTTGGTTCCATGGTCGCCGAATGATGAATCTTCATCATCTGATAGATTGAACTTCTTGCTCCAACGACACATATACAGCAAAACAAATCTACCGAACTTAGGTGTCGGTGATGTAATCCAAGGCAGCTTCACCGAGCAATATTCTACATTGACAAACATGCGCAAAGCCTATGCCGGTAGGCCAGCAATCGAGGCTTGACTTGAGGAGCTTCAGCGTGAAAAGAAAGATACGGAGCTTAATGACATGCAGTGTAGTATATGTATTCAAGACAGTAAGAACAGCTAAGCTACGTGAGCCACTTTATTTGATAGATGTCAGGAGAGTGCCCGCAGGAATTGGACTTTGAGAAGGAATGCTTGCACAATATTTACGACAATAACTCCATATTCCACAACACTACCCCCACATCAACCATGACTTCTCGTCTTTTGACATCTTCAAGTCTTCTATGCGAATGCCATGCTCTTCTTGATCTCGGCAATCGCCAATGCTGGGTTCAAGCCCTTGGGGCAAGTTCTGCTGCAGTTGAGAATGGTGTGGCACCGGTAAAGGCTCATGCTGTTGTTCAGGGCGTCCTTGCGCTGTGCGGCCTTCTCATCACGCGAATCTGCGATCCAGCGGTACGACTGCATCAGGACGGCAGGGCCAAGGTATTCCTCGCTGTTCCACCAGTACGATGGGCAGGAGGTACTGCAGCATGCGCACAAAATGCACTCGTACAAGCCATCGAGCTTGCGACGGTCTGCCTTGGACTGGAGGTTCTCACGACCCTATTGCGAATGCATCAGTATACCATGTTGAAAACAGACTCGGAAAATAGCACCACTTACATCCGGTGGAGGTGTGTCACGCTGGAGATATGGCTTGATGGACTTGTACTGCTTGTAGAACTGGGTCATGTCGGGAACCAGATCCTTCACAACGTAAGTGTGAGGTAGAGGGTAGATGCGGCTCTCCTTGGCAGTGTCGGTGGGAATGCGGCCTGTTCGAGCAATTGGTTAGTGGTCGGAGTGGCAATCGCTATTGTGGAATGCCAGACATACAAAGACAAGCCAGTGTGTTGACACCGTCAATGTTCATGGCGCAACTTCCGCAGATACCCTCTCTGCAGCTCCGTCGGAATGTAAGGGTCGGGTCCACCTCGTTCTTGATCCTGATCAATGCGTCCAACATCATGGGACCGGTCTTGTTCAGGTCCAGGGTGTAGCTCTGCATCTTCGGCTTGCTCGTAGGCTCGTCCGGGTTCCATCGGTAGATGTGGAAAGTCTTGGTCTTCGCGTTGGGGTCTGAGGTGGGTTCTTGAATGGTGCTTGTCTTGCTCGCGGATTCGGGGCCACTGGTTCGGGACTCCACGGCGGTGGCCATGCCACGGCGGAGGGCCTGAGGAGCGAGCGCAAAGCGCCGCGATGCTAGTCGGAGAGCCATGGCGATTGTGGTGGATGGAGTGGAGAGTGGGTGACGGTCGCCGACGTGTTGGTGTGAGAGACGAGTGTGGGAGGTGAATCGAAGTCGATGATGGCGACTTGCTGGCTTGACTAAAGCGTGATCCTTGGCTTTTCATTGGCTGGGAATAGCGCTCGTTTCCGAGCCCATACTGCATCCACGCCAGTCCAGAATTTGCCTGACTCTGCCGAGGTTGTCCATCTCCCCTATACTGTTTTACTGCTTGCGCGTTCTAGACATACGATTCTGTGTTGTAACATGGAAGCATGATCATGGTTATCAACACTGTATGAAAATGTCCAGCATCAGCAGGTATGATCATGGCTTTGATCTTAAGTCATGTGTGTCCTCATGAACCAACAAAGGTAGGAACATGGCGCTAGTCAAGTTGCCACGACCTCATTCTAGCATTGCTCTTACGGCCATTGCTCATCCTGTTCGTCATTGGCATCGATCACCAAGATTTACTTCCTGTTCAGTAGCCGGCGTAGTAGAGATGCCTGCCCCAAGTCTACGCACGACAGTACACTTGGTCCTGGACTGGGATGGTACACTCACTGTCAATGATACCATGAACAGCCTTGCCAAGGTAGTCGAACAACGGAATGCTCGGAATATCAACAACGCCTATGACACGAAGGGGTTTGGGAACAAGTCAGGCACGACTACATGGCAGCAGATATCCGATGCATATATGCAAGACTATGCGGCTCACAAAGAAGCGCACTATCCGCAATCGCCAGCGGATGATCAGAGCTATCGGAAATACCTCGCCAGTTTCCGCGAAATTGAGAATGAGAGCCGCCAGCGGGTTGCGAGGACTGGATTCTTCAGAGGTGTGAAAGCAGACGACTTCGCTAAGAATGCGCAAGACAGTCTGAGGACTGGCGAGGTGAGGCTCAGAGAAGGTTGGGTAGAGCTGTTTGAAATGTTCTTCGGTGCTCAGACCCCTGGCAGTAAAGTCACCATTCTGAGCGTCAATTGGTCTTCGACCTATATTCGTTGCCTCCTTCGTCTCAGTGCGAAATATGTCTACTCATCTGACACCACTCAGTCGAAAGTTGGCGAATTATTGAGCTTCATTGAAGAACTAGAGATTATCGCCAATGACCTGGACGATCTCGATCTCGCTCGCGGGAGCTCTGGTAACATTGTTGGTAACGTCAGTACTAGCATTGACAAGCTGCATCGTCTGCCACAAAGTTGCAGCAATTTGATTCATGAGCGTACTGTCCTGGCAGATGAGGCACATTCCGCCAGTTCAAAACTTGACGAGAAGTCACCCATCATAGTGTATGTTGGGGATAGCAGGACTGACTATGAGTGCCTCAGAGCTGCGGATGTCGGATTGTGGCTGTGCGACTGTGAAAGCACGCAGGCAGATGAGAAGTTCAAGCAGACTTTCGCACCGCTCGAGCTCCAACACATTCGGCCGGCGAGCTGTATCAACGCTGAACAGGGCGCAGATGACTGGTGTTTGTGGGCGAGGAATATGCACGATGTCGCCGATGTCTTGCGAACCTTGACGACACGAGGATTCGCAAGTAGAGAAGATCACAAGCTTGGCCCGAACTCTACGTGGTAGGCAAGATAGTGTGATTGGCTCGTACGTTAGGACATTTTGAATCGCAGATGCCGTGGTATACAAAGGCATCGCCAGCAAGTGTGATGTGGGGACTTCCCTCACACAGTTACCACCTCCAACGTGACAGAGCTAACAGGCTCATTGCTTACGGATATTCGACAAGTGCGTACTAGCTATCATGAATAGGTGGAAAGGCTTTACTCAGTAGCCTGTGGTCTCAGGAAACAGCTCTGCAATGTCTCGAAGCATGGTATGTAAGACTAGGTCATCGTTCAAGGACCACAAGTCTATACTGTACGTGTACAAACAGAGTACAATGTTTTCAGACAGAGAACACGACACGAATACGTGTATGACGATCCCTGTGAGGTGGACATTCCAGGATCGCGCTAGCACATCAGCGGTAATGGCACAGTAGCATTCTTGTGGTAGAAATTTGATCCAAATGGTATCCGTGCGGTCTGATCGGCAGATGGAGTGGCACGTCTTTCCTGTTGTTGATCGATCGCCGTGGGTCGAATACGGGACGCCCCCAGAGGCCAGGAAGACTTTGGAGACAACAGATCGACAACATGCGTAATCCCCAGGCTCTAGCACAACAAGAGTCTGCAAATCGATAGGCGATGACGACCAAGGCATAGCCACACAACGTGGCCATCGCCAAGCCCAACGTGAGCTTGACTCTGAAGAAGCTTCATCATAGCCAAACCTTATTCCCGTGCGCCACACTTCTGCTACCAACACCCATCCCGGTCGCTGCGTCAGCTGGTACTGCTGAGCTCGCAATCTGCCCAGCCTCTTCCAAGATTCTTGCCCATATTCTTGCGCTCCTGCTCTCATGCCTCTAGTATCTTGTTTTACGTCCCCATAAACCGAGTTTATGCCTAGGTGATTCGCACGCGAGATTGCTTGGCGTCGCATTTAGCTGCCACATCCTTATCGCGACACGTGCCGGACATGGCTACAGGCCAAAGCCAAGGCCAGTCGGCCCAGAACTCACATCTGCAAGATTCGAACTTGTCAGAGAAGCGTGCAGACGCACCTCCAACAACAAACGGCGAATCCACTAAAGATCCTGAAAAGTCTGCGCATAGCAAATCCGAGCCCAACAACGAGCAGGATGCGCTTAACGAAGAACCCAAGGAAGAGAAGAGCGATGGGAAAGACAAAGGTCCTGCCGGTGGGTACGATGCCACGCCCATACCTCACGCCGAACCAGGGTATACGGTCAAGATCACTATCCACCGTGCCAGTGCTCTGGCAATCGCCGACTTGAATGCGATGTCGTCGGACCCGTATGTCCTCGCGCAAATCAACGCGGATACCAAGACGCGCCACAAAGAGGATCCTCCTCTTCGTTACCGCACCTTTACTGTTCGAAAGAACACGGACCCAGTGTGGGACGAGGAATGGATCGTTGCCAATGCACCTGCGTCGGGGTTCAAGCTGAAGCTGCGAGTATACGACGAGGATCCGGCCGATAAAGACGATCGACTCGGCAATGTGCACATCCACGTTCCAGCGCTTGAAGGGTGGGAGGGTATCAAGGAGAAGCCGCATGGTGTCTTACGGCATGGCATCTCTAAAAGGGCGTTCCTGCTTCGAGCACTGACGACTTGCATACGATACACCGAGCACATGAATGGCCAGATCTTTGTCAGCATCGAAGTTCTAGGTCGCACCGAAGACAAAGGACAAAACGGTAGGCTTTACACTGTGGGACCTTGTCGATGGTTCCATCACTTCAGTCCCATGTTGGGACGTATTGCTGGAATTCGCGAGCCAGAGAAAGCGGACCGGGCGAAGAAACAGCAGCAACAAGAGGCTGCAGCAAATGGCTCGCCGGACAAGAAGGTCGAACGATACAACTTTCAGGCCAATCAATTCCAACTCGAGGGCCCAGTTCCTGCGAAGCTATATCATCGCTACGTAGAGTTCAAACCCTTTGTGAAGCGGATGTTCACAGGTTCGGGTATTCAAGGCGCCATTCTCGGCGCCGCGTTACACCACCAGCATACTCGTGTGTATAACTTTGGTCGGCAGACCGAGTATGGTCAATTCAAGCAAGGTCCTTGCAAAGAGATGACGAAGAAGTTCCTCGACCTCGTACATTATGATCAGGGCGGAAGGATCTTCACCTATGTCCTGACCCTGGACGCTTTATGGCGCTTCACGGAGACCGGCAAGGAGTTTGGCATTGACATGTTAAGCAAGCACACCATGCACAGTGATGTGAGCATCTACATCGCCTTTTCCGGCGAGTTCTTCATCCGTCGCCTCAAACACCCACGCCGTCCGCCACCACCCGAGCCCACCGAAGAAACCAGTCAATCACATCCGCCTTCCCACGACGCCAATCCCACTCATCCTCCCGACGATATCGAACAAGATGCCTCCGATGACGAAGCTCCCACCGATCCGGCCTACTACGAACTCGTCATCGACAACGACTCCGGCACCTACCGGCCGAACGCCGCGCTCCTCCCGCTCCTCAAGGAGTTCATGGCACGCGCGCTCCCTGGCCTGCACATCCTCACGCTCGACTGCCAGAAGGATGCCGACCGCATGGGTAGGATGAAGGACGAGCAGCGCGAGCGTAAGAAGCAAGAGGGTGACCACATCATCTACACGCAAGGCAGCGACAGCTCCTCCATCTCGTCCTCGGACGAGGAGGACCTCGACCGATTGGAGCACGGCACGGGCTCCGGACATGACGGCCATGGTGCGTTCGGCCAGGCCGCACGCGACGTGAAGCTCCAGCAATCCGCCAAGCTGGACAAGACCAAGCGTCACTATGGCGGTGGAAGCAAAGAGGATGTCGATGGGCTGCCCGCACAGAACGAAGAAGGCGATGCCAACGACGGGCAAGGAGGCGTGAGCAACCAGCAAGCCCTGACAGAGAGTGCGCGGGAAGACGGCGTGCCTGGCGCATGAGCTCCCTTCCCGCTATCGACGTCGTCTCAGGACCATTTCTTCACCTCAAACTCTCTAGCAACATCAGCTGAATGGGCAGGCCTTGATTCGGGGAACTTCTACTCGGTCTTATCTCGACTACTATTCCTTTCCTCGGTAACAAAGGCTAAACTGCTCGAACGTATACGGCGCTTGATTCGGGGACCGCTTCAATGGACTTGGGATTCAAGGGATCTGCATGGGGCTGCTTGGTTTTGGAGGACACTTGTTGCATCGATGCTTTCTGATTCTTCTTCTTTGACCTCAGTGCAGGACGCAGGTTTTTTCTCACCTTCCCGCGAAGCACACACACATGCGCGCGAATGCTTCTCCTTCCTCTGATGTTTGATTTCGAATACACGTAATGTTATGATGACCATAAGATACTGATTTATTGCAAAATTCGTGATTTTGATGATGCTCATCTACAACCATCTGATCTTCTCAACTTCCCCAGTTTCTTAATCGTTGGTTTCACTTCGTTCAAAAACTTCCTGCAGGATTCGTTCTTTCCACCCAGTTTACGCTATGACTTCTATGATGCATCAGACGTGGAAAACACGAAAAATTCCTCCGAAGAAAATAAATGCTTTCCCTCCTGGTGCATTCTCCAGCTTGAGGATGTGTGTGGCGAGAAAAATGCTTCGGGCTAGGTAAAAACAAACGCCACCCGAACAGAACAGGCCTGTATTGCGGTCGGGAACACATTATGCAACCCCGCATGCCCCATCTACCGTCCATACTCCAAGCTGGGGATGATGACAGGCCCATACTTCATGGGCTGGCCATATGCGCCCTCGCCCTGGACCATGAAGTCTGCGGCCAAGGAGAGTCGCTGCGCACCCTTCTCGCTGCCGGGCGTCATGTTGGCGCCGAACGCGCCCTGCACGATCTCGGGATCGTATGCGACGCACGCGAGGTAGTTACGTCGTCCCATCAGGCGGCGCAACTCGCGTGGGCGGCCGTCGACGTCGGCGTTGAAGATGTCCATCATGTCCTCTTTGGTGTCGGTGGGCTGTGGGGAGGAGCCTCCGTTGCTGCGTTGGCCGTTCGGCGGGATATAAAGGGGCTTGTTGTGGTGGAGCAGCTTGATGACGTAGTTGGGCATGGGCGCGTTGACGATCGAGGCGGAGATGAGCTGGTACATGGTCTTGTGGTCGGAGGGATGGGAGGGGTCGTGGACGAGCCCGGCACCGCAGACGCTGACGCTGCCGGACAGGAAGGTCATGCGGAGCGACTTGTTGTGGGCGATGCCTTGGAGTGTGCGGATGATGTACGTGCGTTCGAGGTCCTGGGATGGCAGGTCAGTGGCTGGGGTTGGGTGCTATGTGAGATCAGGAGAAGAGTAGACATACCTTTGTCTCGTGAGTCCACAGGTCACGGAGCTCGTCAAACATGTCGATATCGCCGAATGGATTGAGCACGCCCTGCATCAGTCCGGACTTCCCGATCGCCTTCTTCACTCCATCGAACCCGGAGTTCACAACACCCTTGGCGCCGACCACACCTGCAACACCCCCAGCAACTTTGCCGAGCATATTGAAGCTGCCGGTGACCACTTTCTTGCCGGTCGCGACGGTGCTTGCCACCTGCTCTACCGCTTCCAAGCGAGGGTAAACGATGGGCACGGGAAACAGCCAGATACAATGCTGCACGCTTGGTGGTAGCATGGCGACTTTAGGAAACAGACCCTGATATGTCGGTCCAGCCATGACCTGGGTATTGGTCCGCTCGCTTCTGGTATCGGGACCTACCAACACCACCGCGGGACCAAGGTACTTGACAAAGTGCCACCCTTGACCAGTGATTGTGAAAAGATCAATGTCGTTGTTCACTGCTCGGAGAATTTCGTGCGTCGTGTGCTGCTGGAACAGAAGATATAGATCGATGCCGATTCGACCAATGTTCTTGACGAAGTGGCTCTGTTGTATGTGTTCCGGGTATGACCCATAGCCGTCGAAAATGTCGTGATCGTCAAGACAACAGACATGTGGGATCTGAGCGAATGCTTCGCGGATATGTTGCTGGTCGAAGTGACTGGTATAGTAGTGAAAGTATGCATGTGTGACATCTTCCTCCAGTTTCGGAGACCACGGCGCATTCTTACGGTTCTCCTTACCGCTCGTCGCGATCCATTGCTTGAGTGCAGGGATATCCTTCCATAGTCTATCAGCATAGATCTGACCTCCTAGCCCGATCTGAGTGTGGAAGCCACCACACTCCTGGTGTTTCAACAACACATCCTTCCACATCACTCCCAAGCCACCAAGTTTAGTGCGGTCGTTGGTCGAGACATTCAGGGCGAAATCGTTTCCACTGTGAGCGACGAACCGCCAGCTGAGATCCGTCCGACTAGCCACTATGAATTCGTATCTTGTGCAACCAAGGTGGGATGTGATTGCATAAGTCCACTTCGCAGCATGGTCTTGTTCCATCACGAGATCAATATCGTAGCGGTAGAAAATCCATCTTTGGTGAGAGTAGATCGGATGAGCTTTGAGTTGCCGTGGGTTGGGTGACAGATCTGCAGATTGATGGATGTGAATGGTAGGAGGCTGTGCAGCATCCGTGATCAGGAGAATGCTGCCCAACCAGAGTCCACGTTCGAGATCCATGTTGGTGTATCGCAGGTATGGGCCGAAATACACTCCATTCGTCGGTTGGATCCTGTACTGATCCACTCCAGACGTTGGAGGTGGACCGGTAAAGTGTGTCGCCGTTGGTGACGAGATACTGTTCATGCTCATCATGCTCTGTCGCTCGAAATTGGCAGTCTGTACCACGGGTCCAAAGCTGGGTGACTGCAAGGGTTGTTTGAACATGGAGCTAGTTGGCGAGGCGAACGGGTTGACGAACGTCCCGGTAGGACTAATGGGCTCCTGTAGACTCAACGGAGTGGGACCTTTTGGGAATTCCCACTGTGTGCTTTGCGTTGCGAGATGGATGTAGTAGTATTGCCCAGAATTGTTGTCCAGATGTGCGATCCAGCCCTCCGGTAGAGGAGGTGGACTCGCAGGCCCAGCACCTGCAGGACCAGGTGCGAAGCTTTGGTTGGCTTGTGCAATATTGACTGGAGCCAGACCGTGATGTCCTGCATTAGGCTGCGATGGGCCTGCTTGCGTTTGAATTACGAGCTGACCTGGAGCATTGCCTGCCGAGAACGCAGGATGCTGTCCAAGGTTCGGATCTTGAACGTTGGATTTTGGTCCGGAGGCCGCGCTACTGGAGGGTGATGCGTTGTTGGCATAACGACCTTTCTCGTTCGGATAAGCTGAGGTGGCCGAACCAGCGACCGGTGGCGAATAAGCCGGCGGCGGCTCGTCGTGCACATTCATCCTATCCATTCCAGCTTCGAGATGGTCGTTCGATGTGTTCGTGGAAGGTTGTGGTGGCCGAGGGTACACAGGTTGGCTGGTCCGGGAGGAAACCGATTGGGTATCCTCAACTTCCTCGTTGCCCTGGAATGCGATGGGAGGACCATGAGGGGCAGATCCAGGTCGTTCAGTCGGACTCCATCTCCCGCTCGCTGCTGGGTGAGGCTGTGAGATCTGTGTCGGCGCTTGCAACGTGCCTTGACGTGGTTGTGGTGCCACATAATGAGCTCTCCTCGCCGCTGCAGCAGCGCTTTGAGCCTGCATCTCGTTCAACGTGCCACTTCCTGGGATTCCTGAAGCGGCGTACCGGGCTTCGATGCCACTCAGACCTCCGCCTGGCAAGAAGTCTGTTGCGGGGGTTTCAGGCGGCGGGGGTGACCCTCGACTTGCTCTTGTCGTTGATGTGGAAGCTGTCGAACTCAATCGACTAATGCCGGCAGGGTTTGGAATGTGCAATCCACCCGCCCCAACGATCGCAGTCGGTGGCGTCGCCCCCATTGGTGGTGGGTAGAATTGTTTCTGATAATCGGAGTCTGCGGGTGCTGCTGCAGGAGCGGTTGGCTTGCGCATGGGCGGGATCGAAAACAGTGTACCACTTTCATCATCTTCATCGTCACTCTTTTCTGGCGGCTCTGGGCCACCTGGGGAGTCGGGCGGGACGATGCTTGGTGGTGGTGCGCCTCTGCGAGCTGCTAATCTCGAGCTCTGAGGTGGTGGTGAAGCACCATAACCACCGAGCGTGGGCCTGTGTGGATCGTTCGCGTCGAATCGTGCCCGTCTACTGCTGTGTCCACTGCCAGCACCCGAAGATGCGTCTGAATTCATGCTCGTCCTTCTACCGGCACCTGGAGGCCCTGCCCCTCTACCCTCTTCTGCTGCCATTGAGTCGTGCGGCGTCGCGGTCCTACTTGGTCCTGCGGTGCCTGGCGTAGGCTGTCTCCGCTGATCAGGGTATGGGAGAGGTCCCGCAGGAGGTGGAGATAGTGGTGCGCCGTATGAGGAGGGTGGGACTCTATACTGAGCCCATTGTTGTTGCGGGTCTCCTCCTGCTGGCCCAGCGCCAGACGCAGAGCTGCCCCCGCTATTCTGCTTGTTGATCCTCAAGGGCTTCGGGGTCTGTTCGGCGGGTTTGTTTGGGTTCGAGGAGGGGTCATTCAGGAACATCTCATCGTGGTGAGCCATGGTATTGGGTATGGACAGTCGGGTCACGTCAACGCAACCGTGGTCTCAACCTCAGAACAGCACATGGATAGTGGGCACCCAGGCGGCTATAATGCGCAGATCTTGGATTCGTTACTGCGTCGAAGGTGTTTCGTTCGATGTAGCTGGATGTTCGACAACGACGGAGAGGGTGGATGGAGGAAGCGAACATTACACTGCATCTACCGATATATCTATGCAACCTCCGTCCAATTTCCTCCTGACTCTACAGCTCGTGGATACGAAGAGTAGAGCCCAAGCCGTAAGCGCGCAACCACGTCACTGCGGTAGGGTGCAGTCGAGGTGTGATTGGCGCGAGGCGGGGTTGTCTAAGCAGGGCGCTTGGAGACCGAAACGTCTATTGTGTGATGGCCTGACCTCCAATCGCCGGCATTCATTGCCCGGGCGCCATGCATCGAAGACGTTTGGGCGAAGAGACGGAGGAAGGCTGAGGTCGCAATAGAGGCTGACGGCGTTGGAGTGGCTGAGGGTTATGGATCTCTGGTTCTATACATGGCCGCACCTAGTCTTGGACCCTCTCGCGGGACGCATCTTCGTGCCTGAGGATTCAAACGGGGCGATCCGCACCAGCTTCCTCCTCATCATCACATGCAAGCTGTCCTCCCTTCTGAGCGACGACATCATCGGCGACATTGTCCAGAGTTTATTGGACATTTCGTACGCCCAAGATGGACTTCATCCACCGACTAGGCGCTGGCCTGGACACTCCCTTTATCCCATGGAAGAAGCTGATCATCGGCTTTGCCCTGGCCGAATTTGGTCTTGAGTCCTATCTGGCATACCGTCAATATCAGGTCCTCAAGCGCAAGACCATTCCCGCCCAGTTGAAGAACGAAATCGATCAACCGACATTCGACAAATCGCAAGCGTATGGCCGCGCAAAGGCTGAGTTTGGTATTGTCAAGGGTGTCTGGGATCAGTTGAAGAATGTTTTCGTCATCACCCAGAATGTCTATCCTATGCTTTGGGCCACCACCGGTCTTTGGCTGACACGATTCGCCCCTCTACGGTTCCAAGGCGAAATCACCCATTCGCTGGTCTTTGCTTTCACATACTCGTTCATCGAAACAATCATTGGCCTCCCATTCTCTGCATACTATCACTTCGTCCTGGAAGAAAAGTTCGGCTTCAACAAACAGACGGTCTCACTGTTTGTCAGCGACATCTTGAAAGGACAGGCGCTGTCTCTGGCGTTTGGTATTCCCATTGGTGCTGCTTTCCTTAAGATCATCCAAGTTACCGGTGATCAGTTCTTCTTCTGGATCTGGCTGTTCATGCTCGCGGTCCAACTCGGCGCCATTACCATCTTTCCCATCTGGATCGTACCTCTCTTCAACAAACTCACTCCCCTTGAGCCTGGCTTGTTGAAGGACCGCGTTGAGGCTCTGGCCAAACGGCTGGAATTCCCACTCGCTGAGTTGCATGTCATTGATGGGTCGAAACGCTCGGCGCACTCCAATGCCTACTTCACAGGTCTACCCTGGAAGAAAAAGATTGTGATCTACGACACTCTGATCGAGAAGAGCGAGGTCAAGGAAGTGGAAGCTATCCTGGCGCATGAGTTGGGACATTGGAAGATGGGCCACACCACGAAGCTCCTGGGCATCTCAAGCGCACATCTGCTATACGTGTTTGCACTATTTGCTGTGTTCATCAAGAACAAAAGCTTGTACGAGGCATTTGGCTTCTTCAATGAGCAGCCGATCATGATTGGCTTCATCCTGTTCAACGAAGTGTTGAGTCCTACGGACAGTCTGGTGAAGCTGGGCATGAATGTGCTGACCAGGAAGTTTGAGTTCGAAGCTGGTATGTCAATGATCTTCCACCACTGTCTATCGAGGATAGCTACTGATAACACCATAGATGCCTTCTCTTACAAGCTGGGATATGCTGCCGAGCTCGCTTCGTCGTTGATCAAGCTGCAAGTCCAAAATTTGTCGTCCATGGTGAGTTGCTGATGTTGCCGTATTGATTGGTTTTCCCGACACTGACTCCGTTCATTGTAGGACGCCGACTGGGCGTACTCCTCATATCACTTTTCTCATCCCATCTTGACCGAGCGCCTAAAGGCTGTAGGCTGGACATCGGAGAAGAAGGTTTCGGACTCGAAAGCGGCAGCGACGACGCCAGTAGATGGTCCTAAAAAGGAACTCTAGTGCGGTTGTCCATGCAGTGTACCGCACTGCACCGCACATACATGTATCAAACAATGCATAGCGTCGGCGTTCCAAGAAGCAGGTCCGCGGGCACTTTTTGGTCGCCCGCCATTATTTCCAGCTGGCGTCAACATCTTCATGTGTCCTCGTTCTTGTGCATCTCCGACGCCTGTCTCTTCGACTTTTCCGCCTTCAGCTTCGCCTTCTTCGCTGCCTTTCGCGCGGCTTTGTCAACCACGACTGGCGGCGGGGCTGCAGCCACCCCATGTCCACCATCATCAGCATCCATCCCACCCCGTTCCCCGACCTCTCCCTCCAACACCTCTTGTTGCTGCTCATACTCGTCCTTATCCTGCCATTGCCGCTCGTCTGCAACACCAGCCGCATCGCTCGCTCCCTCCGCCCACGCCTCGATTGCTTCTCCTTTCCGTTTCTTGTGACTTCTTCCGCCCCCACTCGCCGCATCGACTCCTTCCTCTTCCAACCCTCCATCGCCGAACTGCTTCAATTCCTCCTCCGTCTCCGCCGCAACGTTCTCCCCGCGCAGCCCCGCTGCAATCCGCCGCAGATGGTGGATCACAAGTCCCCCCGACGGCCCAGACTGCGCCGCATAATCAATGCTCGTCGTGCTCAACTGCGCGTCCGGGTGCAAATAGGCGTGCTTCTCCGTCTGCACCAGAAACTTGGCGAGCAGCTCTTGCGCGGCATCCGGGGCAAGCGCACGCGTGCCGTCGGCGTGAATACGCTGTGGCGGGTAGCAGATCGGGGCCATGTTCAATTTGCTGCCAGGCGAGGCGTGAGTCGTGGCCGAGGTGGGCAGTCACGGTGTGGTTCTCCTGCGACGATTTCTACTCCGCGGTTATGCGAGAAGCTCGAGAATAAATTCTGGCGGGAGCTGCCGCACTTTCGGACGGAGCTCTATTTGGCTATAGTTGGCCATTGCAGCCACATCCGGATCTGAGATTTGAGATCCTTTTGATCAACAACCTCAAAACCTCACACCACAATAGCAGCACTGCTGCTATTGTTATTATCATTGAATCGCAGGCTCTCGCAGCTACTCACGCTCACACTCGCGCGCCAATAAGCTCGCCAGCGCAGTCAAAAGGTAGGTGAGAAGGTAGGTCTTTGCTATTGTCACAATAGGCCAATGGCTTCAATATCTCATTGTTTGAAGCATCCGATTGTCAGACACTCTCACCTTCACTCGCAGTAGCCAGCTATATATCCTTGGTCTCGCTGCCAGCTTTTCAAAGACGGTCAGATCTCAAAAACACTACCACCACCACTACACCACCACCACACTCGCCATGGACTCGCGCTCTCCCTCGCCAACGGATATAGCTCGTTTCCGCATTTTTGCGCGTCGCGATACGACTCCACTGTCGCCGCCGCCCCAGTCCCCTCGCACTCGCAACGAGACTCGCCGCCAGCTTCAAGATCAAGCTAATCTCGCTCTCGCTGCAATGGCAGCAGCAGCACCACCACCACCACCTCCACCACCACCACCACCAGCAGCACCAGCAGCACCAGCAGCACCAGCAGCACCAGCAGCACCAGCAGCAGCAGCAACCACCGCCTTCCGCCGCCCCACCACCACCAACACAAGCGATTTTTGGCACTGCAAGCAAGAGACGTAGGATGAGTGGGTCGCCAGCAGCACGAGTAACAATGCGAGTGGCAAGAAAGCTGCTCTGAACAACCTTCGCAAGTATAATGCGGCTGGCCGCATTATGGAGACTAGTGAGGGAAAGGATGCTGCTGAAGCGTGCTCGTGGTGCACTCGCCCTGGCAATACAGTGCAGTGCAAGGTCTTCGCCAACAAGGATGATAAAGCCTGTGCATTTTGCAAGGTCAAGGCGAAGTCTGGCTGCACTGCAGCAGTTGCGAGTGCGCCCACGCTTGAGCAGCGAGTGGAGTTCTTAGAGGGAGAGGTGACGAGATTGAGCAAGCTGCTAGACAGCTTTATGAAGAGCTTGGACTTTCCGTCGGAGTCGCCGTTGTTAGGGTTTGATCAGGAGGGTGATGAGGAGGAGGAGGATGTGGAGATGGTTTAGTTTTTTTTCTATACGAGTGTACTGCGAGTGCGTGTTCTTGGTCCCTAATCTTCCCTTTCTCTGTGATCTCACTATTAAACTTCGTCAGCAATTGCACCACTTACACGCCTCTGGCAGCGGTTCTGCGTCTGTCAAAGGTTCGAGTGTAGGCTTGTTATAGCTGCGAGTGTGTGAAACCACTCGTTCCGGCGGTTCTGCGTCTGTCAAAGGCGCGAGTGCAACCTTGCTACAGCTGCGAGTGTGTTAGTATCTGGCTACGTGGCTTTGTTGCTTCGTCTCGTAACTCTGTCGGAAGCTACAATTGAACGACGTCGCTTTCGAGGTTGCTGCGGAGGTTGCTGTAGAAGGTCTTGTTGTGGAAGGTCTTGTGGAAGGTCTTATAGAAGGTCTTGTGGAAGGTCTGA
Organism: Microcyclospora pomicola; assembly: GCA_002786065.1. Lineage (NCBI taxonomy): Eukaryota > Fungi > Ascomycota > Dothideomycetes > Capnodiales > Microcyclospora > Microcyclospora pomicola. Next base: position 1,349,092 of record NHNY01000001.1, read on the forward strand.
TTGTAGAGGGTCTGATGGCAGAGTGTCTGATTTATCGGCACCCTCTGCAGAGACATCCGCACACTCGCGGTCTACTTGCGCTGACGCTATCGTCTTCGTTGCTGCTGACCTAGCCCTTGCGTCTGCGAGTGCGTAGCGCACGATCAATCTCTCATACTCGTTAAGTTGATCCTCGAGCTCGCGTCGAAGGGGCGGAGGGTCCGGACGCGAAGGAGATCCAGTGAGATCCACGGTGTCGATATCCGCAGTGCGAGTAGCTGGCGAGTGTGCTCTCCGAGGCTCCTTCTTGATCTCTTGCTTGACAACTGGACGTATAGGTTCAATGCTTGCTAGTACGCCATTGCGAGTGCTTGGACGTGTAGGCAGCTCGAGCGACGGCAGACTTTCTACACTCGCAGCACGCTCGCGTGCTGGCTTCTTTGCAGCAGCTGATGCTTTGACTGCTTTTGGAGTGTCAAGCTCGAACAAGATCTTGACATCGTACGTGCGAGTGCTGCCTTTGCGAAAGGGGATTAACACTGCGAGTGGATTATCTGCGGGTCCATCCTTGTGCGAGAGCCTTTTCGGAGCGTTGGTATCCTCTGTCCAGCCACTGATAAAGTAGTGGTTGCGATAGTTTGGATAGTCAAAAGGATCTTGCAATTGATCGTCAGCAACGCGCAGCAGCAACCAGTCAACCACTGGCTGGCCTTTAAGAGTGTCAATAAGGAAGTGGTCTGTGAAGCCGTCTGTACACTCGTGGACTAACTCGTACTCGTGGTAGTGCCACAGTGGCACCGTACGCTTCCGCTGCTCAACAGTGACGGTCTGCGTGTAGATGGATATGTTCGTTTTCACCTCAATAGCAGCTAGACGGACAGGCGCTGGTTGTGGACGAGTGGCGCTGCGAGTGTCTTTAAGTGCAACAGACACAGCGCGTTGCGACAGAGGTCGTGATGCGGCATTTACTGCTGGTAGCTGCACCTTTTTGAAGCCTAGCTGGCGATGAGCTTCCGCATGATTGACACGTAGATTGCCGTACGAGTGGTGCGCCGCTCCATCGATTGGACTGCTCACTGCTGGCGTAGAAGGCTCAGAAGCAGCCAGTATTGGGCTTGAAGTCAGATCGTGGATTGCTCGCTGAGCACTCGCTGGCCGGCTCAGATCGCTGTTCGGAAGACCACATTGGGGGCAGAATGGATCGTCAGGGTGACGGTGCCGGTGATTGCGACCATCTCGAATACACGGATCAAGCCAGAGCGTCATTGCGAGTGCCGCAGAGTCTCGTGTGGTGACCAGTGGTGCCTGTATAGATACAGTAGGCCATGGCGGCATTTATATGCCTCTACACTCGTCTGCACTCGCAGTGACAACCGAGGTTCTTGCTGGCTTTTACACCGCTATTTGAGCCACATCCGACTAGCTCCGATGTGCTGCATATAGCTTCTCCGACTCGGCGAGTACTGGCATTGCTTGACTGACAATATGGTCAGCAATCGCGTCACGAAGGGTGAGGTACGCAGACGCGTGTAGGCGTCCTCGTTCATTATGGTCACCGCCATTGATCACCGCTGGATACCCAGCACTTTGCAGCACTCGCTGGCAGAACTCGAGGGTCTCCGCTGGGAGATATTCCTGCATATCTAGATCCGCATTAGCTGCCTGTGTGTGTGTGTGCGCGAGTAGCTACAGAGTGAATACCCACCAAACTCATTGATCTGCGTTTTCAGCTGCAGCAGAACTGGATGGCCTGGATCTATGGGGATACCACACTGCTCGCCGCCTGACACTTGCGGATGCTTGTAAAGCATCTCCGGATTGCCGGGTACGCAGTGGCTGCGATTTGCTTGCTTTCTGATCTTATGGCCATTCCAGACCTTGTTGACAAAGGCAACAACTTCCGATCGAAGGATCGGAACGTACACAAAGATCAGCGCAATGCGGTCAGACTGACACTCTTTGCGATACTCGTCCCTGTCACTCATAGCTAGAAAGGCATCCCGCCATCGATTAAGACTGCCGTTGGCCAATTGGCCCCAGAAGGTCTCAATACGCTAGTTCTGCTTGCTGGTGCCGTATCGGAAGCAGTCAGTGAAACGTAAAGGCTCGCCGTCAGCTCGCAGCCGCACTCGCCTACTGATCTCGTAGTGCGCATCAGCTGCAGCGGTTGTCTCACCGCCTCGATCCGTGCGGATCTGCAGGGGTATCCGGCCATTGTCGACTACAGTGGCGAGATACTGCGCGAGTACGCTGGTTGCTGTACGTCCGGTGATGCCAACGTATGTCCATATGACGAACCGCGAGTACACGTCGATTGCGGCGTAGATTTGAATGCCCCAATGCTCAAACTTACAGTAAGCATCCATTGACCAAGCATAGTCAGCTCCTGGCGTGATGACGGCGCCACGGTGGACTTTTGCCTTGCGAGTGCGCAAAGCGAGTCCCTCCGGATCCAGCGCTGTCGCGATGTCAAACACGCGGTCGCTACCTGTAGCATAAGTACGTGCGCGAGTAGCTACAAGTCGTCCGTACGTACCGTCCAACCACGTTGTGGTTTGCCCTTATATATTGATATAGCTGCCTTCGTCCGAGGTTCTCACAACGTCCGTTGTCAAACTCTTCCTTCAACAGCGTGAATAGGCGCTCGCGTTCACTCTCGTGCTCACTCGTAAACACTCGCTTCAACAGACCCATCTTCTTCCGGATCTTCTTGAGCGTTGAGACAGCAATATCGTGACCTTCCAGACTAAGGATCCGGACGCTTTGTTCGTCTGTGAGTTGTAGGACGTGAAAGTGATGCGATATTGCTGCTCGAAGCTCTGGTGTATCCACGGTCCTTTGGTTGGGGGATTCGACACCCCAGTCTGCGAGTCGTCTCCCGAGTGTCCTGAGAGTGATACTGACGTCGTACTGGTCTTTTATCTGCTGCAGTATCTCTGCGTAGGTGGCCCCATTGCTGACAGCTCTTTCAATATGGTCTCGGAATGGTTCTAGATTGAGGGGATGAGGCATTCCGAGTGCGCCGGCGAGCGTTGCGAGTGTCCGAATATCTTCAAATACTGCGCACGTACGTACATGCGAGTTTATAGCTATATTGACAATGCGGTTGTTGAGATATTCGAGGTTGTTGATCAAAAAGCTCGAAATCTCAGATCCGGATGTGGCTGCAATGGCCAACTATAGCCAAATAGAGCTCCGTCTTTCGTCCATGCATGCCCGCAAGGAGATGACCACGCCGGCTGGACGGCGAGGTTGATGGGAGATACACATACGAGAGCAGTCACATCTGCCCATTTATTCTGCCTTCGTGGTAGCACTCAATCACAATGCAGTGTCTTCGATGCATAAGGACCGCCGTCGCGGCGGCTCCGTCTCTCACAGCTCGCATGCAGCCCGCAAGATCATCGCTCTCCTCAATACAGCAGCAAAGGTACCGACAACGCACATCGCATGACATTCCTCTTCACCCTCGTACTGAGACCATCCCCTCACAGAACCCTCTCCATCCTCTCCCGCCAGCCCCTGCGTCCGCGCCTCTCCCCCAGCGCACACACAACTCAAACGGCGCTTGCCTCCGACGAAACCGTCGCCACATCCACCGCACAATCCGCCTCCGCCGTGTCGTTACCGCTCCTGCAGGTCCGCGGCGCGAAGCGCGATACATACAACCCCAGCCATCGGGTGCGGAAGCGGCGGCACGGGTTCCTGTCGCGGATAGGGACGCGGACGGGCAGGATGGTGATCAAGCGGCGGCAGGCGAAGAAGCGGATGACGTTGAGCCATTGAGGTGGGCGGAGGGTTGGGGAATGTTCGAGAGAGGGAGGTGCGCTTGAGTTCTCCGGAGGTCTGAGTAAGGCAGGATCTGCGTGCTGTGCGCGGATGAAGGCTTCGAGCGTGCCGTGTCATGCGTGAGGGAGGTCTGGGAGGCAAGACGCCTAGGACTTGCGAGGGCGTTGGTGGAAACACATGTCTGAGTTGACGGTGAATCTGTGGGATTCATGGGATTCTCGGCATCATTCCCGTAACATGTTTCATAACCCGTAGCGAAGCTCTCACGATCTCCACAGAGAATAGCTAGATGCCGAGTATGGCGCTGTAGCAATATCACTCGCAGACGAATACCACTCGCCCAACGGCAGTGCTTGTTCAGGATCACCACTATGATCACAATTCCAAAATGCGAGTCAATTCTTCAGATGGAGGGAAGATGGATCGAGGATACCTACTTGCTTAGTAGACTTGGCATTTTTTACAATGAAAGCTGTGGTAAGACGATGAGCACGACAAGTCACGCGATGCACAATGGTGGTTGAAAATGACGAGTAGATCACTTTAATCGTGGAAAGATGTGAGAAGCATTAGGTATCTGGAAGGACGTGACAGAACAGTCACCGATGATGAGTGGAGAGAAGAGTGGTATTTTTGGTCTCGCGATAGCTCTGGATCTGTTACGATGCAAGCAAGTTGCGACTTAATACTCTGACGATTTCTCGTGGCTGTGATGCACGAATGAGTGGAGAGAAGAGTAGTATCCTTGGGCGAGAGAAGTTCTCGCAGTAGCGCTCAATCCGTAGCGATGCGCGTGAGTTTGCGCCTCCATACTCTATCCAGACACCTCGGCTCCGAGAACTCCACCGCTCTGAATACCAGCATCCTTCAGAGTGGCGTCGGGGTCGAGAGGGGTGCTAATATGTGCTTCGGATCGTGCTTCAGCGAGCTTCGGTCTCTACGGATGAGATCGTTGACCGTGGCGTGGCTGTTGAGACTGCGGACGCGCTTGAGACGGTATCCACAGAGGATTTGTACCGCCAGGGTGGGTGCGCGTGGCGAGGCGGTCATACCTGATTGCTGAGACGCGAGCGCCAGACTCCGTGGCTGTGATGACCATGTCGTTCACGATGTCAAGATCCTCCAGAGTGGCGTTGGGGTCGAGAGGGGTACCAGCTTTGAATAGTGAGATATGCAGCCAATCGTGCTCTAGGTAGCTTCGGTATTCACGGATGAGATCGTTGACCGTCTCGTGGCTGTTGCGACCGCGGATGCATTCCAGACGAGGACCACAGAGGATGTACACAGTCAGCATGCGCGAGTCGGGGTGGTCACACCTGACTGCTCTGATGATAGCGTCGTTGGAGATGCCGAGCTAGGACGGTCAGCACACCATGCGTGCGAAGGTGCTGGAGGAGGATTGACTTACCTGCTTGAGAGACATTCCACCAATGTCCCGGGAATATCCAGCGTTGCTGCTGTCACACCCGGAACCCAACCAGCTGTTCTTGGACTCGAACCTAAGCCTTCCAAGTGAGACTTTGACCCTGTCCGCCCATTGTCTTGCCAGATTAGCAAACGGTTCAGTATCACGGATCGTGAAATCGACCACATTGAATAGGGCGTCAGCAATGGTGATCTCTAGGTCACAGACGGGGGACAGCATCACGCGCGTATCTGGTCCGACGTTCCACTACGGCTACTTGTCAGTTCATGTACGAGAGCAGCTGATTCCAGCTAGGGAAGACAACACTCACGAAAGATAAAGGTAAATCGTAATCCTGCGTCGACAAATGGGTGATTCCATGCGTTGCAACCCATACAGCCCAGCCATAAGCCTCCGGATCAGCAGGGCTGCCGAAGAGAATAGACCACAAAGATGCAACTTCACGTATCGACGTTTTCTTGCTCGTGCCAACACGCAGGCTTCTGTTCCCTCCCACTTGGACGAGAATCTCGAATGGCATCTCGCCTGGCTCGGAGTTGGCGCCGACTAATTCGACTTTGATGGTACCTGTAGCGTGCAGCGTGTCAGTCTGAGGCTGGCGTGTCATCGCCACATCGGTCTGAGTCGCATTGGCAGTGGCAGCCGGCAGTGGCATGGTGGGCTCGTCCCGGCGAATCGAAGTGAGTGACAAGCTCTCCATGCTGGTCAGAACCGCGGTGGTAATATCGGTAATTGCAGTGGCTAGCGTGTTGCGATCATGGTCGGCCAGCAAAACGTTCAGATGTCCTTCGACGTTCTTAGCATTGAGGAACGTTGTCATCGCTGAGACAGGTATGGTGATTTCGAGAGCGACCGACATGGTGAATGTTGTCCGGGCTTGAGCACTGGAGGGAAGAGTGGCCAAGTTCCGGAGCAGCGATGTTGACAGTTCAAGTCGTGGAAGCGACTTGGGACGAAGATTTCAGCTGTGAGGGGCAGGTTGTGTATATATATATTAGAACGCCAAGACAGTGATCAGGTGTCTGCGATGGCAGCCTGACAACAGCAGGAGTTTGCATGTGACAATTGAGCACCGGGACTTGCTTCCAAGCAAGCACATGATAGCCTGCCCCGAGTATCGCAGACCGAGACCACGCATAGCTGGCATGTATTGTGTTCAATCCATGGTCGTGAGACTGGCACCGCATCTGCCATAGATATTCGGACATTGGTAGCAATCCGCAGGAGGTGGGTCCCTTTGCGCCAGAGCTTTCCAAGGCAGGGGAGGTAGTCGCCTACCGACAGGTGACGCCGCCAGAGCGCACCGATGCTGTCCACTCAAGCGATGGAAGCTGTGGCGTGTTGAAAAGTCCTGGGCGTGCTAAGGATCCGTCATCAACGAGAATGAGTGCCAAAGCTGCCTATCTGCCTCGCACGGCATGAATCGCTCTCCAGGGGCCTCCAGTCCATAAGGATATCTCGGCTTCTGTCAGTGAAGATGGAATCGTGACCCAACGCAGAGCACACCTTCGCCCAGGACCTGATATTGTCGCCAGTACCACGCAAGACCAGGAAGCATCCTAGGTATGAATGCTAGGAGGGAACACTGGCGTGGTAGGTTTCCGACAAACCATCCAATTTGCCGCGAACATGAACTGCGAGCAATTGGTCACGCTTTTGGCGCTGTGCTCGGCCACCAGGATCCCACGGACAGTCCCCTCGTGTCGCTCACCACGAGGTGAGACAGCCAACAACCTTGCGGTTTGTTGTAGCCAATCGCCTTTCCAGCCACGGAGTCAATCGGACTCAAAGCCATTCCGAGGCACCGAGTCTCTGACACTGGAAAAGGCCGCGTTCGCTGGCAAGAGCTAGATGACTCAGTCTCGGGCGGTAGGGAGGCAGCCAGGCAGATACGCGAGCATGAACTCTCAGGCCGGCAGGCAAATACGCCAGCATACCCTGTCAGACCAGGTGTTGCAAGTGTGCATCATCGAACACACGATAGGCGCTGATTCGGCGGCGCTCCTCCAGACATAGATCACGCACCTTGTCTGCGGTGACGCCACGGAGCTGGCCGGAGGCGTTCGACGTGCATGATATATATGTGTGGATATATATAATGATGGGGGAAAGAACAAGGAAAGAAGGGTGCAGTAACCAGCTGCTGTTCTGGCGCCGAGAACGGATATCCAGGGCGAGCCATGCTGTATTTGTAGACGTGGCGGGAGAGTAGGGAGGGTTGGCGTCCTCCTGATCGGACGGCATACCAGTACAGCCAGGGCACCTGGTCAGGGTGCTGTGTTGAGCGCCGAGTGGGAATGTGTGTCAGCTTCGATACGGCAGGAGTCGGAAAGTAGGTATGTATCCCAGCACCAAGACAGCCGAAGTCAGGCAGTGTCGACGACCTTTCGATTGGCCCATCAGACCACATTCCAATACATCCGGACCTCTCAGCTCGACACCCCTTCAGTCAGTCTACATTCCAGCGGAGAAGCGATTCCAGATCCGCAAGGGTAATACGTTCATACGTTCAAGCGATGATGGCCATTGAGATCTGCTCTCACTTAGAGATGGCACGCGACATGGCGCAATGGCAACACCGGGCAGAGAGTCAAGTCTGTTCACGTCCCTTGGGTCCGCAGTGCATCATTGCAGTGTCGCGACGGTGGCATGTGCAGAGTAAAGATAAGGTATGTGGTCTAATGGCCTCGTGGTCGTGATGTCTTCCAAGGTGTGACGTGGTGGATGAACAAGGTTAGAGTGTCAAAAGCAGGGATCTATTATTAGGGGACTACTATTACACGTTAGCACGAATTCCTGCGGAATGTGCCTACACTCGACAGCAGAAACACTCCTGCATTCAACGGCACGATGACTGATAGGCAGATACAACGAATGGTCTGGAAGAGCCACTCTATGAGGTTCTCGATTCAGCACGGGAGCATCGTCAGGAAGCAAGGGTTGGCGAACACGATCGAGTCAAAAGGAAAGTAGGATTACAGACATGGTAGAGTAAGCTTGATTTGGTGGGTGTGTGTGTGTGTGTTTGTGTGATTGCAGCATCAGACTTCGAAGAGTCTTGCCTAAGCTGATGCAACCTGTCGATTGTACTGCTCCCAAATGAACTTCCCTGCCCCTCAAGGATTCTCTCATGCATTCCAAAAAGATTGGTGGCTTTCCAAACATAGAAACCAGATAAAAAATTATTCCCCCAAGCAATATCCCTTTGTTGCGCCGAGTAAGCGCCAGGCTCTCAACGCACCAAACAACTGAATTTCACCGCTTCAATTGCGCATTCCAAAACACCGCAGCAAATGAAAGGCAATGGTAACAAAATATGGTATCTGTCGTGGACTCATCAGAGGGGGAGAAACACAAGAACAAGCCGACTTGGGTGTTTGCGGTGCTAGATGGCGATCGCGACTCCAGAATGGCATAGGTAGGTGGTGTTGGGTGATGTTATACGTGGATTCGAATGTAGTAGAGGCATTGCTTATGCTGGCGCGGCTTTGGGTGAAGCCACGACAGCGGGTTTGGTGTCGGGAGAATCCATTACGGCAGGTTTGGTGTCGGGGTCAAGCTTCTCTTGCTTGATGGGAGGCTCCGCCGAAGATTCTTTCGACTGGCTGGAGACACTCGACCTTTCCACTTCAATCTTTCTCCTCTTGCCTCGAGGTGCTGGCTCGAGTGGTGTTCGGCAGTACGTCACCGTCCTTGTGACGACCTGACGTACGCTGACTTTGCCAGGCTTGCCATTTGACTCTGGGTCGATTGGGGAAAAGGTAGTGGCACTCCATGGTACCCCACTGAGGGGAGTGGAAGCATAGGGCGAGCACGTGGAGTGTGCTGAAGCCGGGAGAGCCGGAGATTGAGGGATGGTGAGTTTGCGAGGTGTGCGTGCAGATCGTGGTCCTGGTCTGGCGAATGGAGATGGTGGAATGGCAATGCGCGGGGACTGCGGCCGAATCCGACGAGTACTGGCAGCACTGCATGTTGATGCGATGCTCTGAATCGTCGAATTTGAAGCCGTCGAAGCGTTGGAGTCGTAGGAAGTGTTGCGTGATAAGGAAGGCTGTGCGTCGGAGGTCGGTGGGCTGATCGACTTCTCGCCCAACGACTCGGAAGATCGCTCGTTGAAGCTGAAGCGAGCACTGGTGCTGGTTGGCATCGGGCTTAGCATTGCCGGTGACATGCTCTTGAGGAAGTCGAGGTAGGCGGATGGAGGAGTGATGGGGGTCTTGAGATCTTGGTCTCGTTTGAGGAAACCTCCCGGAGACGCAATCATAGGACTGCGCAGCTCGGAGGGGAAGCTGGCAGAGCCTGGGGTCTGGAGAGTGGAGGAGGATGACATCGAGCTGACACAAGGACGTTTGTCGAAGCCAGCGGCGGCCATGACGGCGGTAGCAGTAGCAGTGGACGCCATGGTTGCGTGTCGTCGTTTGCGCAGAGGAGAGACGACCGGAGAAGCAAACGAATGGATGGGCAACGACGACACCCAAGGCCTGCTGAAGGTATCAAGCACGGCGGCGGTGGGAGTGGAAGAGGAAAGGCGGAGATTGGAGGGGGTCCGTGTTAATGAAGGACGGGTGTGCTCTGAGCGGCCGGGCGCAGCAGCGTGTTGGAGGCAACGAGACATGCAACAAAAGGCACAGCACACACAGCAGCGCACAGCACAGCGCAGCGCAGCACCGGCGGGCGTCGTGGTGGTGCTAGCTATTCTTGGGGGTGGGCGCGTAGAGGCAGAGGACCGACGCAAAAGGTCCCGCAGCTGTGATGCAAAGGGCTGTGGCCGAGGGCGAATAGGAGTCGTCGCCGTCACGATGGGTCGGGGTGATGCGAGCCTAGTGATGCACGCTGGAACGCAACGGCGTCGTTTGATTCGCCCTGTGTAAGCGCTGGGAATCGCTGCACCTGCTGCAGTAGTGGGCGGGCTCGCCGGTCTCGTTGCGCTGCTGCCGAGAGGGTCAAATCGTTTTTGCCGGCACCAACACGCCAACACGCCAACGTTCGGGATGTGGTGGTGCAATTGGTATCACACCCGTGGCTCAGCACAACAGAGGCACAGTGCACAATCTTTCGTGTCGGGACGTGATGATCTGTGGCGTAGCGGGCGGGCGTGCGTCCGGTGAGATGGATATGGGCTCCGGGCTAGGGGGCTAGCGGATTCTCGAAACCCGATGGAAGTCGCTGACAAGCAACGGTCGCTGTGATGCTTTGGGCGGATGTGCAGCTCCAGATGATTGTTGCGGCACGGAACGGGTTATTATATCTTCTTCCCATCTGGTTGTTGTTGGCAATCTCAAGCGCCTCACAGTCTGCCAGGGGGGCCACTTCACCGCTCCTACACACTGGAGAAGCGGTTCTGAGCAGCAACAACATCGTGTCTGCCGTGTCGTTGGCAGAGCAGCAATCGTCGTGCGGTATTTCTGGTGGTGGGCGTCTCGCTCCACGGCAGCACGCGCGCGCCATCACTGTCGAGCGTCACGCTGGCCTGGAAATAGTAGGCGTCAATATCCCCTCTCATTCGGAATTGCGCAAGCCAGTGAGCCGTAGTCATCTCCACGAGCACGTTGCACACAACATCATCTCATCTCATCCCATCCCATCTCAGTGGGCTTGTTTGCGGCTTGTCCATTGCCTTTCCAGGTCGAAACGGCTTTGGATTGACGCCTACGGTAGTGTCGCGATTCGAGCTCCAAATGTGAGGCATGACGCAAGCGCCATTGCGTCTTCAAGTCATCGATACACTTGGCTTTCGGCATCTCATTCGTCGGACTGGTAAGGACTACATATTGTATGCTTAATGGCAAGGGGTGTATTTCCCTCAGCGTGCCGTCAATACTTGGCTTGGTGGTCGTGTAAGTTGCCTGGCGGCAAGATGCAAGGACATGCTGTATCGTGCTTGATCTAGGAGAGAGACTCCAGTTGGCAGGCGGCGGATGCTCTGCGTCCTTGACAGCTTCTGAACCTGGTTGGTAGTGTGGCTGCTCGCTTCCTTCGGCAATATGTCGATGCGCACAAGCAGGTACGTGTCCGTCACGGTGTCGCATCCAGCAACGAAGTGATGGCGACACATGGGTCCACGTTGTTGGCATGTGGAAACAATGACTCGTTCACTCTTCCGAGTGGTCGGTCACTTGCGAATTTATCATCCTCTCACACTAAAACCGTCCACGCCCGAGGAATCAATAGCGCTTAGAATACGCTTTATCTTTCCTCTCCCATACCGCCGGGGCAAGATGCTGCATCTCCCGAACCTCCGGCATAGGTACAGTACCTATCGTCGGTTGCCACGTCGTGCGCGTTGGACACCAACACCTGCTGCAGACTGCTCCAAAAACGCTAGAATGCCACGCATACTCGGATATCAGCATGGCATTGCCAGTCCACGGTACTGAACCTCTAACGACAAGGTATCACCGAATGCAGCCACAACACATGTAGAGCTTGTAGGCGATTGGCGAGTGGCGCTTCCGACTGCCTTACCACTGCCGCTGCTGGACTTGAAACTTCGTTACTTTACAGCCAAGCGAGCAGCAACGAGTGAATGGACTCCAGCCCATCCAATGGTCAAATGTTACATGCTACGGGCTACTGTTCTCCAGTCGTGACTTAGTGAAGGTGATCGACAGTTCAAGGCGTGTCATCCTTTCATCCTGATACATCTGCAGGCCATGACCCTCGTTTCACCGAAGAATGCGACATGTTAGAGACTGTCGGCAGATACTCGGACTTGTTCCAACTCTGGATCATACCAGCGAGCAGCTCGTACGATCACATCTAACGTTGTGTCTGGGTTTCGCGCGTGTATCAGGATTTCTAGAGTCATGTTTCAGATCCACGTTGGTTGTGGACAGGACAGGCATATCACAGTCGTGTACATGCCATACCTGACCAGTATCGTCTCCGACAAGTTTGAAGAACGGCTCTAGTAGATTGGGAATCCTTTAGTGACGATAGCAACACTTCACACTCCGGCTCGCATCTTGTGTGTCTCAAGGGGAAATAATCAAGGGTGGAATATCATCTTTCTTGTGCAGCTGGAGATCATCCCGTGTCTGAGCGAGTTCTACATGTATCGTAAGGAGGTGGTGTCCACAATCGTCGTCAAGACTAAAACAGATGGTTATCCCAGACACCCACTGGTGCTGTCTGCACAATCCTACAAGCTTCATCAAGCGCTTGCAGCACTGTGAGGAAACACACCAGTGACTGAGTGGGCAGCATAGAGATTGGCTTTCGGCTTATGATCTCTAGCTCTATAACTGCTCGCCCATCCCTCGATAACGGGTTCTTCTGCTAAGCCGGGCCTGTCAAGTACCTTCTACGTTCGATGACGTGAACCTCTGCACGAAGCTTTGTCAGATGATGACTACAGCAAACACACTGGATCTCATGGCTGATTTAGGATCGTACGACCCGACATACTTTGCTAGTAGAGACTGACGCCCTAAGCCGAGAGCGGCACCAACGTAGGCCATGCTCCCTCATTTACTTGTGCAGCTTGGGTGTCCACCTTACTCAAGCAGCCACCATGCTGACAATGATCATCAGCCGAAAAGCTCCGTTCGAACAATGTCAAGCGGTCGCGGCTCATCTTCTCGAGCAATGACCATGACGACGAGCCCATTGGAGGTGCAGGTAGGGATATTGAAGGCATCGTATAAGAGTTCCCTACATCTCTGGACGATACCTCCTTGAACCCAAGTCCAATACCTTGTAATACTCAAGCCATGTCCGAACGAACTGTCAACGTAGCAGAGTACCTTTTCACTCGCCTAGCCCAACTAGGGTGTACGTCCCTCCATGGCCTTCCAGGAGACTTTAATCTGCTGGCGTTGGACTTTGTGGAGCCCAGCGGAGTCCGATGGGTCGGGAACTGCAACGAACTGAACGCTGGTATAGTAGAAATCAAGCCGTGAGCATCATGGTCGCCGCTGATCTGCTCTACAGGCTATGCAGCTGATGCCTATGCCCGCCTTCGTGGACTCGGAGCTGTTTGCACTACGTTCGGAGTAGGCGAGCTCTCGGCCATCAATGCAATCGCTGGCTCTTTCGCCGAGCTTGCGCCTGTCGTTCACATTGTTGGCACCCCTAGTCGACAAAGTCAGAATGCAGGCATGCTTCTGCACCACACTGTATGCCCTCTTGAACTTTCAGTACAATGCCGCTGCTAATCATGAGCCATCAGCTCGGTAACGGGGACTTCACAGTCTTCGCGAGGATTCACAAGGAGGTGACTGTTGCTCAAACGGACTTACTCGATCCTGCGACAGCTCCGAGTGAGATTGATCGCGTACTCCGCACTTGCTTTGTTGAGTCTCGCCCTGTCTACATCCAGCTTCCTACCGATATGGTGGTACAGGCAGTCCCTGCTCGACTTCTTGACACGCCCATCGATGTGTCCAGCCACCTTAGTGACAAAGACGCCGAGGACTTTGCTGCCCGGCTCATCCTTGATCGTCTGTATGCAGCTCAGCACCCGGTCTTCCTGATCGATGGTGCTGTACAGAGAAGACAGGTCGGTCACCTCTAAAGCAACTGTGTGATGACCAAGAACTAACATAGCACAGATTCGCAGTGAGGTCGAAGCTCTTGTCAAGAAAGCCGGTATCCCAGTGTCTGTCGCGCCTATGGGTAAAGGCGTTGTCAACGAAGATCTGCCCAATTTCGTAGGCCTCTACGCTGGAGAGGTGTCCAGACCAGATGTAGTGCAGGCAGTTGAAAACAGCGACCTCGTGATCACGATCGGGAACATCAAATCAGACCTCAACACTGCTGGCTTCTCCTACCACCTATCTCGACCGAACTCAATTGATATTCATTACGATCACGTGGCTATGGGTCACGCAAAGATCGACAAAGTCTTCTTCAAGCCTTTGATCCGTCGATTGGAGCGGGAGCTGGATCCGGCAAAGCTTTCTCAAACCGCGACACAGATCCCGAGGAGGATCCAGACGAACCTGAAAGCACACGAATCGGCCGAAGAAGATGCGGATCTCATCACTCACAAGTATCTCTGGCCCAGGCTATCGACTTTCCTGAGGGAGGGTGACATTCTCATCACCGAGACCGGTACTTCGTATGTCGGCTATTGGGAGATAGACTTGCCACGAAACGTAACAATAGTCAATCAAATCCTATGGTCTAGCATCGGATATGGCGTGGGAGCTGCACAGGGCGCAGCTTTGGCCACGAAGGAGTTGGGTCATGGCCAACGGGTGATTTGCTTCGAAGGTGATGGTTCGTTCCAGCTCACAGCACAGGAGCTGTCAACAATCATTCGGCTGGATCTTAATGTCACCATGTTCTTGATCGAGAACAGCGGGTATGAGATCGAGAGGTGGTAAGTATCATGCCATCACAAGTTGACTTCTCAGCTGATCATTCTTGGTGCAGGGTCCATGGCAAGGAAGCTAAATACAACGACATCTCCCAATGGCAATACTCCAAAATACCAGAAGTGTTGACACCCGAAGGCTCCTCCCATCGAGTCAAAACATGGAAGGTCCGGGCTCGTTCGGAGCTGGAAGCGCTTCTGCAAGACGAGGAATTTGCCAGTGGCAAAGGCCTACAGGTAAGCTAATGCCCACTCTCACTGGCACATCATCCACTGACGCCTTCACTCAGTTTGTGGAAATGCACATGCCGAAGGGAGACGCGCCTCAGACGCTGCAGGCGTTGAGCGCAGGTGCCTCGGAACGAACTTCATAAGCCACCGTTATTGATGGTTGTTGAGGGGTGAAATGCTGCGGTTGGTTCCTGGGCATAATTACACCCAATGTCCATTCGAATGATCAACTCGTACTGTGACATGCATCACCTCGTTCGCGTTCTGAATTGCTCATGTAGTCATGGCGTGCAAGCTGGGAAATCGGCAGATCGATACCTTAGGTATTTATCGCAGAGAGGGTTCGACATCGAGGCTGATCAGCGTCTAACTCAACTGCCGTGTACATCTCGTCAGACGATACTTGTATTGGTTAGACTCAATAACAACTAACCATGCAACAACAATACCAGAACCTGCATATCAACGTAGAGAGGGGTCGACTTCGGCCAGTGCTGCCTACATATGCACTGGGCAATGACAGAGGTACAGTCTGGCTGTATCCTTTGGAGGGGGATCGTCAGTTCACTTGAGCCGCACTTGCTGCAGGTACGACGAAAGTTTGCAATGTATGAACTCATAAGAAGCCACCTTTCCTCACTTGCTGCGCCAACGCTAGTATCCAAAAATTGCGGGGCCTAGCTAGGATCAACCACGAGAGTCTTCGAGAACGCCGCAAACTTTCCCACATGACAGCTTGCACCACGCCACGAATTTGCGAGATGTTGTGATACGTTAGAATGTCTTCCTCGTGCCCGACCACTTGATCCTCTCCTTCGAACTCTCCATCAACGTCTGCACCATCAAGCCGTGCTTATTTCTCTACGTCAAGATGGAGAACGCATTCGTCCGCTCGCCGCAAGAGGTCTTGCATCACTTCAACATCTCCGAGCAGTCTGGACTCTCCGAGCGCAGTGTAGCAACGTCGCGCGAGAAGTATGGCCGGAATTCGATCCCAGAAGACCCTCCCACGCCTCTCTGGCAGCTAGTGCTTGAGCAGTTCAAAGATCAGCTCGTGATCATCCTTCTCGCCTCCGCCGCTATTTCTTTTGTGTTGGCTCTATTCGAAGAAGAGGAGGGCTGGACAGCTTTCGTCGATCCCGCCGTCATCTTGACCATTCTGATTCTCAACTCGATCGTTGGTGTGAGCCAAGAGAGCTCTGCAGAGAAGGCGATCGCGGCACTACAAGAGTACTCGGCGAACAAGGCAAAGGTCGTCAGAGATGGTCATGTCGTGGAGATCAAGGCTGAAGAGTTGGTACCTGGAGACGTCGTCCATGTCGCTGTAGGAGACCGCATACCTGCGGACTGCAGACTTTTGAGCATACACAGCAACAGCTTTCGAGTGGACCAGTCCATCTTGACGGGCGAGAGCGAGAGTGTCAGCAAGGGGATTGCCGCCATCAAAGATGCTCAAGCAGTAAAGCAAGATCAAATCAACATGCTCTTCTCGGGAACAACTGTGGTCACCGGAAATGCGCATGCGATTGTGGTGCTCACTGGCACTAACACAGCGATCGGAGACATCCACGAGTCGATCACGTCCCAGATCTCGCAACCAACACCATTGAAAGAGAAGCTGAACGATTTCGGAGACACTCTTGCCAAGGTCATCAGTGTCATTTGCATCCTCGTCTGGCTGATCAACATCAATCACTTCAACGACCCATCTCATGGCAGCTCGTGGACAAAGGGCGCCATTTACTACCTCAAGATCGCGGTGTCCCTCGGTGTAGCCGCAATCCCTGAAGGTCTTGCTGTTGTGATCACCACCTGTCTTGCACTCGGAACTCGCAAGATGGCGGCGAAAAATGCGATTGTCCGTTCTCTTCCGTCTGTTGAAACACTCGGCAGCTGCAGTGTCATTTGCTCTGACAAGACCGGAACCTTGACCACCAACCAGATGAGTGTGAACAAGATTGTCCACGTCCACGAGTCTGGCTCAGGACTGAACGAGTTGAATGTAGCTGGTACGAGCTTCACTCCAGAAGGTGTCGTATCGCAAGACGGCAAACTGCTAGACAACCCAGCTGCCTCTTCCAAAACCATCACTGAGATGATCGAAGTGGCGGCTCTCTGCAACCAAGCAAGCTTGGCCTATGACAGTACTCATAACGTCTACAACAGCGTCGGCGAGCCGACCGAAGGCGCGCTTAGGGTCTTGGCCGAGAAGATTGGGTCCCCTGACGCTGCATACAATGCCACAAGATCAACGTTGCCACCTACTCAGAAGCTGCATCTAATCAGCTCGTACTACGAAAAGCATGCACCAGTGGGCGCAACGTTCGAATTCTCTCGCGACCGCAAGAGCATGTCTGTGCTCGTTGGGACTGGCAGCGCCAAGCGGCTCCTGGTTAAGGGTGCTCCGGAATCTGTTATCGAGCGCTGCACATCTTGTGTGGTTGGAAGCAAGGGAAAACGTGTCCAGATGACGAGCAAGCTTGCCGCCCTTCTCCATGAGGAAGTCTTTGAATATGGCAACAAAGGACTGCGTGTCATGGCACTTGCAAGCATCAACAATGCCAACGCATCTTTGGCTTCACGTGCGACGACCACGTCCGAATACACTCAACTCGAACAAAACATGACTTTCCTAGGTCTTGTTGGTATGCTGGATCCACCGCGGCCTGAGGTCGCCGAGAGCATTCGTAAATGCCGTGAAGCTGGAATTCGCGTGGTTGTCATCACTGGTGATAACCAGACGACTGCAGAGACAATTTGTCGGCAAATCGGCGTCTTTGGCCCGACCGAGGACCTCAAGGGCAAGAGCTATACAGGCCGACAGTTCGATGAGCTCAGCGATAGCGAGAAATTGAAGGCTGCGCAGACGGCATCGCTCTTCTCACGTACCGAACCGACTCACAAGTCGAAATTGGTTGATCTTCTTCAATCTGCTGGCGAAGTGGTTGCCATGACTGGTGACGGTGTCAACGATGCGCCTGCCCTCAAGAAGAGTGATATCGGTGTCGCCATGGGCTCTGGCACTGACGTCGCCAAGCTCGCCGCAGACATGGTTCTCGCTGACGACAATTTCGCCACGATCGAGGTTGCCATAGAGGAAGGGCGCAGCATTTACAACAACACCCAGCAATTCATCCGGTACTTGATCTCATCCAACATTGGAGAGGTGGTCTCGATTTTCCTCACTGCTGCTCTTGGTATGCCCGAGGCTCTGATCCCTGTTCAGCTTTTGTGGGTCAACCTAGTCACGGATGGCTTACCCGCGACAGCCCTCAGTTTCAACCCCCCGGATCACGATGTCATGAAACGGCAGCCACGCAAGAGGGACGAGCCACTCGTCGGTGGTTGGCTGTTTTTCCGGTACATGGTCATTGGCACGTACGTTGGTTTAGCGACCGTTGGTGGATATGCATGGTGGTTCATGTTCTACGAGGCCGGGCCGAAGATCTCGTTCTGGCAATTGGTAAGTTGCTTGCATCGCCTTGTGGCTGTGCCCATGCCAGTGACCAGTTGTTGTGACTGACGCTTTCTCTACAGACCCACCACCACAGCTGCAAGACCGCATTCCCTGAAATCGGATGTGACATGTTCAGCAACGACAGCTCCAAAATTGCCTCGACCATCTCCCTCAGCATCCTAGTCGTCATCGAAATGCTGAACGCCATGAACGCGCTCTCCTCCTCGGAGTCTCTGCTGACCCTGCCTTTGTGGAAGAACATGATCCTGGTGTACGCCATCGCATTGTCAATGGCCCTGCACTTCATCCTCGTGTACACGCCTATCCTGCAAGGTATCTTCGGCATCGTACCGCTGGGCTGGGGCGAGTGGCAGCTGGTACTTGGCTGGAGCGCGCCGATCATCGTGATCGATGAGGTGCTCAAATACCTTGAGCGCAGCTACTTCATGGACACTACCGAGCAGGTACAGCGGCGCACGAAGCTGGAGTAGACGGTGTTTCAGGTGGCGATCTAGAGCCGAGGTCTCGGATTGCTCACCACATTACACATTTCATAGATCGTAGAACCTGCTCAGCGCAATGTCCTCTAGCGTTTCTCACGTCCACCTCGCATAGCACTCTGCTTCGCATGATGCTACCGGCAGCGCGATGGCGCAGCCTTGCTTTCATACCTGCATGTACCTCTACACTGTGACGCAGCCAGCGTGCCGGTGTGCTCCGTAAGTACAGTACGTAGGAAGTATCTGTCTAAGTGGCAACTAGACTGGCTGGTCTGTCGCTCATACCAGCAGGCAGGTTTTTCCTGGTGCTGATCCACAAGAGGCGTGCTATTATAGTCTAGTCGATGCCTCTGGTTCCAGCCACACGTGTACCTGAGGCTGGGGCCCTAGCAACCCGCGATCCCCGCCACCTCCGCCCCTGACTAGCGCCGCAGCAGGCTTCACGACCGACGTCTCACCACAGCTCCCATTCATTTCACCTGTTGCGCACTCAGCACAAAGTATCGGCTACACGAACTGCGCAGAGGATAGAAGCGATCCTCATCACAAGCCGCCGAAGCAGGATCCACAAGGTTGACCTCAGTGGCTCAATCCCCGACGGCAGAAATACCCGTCTCTGGTAGTCTGGTTGCGGCGGGAAAACCGGGCAGGAAAAACAGGCTGGTGTGCTTTTCATCGGCACATGGTTCACGGATGAAACGCGCGAGCAGGGCTGTCAACCCATGTCCAGTGCCTGCTGCGGACTCCCCACTAGGTCGACGGTGGTGTGTTCCTGGCACCGCATTACAGTATCATTATTGCCTCGCCTGCCCACTACTGGATGAACCGAGTTCCACCCCCGGCCTGTCTACCTGTTAACGGTCCAGGCAAACCGGCAACTTTCCTACTTTTGCTTACCTGCCCTACCTCCGACCTCATCCTATCTCCTTCTGTCCTTCTCCATCAATCCACGCTGCGGTCTAGCCGTTGCACTCTCTTTCTACCTTCACCCTAGTCTCACTCTCTTTCATTGTTCACTTCTCTCACGGCTTGCGTGTTTCACGCTGCCGCCAAGTCCATAACTGTGCGGAGATTCTGTCATGTCCGGACTCACGATATACCAAACCTCGTGCCTGCATTGATGACCTCGCCCACAGCTGCTGGTGAACAGCCTCTTCCTGTCCCCTGCATCGGCATTGCTCCCTCAAGTGCTCGCCCATAATGCATCGGATCAACAAACCCCGGGCCAATGACGCTCCCCTGCGCAGATCGGGGTCAAACGGAGATCACTCCTCAGACAGCGAATCCTCCACCCAGCTGCCCATTCGGGCGTGTTTCGACGACCTCAAACGACCAGAGAACCGCCAGATGCTACGCCGCCAATTGACCGGTACCTTTCCCGAAACGGTCCAGAAGATGTCCCCTCGCCGTCCTTCCAACGAGGTGTTGATCGAGAAATGGTCGCTGAAGGATAAGTTGTCTAAGAAGACGTTGCGATTGGAAGTGGCGGAAGCGGAGCCGCAGTCGTCCAGCTCGACGGTGAATAGCGTGGGCTTGAAACGGCTCTCGGCGGTGCCGGAGAAGGATGGCATGGACCAGAGCATCGACATCGAACAGGCTATAAACTTGCTGCAGGAGCTGAAGAAGTTCGCCTCGCCGACGGAACTCGTTGCATTGCATCGAGCGCTGCTTCCGACCAAGGAGACGGAAAGGGTCAAAAGCCCGCTTCCCTCCCCGTTGGAGGACCGATCACCTGCGCAGCCACTTTCCCGAACCCGAAGTGTACTTCCACCTGGTCTTGCTACACGCGGGGGTGCCAATGAGGATGTCCTGCGAAAGCCGAATGGCGCTCGCAACCTGCCCTCGACCCCGAAGCCTGTGGTCAAGGATGACTGGTGCACACACCGACCTGCAGGTTCGCAGAACAGTCTGGCTGCACTGGATCTCGCTGACGACTCCGCCAACCCTGTCACCACGAGACCTGCTACCCCATCGGAATCCGCATACGGGCATACAGGAATCTACCAGCCTGGCACATTACGTGTGACGAATGGTGCTGCATCTCCTGTGCCAAGCTTGAGGGCCGCACCAGCTGTTGAGGCTGTCAGGGAAGATCTACGGACGGACTTCAAGCCAGCTTTGCACACCCGTGCAACCATCGATGTGATGTCTGCCAAGACCAGTAGAGACTCGCGGGCGGTGCGGAATCGCATCGCAGATTTGGAGAAGACGGGCCAATACAAGAAGCATGTCGAGAGCGATGTGGTTGAGATCGTTGCTCCGGCGACCAAGCCCAAAGTGCATCGCCTTGCTCAAACAGCCTCCGCTGGTAGTACTGAACCGCCGGCATCTCGTGAGAATGATCGCCGTCTTCAACCCGACTTAAAGTCGGAGGACGAGGGCGATGATCGTCTTGAGGTTACAAGAAATTCGGAGCTACACATGGCGTCTTGCCTGACGCCAGGAGACGATGTGGATGGCCGCGAAGGTGCGGACACAGCTCGGGATGTAGCCTATGCGCGACTGAATGGCAATACGAACAAGGAAGGCGCAGCATCGTCGTCAGCACGCAGTAGGCAGGAGCGTGCTTCGTCCAGTCAATATCTCCGTTCAAGAAAGGTGCACAAGGTCGACTCAGGGTACAGCTCTGACATCTCGCTCCAGCCGGCGCAACATCAAACCCTGCCGAGCAGCTCTCCCATGCAGGCACCGACAAAAGCATCTGAGAGTTCCGACCATGCGGCAATGCGGCAGAGATTGCCAAAGCGTCAAGAGTCGCTGCCTCATACGAATGCCCACCGCACGTCTCCGGCAAGCGAGTCTCCAGCACGCGAGTCTCCAGTCGTGAGTAGTGCCACGAATGTGTCGGGACAACAATCGCAACATAGCAAGGAAGCAAGTCTTTCAGATGGCACGAATACGTCGGTACGCAACTCGATTGAGGACGTTGACACGGCGTTACCAGCTATGCCGCCAGCAGCAACTACATTTGCCACATTTCTGGGCCGAGGAGAAGGCAAGTTCCCAAAGAAGCTTAAGAAGAGCATGCCGCCGTCCGAGAAGTACAGACGAAAGTTGGATGCGGAGCGAAAGAAGCAGGAGAAGCTGGCAGAACAGTTCTGTCAACCAGTTCAGAATTGGGACACTCCTCTGTCACCAGAAGACCTTCAGAAAGCTGCTGAGCTCCTTGGTTATGATGGAACCACAACCATCCCGGCTTCAGAGCAGCAGCAAATGCCCAAGTGCCAAGACCAGGACAGGAAAAGAAAAAGCCGAGACATGACCGCGACCAACGAATCACCACAGACCGAGACTTCGTGGCGATCAAAATTGAGAAGCAAAAGCCACGGCCGGAGCAAAAGTCAGCATCAGCCTCGGAACGATCATGAGTCGGATGAGGAGGACATAAAGACCGTGAGAGATAGCGCCTTGTTGCCTTCTCGCGAAGAGGTCCGCGTTCCGATTGGAAGCTCTATTCACACCGACATCTACCCTGTTCCGCCCCCGACGGAGCTAGCAAAGGCACACAACTCGCGTGTGGAGGACCGACACACAGTAGCTCTGACCATGGCACCATCACTACGCCAAAGCCGTTCTCCCTCTCGTTCGGGTGCGGACCGGAACAAAGCAAAGTCCGTCAGTGGCATGAGCGAAGCAGCTGCCTCGGAGTTCGCTCGCGCCAAAAGCCGGGATCTCAGCAGAGATCGAATGCCGCTGGAAGACCGACCCCGAACCGTAACGCCCACTCGAAGCAGTCCGAAGATTCCTACGCCCTCGGTGCAGGACGTGTCCCCTGCTTGGTCCAGTAAGACTGGATTAGCAGCTTCACATCCACGCAACAGGCACAGTCTGTATGCGGAGAGCATCCCGCCTCTACCAGATCTTCCCGCAGATGTCGAGGTCAAGGCACACAGGGCGGACGAAGCCATGGCGAAGAAGTTGAAGCACAGCTCTCGTCAGTCAGCGTTGCCGGCTTCTCGCGCATCGCCTGCCGTCTCAGCACGTAACAGTGCTGCAGAACGCGAGATGACCTGGCCTGAAGCTGCAGAGGCAGCTGTCCAGGACATTGCCCCAACCTCGCCACCGGAGCGATCGTCTGAGACTGTCGCTGCTGCCTCTGTACCTGCCTCGCCCATACCACGAGCCTTGAACAGACAAGCAGATGACGCAGTAGCTGATGTCGCCTCTGTTCAACGCGCCAAATCTGCATCGGTAGATCAGGATCTACCTATGGCTTCTGGGTGGGAAACACAGGCGAAGCTATGGCGACAACGCCGACTGTCCATTGGCGCCACGCTGGGCAAGCCGGTTCCTGAGGACGATGGAAAGCCTGCGATCATTCGACAAGCGTCCGTCACCTCGATTCGCAAGGCGCACTCACCTTCAATCGTCGTCACACGTTATGTAACGCCGCTGAGCAAAGAGAACGCCTCCAAGCAAAACATTGGCCACAACTTGAAAGACTCTGCATCTATCCACGCTGACTCTTACATTGCGCTCATTGGGAAGGAGAATCAGCCGAGCAAGGACAACGTTTCACGCACGACCAGCGCTGTCTCCTCTACCGAGTCTTTCGTCTCTGCCCTTGACCGGCCTCAGTTGAAAGCCGGACCTCCACGGAAGAGCTACGAAACAGCTTCTGCGCCACTGACCAAGACCTCTTCTGGTCGCGTACGCACCGAATCAGGCAGCTGGCGCCCCTACAGCCCCAAGCAGGCTGCTAATGCCGAACGTTCGCGCGCCCTGAGTCTCGCCAGGCTCACCGGCGAGCAGCCACACGACGACGATGATGATGATCATGACCATATTAACAGCCGCGTCTCGACGTCCCCATACGGTGGTCATCAGTCACCGCAGCTGCAGTCGCCACACCCCGACTCACCGTCGAATAGCACCGAGTCGCTCCTCGATCGCTTCAGCGGCGGGCTGGGCTATAACTGGGAGCGCACCTCCGGCTTCAGCGGTAGCGCGGGCACGCGCGTGTCAGGTGGTGAGACGGGCCACAACCACCGCAGTGTGCCGATGTCTCAGGCCTTTGGGCTAGATCTCAGTGATGTCCCTGTCATCTTGCGCAAGGTGTTGTGAATTGTCTCTCGGCGTGGTGTGCTATTTCGCGTGCAGTCTTCTGTTACAGCAGCACTGAAGACTTTTTGGGTTTTTTGGTTCCAGCAGCCACATAAATCTAACCTTGACACGCCAGGTGCGTATACTTTACGAATCACATAGCAAGCATCTTCATGTCATCTGTTTAAGTACACAAAGGTATTTCATGTATGTACGTAGCTTCACAGAGCCCCAATGGCGGGTTCTTTTATATTAATAGGCTTATGAACCACATACCGATCTATCCGATCACTCTGATCACTCCCAGATTCGAATTCTAGTAATTGCCTACGTCGTATTCCTGATACAGGTAAGAGAAACTTTCATGCATGGTGGTTCTTGATTTCTTGAAATACACAGATGGCTATCGAATATCATCGCGGACCCCCCTTGTCTGAACGCCGTGTCATTACCGTGCCTAAAATATCCTATCACACATCCTCTCGCGCTTGGTCATTTATGATTGGTCTGTACGATTGAGGTCTTTGTGTCTTCTTCGAACTGAAGCTGAACACTTTCGCCAGATAAGCGCCTTCTGAGATGTCTGAAGTGCCAGATTCGTGAGGGACATACGTCCAAAGTGCCGAGCGTGTGCTGTTCATTGCTCGGAGACGGAGCGAGCGTTGTGGACTGCTGGTAGATCGTCTTACTTGCTACTCGCGCATCTGGCGAGGGATGCTGATGCCATGAGCCATTATATCCACAGGAAGCCAACATGGAGTCTAAATCGCCTCCCTGGTGAAGGGCGAAGGGGTCTGCGACTGTGGTGATGCCGCATCTCCTCGCGTATCGAGATCCACTGCATGAGTACACCGTGAGCTCGAGAGGTTCAATCACGACCCATACGCGAGCGACCGCAAGCCCGACGACACCGTCCTCGTCCTGCCGGCCAAGCCACTCCAGCACTTCTTCAGCGACTCTTCCTGCCAATCTTACCCTTCCTCGCCGCGAGCTCTTCCGTATGGCCCTTCCTTTTCTTCGCCGCGCCGTCCTTCGGCGCCCCTCTGCCATCCTCCCGCTCCCCATCCTTCTTTTCATCAACCTCAACCAACCAATCCCCAACCCCCTGCTCCTTGCCCTTATATCCATACTTGGCCTTCCACTCGCCACGCTCTTCGTCGAACATCAGCTTTCCGTCCCGTCGCTTGGCTTTGATGCCCTTCTTCGCCGCGAACTTCTCCCAGCGTGTGGCTTCTTTCTCCTTCGGCACGGGCTTCTCACGCGGCAGCCGCGTCGTCGGCTCCGGGAGCTGGATCTGCAGGTCGCCGTCCGAGGAGCGTGCGATCGTGCACGTCGTCAGCAGCTGGTTGATCAGCGCCTGGGCGCAGGACTGCGCTGTGCTGGAGAGGGTGGCTTCCAGCGTGGCGGGCGTGTGCGCGGGCAGCGGGTTGCTGTCGTTGCACGCCATGTGCCCGAGGTCGAAGGTGTAGGGCTGCACCTTGGCGGTAGTGTCGGCCATTTTGAGATCTGGTGTTGCACTGGAAGTGATTTAATCGCAATTGTCCAGCAGTAAGTGCTGAAAATGATTTTATTCTCGGGCAGCTCAGACGAAGCGCTGTGGTGTATGAATCGATGATCAATACAATCTATGTGGCTACAGAGAGAAAGAAGGTAGATGTCGTGCCAAGACGCACGGGCCAGTGGCCTGAGGCCAACAGCGCCGACATGCCGACGCGATAAGATGAAATGAGATAAGATTAGATGTATGGCCTGAGGCGACAAGATCCAACAACAACATCATGCACTTGCATCGGGTCAGATGCCAAGGAAGATGAACAGTCACTTTGGGGAGGCTTCGATCGAGCTTGCGATCCTTCCGTCTTATCACTCCCTCGGGCATAGCTGCAATGAACCTATCGTGAAGCAGTATCTGGCCTCGCATGTCCTTCGAGCCCGTCGATCTGACTTGGCTCATGACGACAGCGGGGGCCCCGAACACGAGCCACAAACAACATGTCCTTACCTTAGACAGTCTTACTACCGCTGTTGGTTATTGCGCGTCTTCTCCCCAGATGTGCCCACTTTCTTGGCAGACATGGCTGGAGCTATATAAAGTTGCCCGTAAGTCTGCAGCCTCGTCTTTCCTTAGACCTAAACAGCTTTCCTATCGACCCCCTACCCACCTAGACAATACTTCTTCCAGCAACACAACACCACTCTACCTTTGATCTTTCCAGACACACACAATGGCTCCCCAACTTGCCCCCTTCACCCCTGCTCTCGGGCCCCAACCCTCCAACCCCCACGTCTACAGCACGGGACCTCAAGTCCTGCAGATGAAGGAGAAGGTCTTCTCCCTGACCGGCGACGACTTCACCGTCCGAACGGTCGACGGGCTCGACGTTTGCCGCTGCAAGGCCAAGCTCATGTCCGCCCACAGCAAGAAAAAGTTCACGCTCCCCGACGCCTCCGAAACGGAGCTCTTCACGCTGTCCAACAAGATGTTCGCGTTGTCCAAGTCATTTCACGGCGAGAGCCCCCAAGGACACGACTTTGAGGTGAAAGGGCACTTCAAACTTATCGGTAGCCACAGCACCGTGACGTTCAAGAACGCAGCGGATGGCGCACAGGTGGAGTTGGAGGTGAAGGGTGACTGGTTGGACCGAAGTGCGTCGATCGAGTGTGGCGGGAGACCGGTAGCACACATCAGCCGCAGCTTCTTCAACGTGAGGGAGATCTTTGGTGATAAGCAGACGGTAAGTCAGGACTTGTTTGTTTCTGACTGAGTCGTCAGCTCGATACTGACACGAATGATCTAGTACTTCGTCACCGTGGCGCCCAATGTTGACATGAGTCTTATTGCGGCAATCTGCGTCTGTCTTGATGAGAGGGAAAACGAGGGGCACTAGAATTCGCAGCTGCGCATCGATGGTTGAATTTAGCGTAGCAGAGCGTTATACGAATCCAACATCTAAACCAAGTAGCCCATAGCCCCACCGTGACCCAACATCCTCCTACTAACTTGCATAGATCAACGCCTTATTTCCTCCAGAAAGAGTAGTGCACGCTGGAGTCAACCAAGAATCTCCTGTTCCCAGCTCCAAAGACTGACATCGCTACCGACCTCACTCACAGCCGCCGAGTCCGTGATCAGCTCCATGCCCTCGTCTGCTTCTGCCACGCGAGACTGCTGCCGACCAAAGTCTTGGTGTGGCGGCCAATTCAGATCATTGACATTCGAATGACTGGTCAATAAGCATGCCGTCCTTCTCTTCCGGTCCCATGCCGGGATCCGGAACTTCTGATATCGATGGACGAGAAGGCGATCCTCAGACCTGGATCGCCGAAGGACATAGTTCCAATCGACCTCATCCCCCATATCCGTCGTCCCCACTTTACCAGGCACATCCTGATCCATCACCGGCTCCTCCGCTTGCCACAGCTCCGTCACGCTGTCGGGATCTCCAGCGGCGAAGTCCTGCATCAACGCGGCGATCTCTTGCTCGCGGTCCTTGAGGTTCCACGAGACCGTGGCTTGCGGTAATGGTCCCTCGAAGCCGCGCGCGCGGGTCTCGTCGCGGACAGGATCGCGGACGAAGAAACTGCTGTCGACGACGTCGGCGATCATGCTTTCGATCTCGCCGACTGGATCCTTTTCTTCTCCTTTTCCTGCAAGCTCACCTTCTTGTGACAGCAGATCCTGTCGTCGAGCGGTGTACCATCGCACCAGCACCGTCATGCGCGCCAGTTGCTCTCGCGCAGTCTGTCGAGTGGTATACCCGGCCACTCGCGTGTCGCGCTGCTCGAGAATGATCCTGCCGAGACGGCGGACGTGGCGCATCACAAGCTCCTTGTGTGCGTCGTTCATCGGCGCGGCGGCTACTTCGGCTGCAGTCAGGATGCCTTGATGAGAGTCCATGACAAGATTAAAACCGACTCGAAGGCAGTATCAGGGGCGCCTTGCTTCGTCAGAGAGTTCATGGCAGTCGCTCTATCAGGAGAAGCTCCTAAGCTTTGCAGGCTATATAGAGCCTGGCGACTTGATCGATTCATGATCGAGAGGCATGCTGGAGAGCACAGCATATAGCCTGTAGCACTCGAGACATGGACTCGGAGGAGTCGACCTGCCCACGATCACGACTGGCCGTTACATAGCAAACAACGAAGCGGTTGGATCCTGCAAAAGGCACAAGGTCAACACACTCATCCACATTACATTACATTCACATCAGTACACCGACCACAGGCATCGGCTTCAGCGAAACCCCATGCCATCACGCCCACCCCTTCGCCAGCAACCACGCCACTACGACCGTCAACAGCGCCGCGAATACACTCACAGCATACCCCTTCCACCGCATCGCAACCGCTCCACCCCTCTCCGTCCTCTGCACCTCCCTCACCAACTCCGCAATCTCACACCTGACCCCGCGCCCCCTCGCCTCCAGCATCCGCACCTTGCCACGCCCCGCCTGCACCGACACACACATGGTGCTCGAATGCCGCCCGTTGGTGAACGCATCGACGCGCACCTCAGCGGGCTCATGCGCATGCCGCCGCACGGTCGCGACGAGCGCCGCGTAGTGCGCGAGGCAGTCGCGCTTCGTCCCGACCACGTTGAACAGATAGCGGTTGTAGAGGAACGCGGCGGCCTCGGCGTGCAGGGCGCGGCTGGTGCGGAGCAGGGGCAGCGGGAGCGCGGCGGACTCTGGCAGTAGGCAGCGCAGGCCCTGCGGTTGCGCTTGGATGTAGAGCTGGGGCGTGCGCGGGAACAGGTGGGTGTAGATCTGGTGGCGCAGGTCGTAGGGCAGGGTGAGAAGGGTGGGGCCGGGCGAGGGAGCGGTGCGGCGTGTATGGCGGGTCATGGTAGTTGGAGGACTAGGAATGGGGAAGCTGGTGGGTCTGTGTCGGTTCGTGAGGTTGAGAAAGCTCCTTATATCGTGGGTTGTAGCCTGGGATAGTATCGATCTTGCGAATGGCCACGTAGCATTCCTCAAGGCCAGGCAGATACGTGCCGTGAATGGAAGAGCAGATCCATTCGGCAGGTAGTGCTAAGACATATAGTGCCGTTCAGTGCGTACTGCTAGATCATAGCATGTCGCCATGTAGCATATGGAAGTCATGATTGTATAATGTTATGCGCATTTGACGAGGTGGAGTCGACAAGCACAGACCAATGGACTTTCCAACACGACTCTCGCAAGATGAACATGAATCACGGATGTCCCACTCCTCCATTCGTGATGCAACAAAGTCTAGAAGCAGCGTATATAAGCTATGAACAGATCATGACACTGTGGAAGTCAGGCGCTGTACAGTCGAGAGAATGCGAAATTGGGTATCATATCAAAAGTCACGCGCAGATAAAACAAACACACATCCCGCTTCCATGGCTATCTGGCCTCCGCTCCCTCGGTCTCCTGTATGCAATCCAGTCCGGATCTGGATCGACGGCGAGTGGGCAGCGCTTCCTCCACCACTTGTTTCACGATGACTTGTTCATCCACGATCGGAGAGTTCGACTCTCTGCTCAAGGTCCGTCGCCTTGTATATTTTGTGATCGGGGCGTCGTACATGCCAGTCGGCGTGTAGACGGTAGGTGTGTAGCCTGTCGGTACGTAGCAGCCCATGTTCACGCTCCCACTGCTGGGCTTGGTGCCGCTAGGGCGGAAGCTCTGTTCCATGAAGCTGACTCGCTTGGTCGGTGATGCTGTGATGGATCCCTCGCCGTGAGGTATTACCAAAGCCTTCAACTTGATAGGGTCGGGGTTAATTGGTGCAGCGACGTCCGTCCACGACGTCGAAACATCTGTCGCCGGAGATTCATACCCGTCAAGGTAGGATGACCTGTTGGAATCGGTCGCCTGACTGTCAAGCGCAGACGAGCTAGCATCAGAAGCACTGCGTGTCAGATCTTTGCTGAGTTCGCAGCTGGGGCTCATGTCCACCAACGCAGGCAAGTGTTCTTCTTTCAAGATCGGCTCCTTATCCATTGGCTTTTGGACCATCTGCAGACCGAAGTCAAACTGATCCAGATTGTCGTCGACCTCGCCAATATCCGAAGCAGCACCAAAGGTGGCAACCCCCTCAGAGCACGGCGAAAGTTCTATAGACGCAACGCTGTGGCGGCGAGAAGTGCGGGCGCTGTTACGACGACTCAAACTCCCAACAACTGATCGATGGAGAGCAGAGACACCAGAGTTGACACTGGATCTGAGCGATGCCGTCTTAGACATTTGGGTAGACGTCCGTAGTAGCTGTGGAGCAGTGCTTAGATTCACCTCTGATGTCTGTCTCGAAAGGCTACGAGAAGCCGCGAAGAAGTCTTCGGCACTATCTGCCTCACAATCCGGATGGATTGAGATCCGATCTTCGATCTCGTTCGAGGTTCGCTGCGGAAGTGTGTGCATTGAAGAGGGTCTTGTAGATGGTGTGGAAACAGTGATCTCCCTTTCTTCATCACTCCACGGAGGGCAGCCAGCCAAAGACACGCAAAGTGGATATGGGGGCGATTCGGTATCTTCAACGTCTTGCGGTGCTTGAGTGATGCTGATCAACATCTGAAGGATGCCGTATATCAACAGCCATCGAACCTTGCGAGCTTCCGTAATCGATATCTTTTCTTCGAGTCGTTGATATTCAAAGCGCTGATATTCCTGCACCAGTGGATATTCAAAGGTTGTTGACGAGAGGGCATTGGTAGCTGTGGAAAGCAATTGCCTATCGGACAGTTTGTCCAGCATTGAGTCGGATCGACTGAGCCTGAAGTTGCGGAGACTGAGTTGCGACGACTCGGAGCGTTTCAAACCTGGTCGGGGTTGCGACATAGATGGAAGTAGTGGCAGTGGGTGGGGAAGTGGCGCATATCCATGCCTTCGATCGAAAGCCAGGGTGTTTTGCACAACACAGATCCCACCATTCATCCCTCTAACACTAGACAAGTCCGAGACAGATTCCAGATCCACCAGATAGTCATACAAAGCACGGAACGAGTCGTGCATTTTCGTCCACATGCGTTTGTTGAAAGTCGACTCATCTTGCGGAGGGAAGTATCCTAACTTCTCAACATAATATGTATGTAGGAAGCTTCGGAAACGATCGAGGTGTTCTCGAGCTGGCTTGCTGAGACCAAGACATTCTGCGCCAAGCTCTTCTTCCAAGAATGTGCCCAATGCTCGTAGCACTCGTTCGATACGTAGGTCCATCTCCAGCGCAGCTCTCAGAATCAGAGCCTTCGTCTTCTGGCTGATAGTCTCGTACTCAGGACTTTGAGACAGGTCCTGGCATTGTCCCACGCAATGAGCGAAGGCATCAACCCATAAGTCCTTGATATATGCGTGCTCTGCTAAAGCAAGACAAGCAAGTGCATGATCCGGCCGTCCCACAAAACTGAGGTAGCCTTGCTGTTCACAAAAGCTCCGTATCCTTTGAGGGATACACATGTCCGAATCCCACTCTTGCAGACGATCCCAGACTTGTGACAAAGCAGTACCCAGCCGCTCTCCCACAAGGGGCAAGGACGCAGCAAATGCAATGCTGTTTCGCGTACCTACATGATAGTAGTATGCTTGTTCCCTGGTCAAGCCAGGAGGCGCAGGTAGATAGAGCTCATACTGCACCGACTCATAAGAATTCGATTCGGGCAAGCCGGGTTTGCGATCGGAGTCGGTCGTGTTCGAGGGCTGCGGGCTGGAAGGATGTCGCCTCGGTGAACATTGATCGAGTAAGGTGTTGCTTTCCAACGCTTGTATGTCACGATAGTAAAGACGTAGGCTTGGCTGCTGTTGAACTACGCCTTCCGCGTAGAAATGAACAAGACAATCGCCGTCATCATACCAGACGTTCGCGTCCTGCACCAAGTCAGCGAGGATCATGATTATATTCATTGCAGGTTAGAAATACCCTTTGCACATCACTCCAGAGGACTGATATCCGGTTGCCGTCTTGGAATTGCTTCACCGACTTGCGACTTTGGTATGGCGAAGTATCGAACCCGGCCATTATGCACTAAGATGTTCGTAGAGACGATTGCGTCCGGCGCAAGATCCTTGGGTTTTGGTAGTCCGAACGGTGTTCATGGAACTTCGTCCAGTGTTGTGAGGTCGGACCGCAACAATGATAAGCTTGTGCTCAAGCTCTTGGTCGTTGCACGATGGTGCCACGACAGCTCGTGAATATGTGATATCGCAGCTACAACAGTCGCCACACCTTATATTCCCCGAAGTATGCAGTGATCAGTTCGTCATGGCGGATTGATGATTTGGGCCAGCCACAATAATGTAGGGAAGATGAGTGAGGTCTCTCAAGGCAGCGATGACCTCAACAGAAATGGAGGCAAGGCGCCTACGCAAGAATTGTAGGTTGTCACTTGTAGATGACTTCCGGAATAGGGAGAACCGAAGCCCAGTTGCAACGGTTATTGGCGCATCATCACACATGGCCAGAGCGTCCGACTCGCCAATCTGGTCCAGAAAAGGCTATGGTGGTTGGTCTTGATGTCTTCTTACAGGGTCTGCACGGATGCACGGGCTGCCGCAGACAAAAGCCGCTGGAGAACGCATGGGCGAGTAGCCATCCTGCTTGGAAAAGCGTGATGCCGTGATAGAAGCCTCGCCCTATCGCAATCTATTCTCCGGGGCTGCCTCGAAGCTGCCCCTCCGCCCGCGGGCAAAGAGACCGGGTTGGGCGAGGAACGCTGCCAAGGAAGAACAGCTCCGCGTCGCTACTCCAATCTGTAACAACGATAATGACTGGCACAGATAACAAGATCCGGGAGCTTGTATGGTCGAACGCTTTGCTGACGGGCACACGTCGGGTGAAGTGCAGACAAACACGAGCTATTTTCAAAGCATCCTCATGCACCCAGACCCCGAATCACTGGGGTCTTGTGCTGTGGCGTTCTCATCATTGGCTACCGTGGGAAAATGTCCGATCGCTATCATGACGAGATAGCGGTAGACGCGCCCATTACAGTAAATACACGTCCACACTGCTCCCGAGATCGTACATGTTCGCTGCGGATGCCTTGTCCAGTCCAGCCAGTAATGGGTACGTTGATAGAGCTCTCTTCGACATGCCGGCATGGTGTTGCTATCTTTCCCAGGATCCAGAGATCCAGACAGTCATGTCTCACTGTCCCACACCGATGCTGCAGTACTGCCGATCCGGAGGAGAACAACAGCTCGACGGCGCTAGATCGTCGCGCCCTCGGCTTGGCGTAGAAGCTGTAGTACTTGTTGCCAGTTGCGTTAGTGTTGTCGTCAACGACATGGAGAGCCCACATCATCATCGTTCACCTCTTGTACTGTACGTACTGTACGGAGTACGAATGCCGTACCGCGTGTATTGCGTCCCTGAACCAATGATCATGGACAAGCATGTAATTGCTTGGAGTGTCACCGTAATAGATGTGCGCTTGGGCGAGGGACGACGGCCCAGTGCCGCCCCGGATCAGATCTCAGTCCATGCTTTGTCACTTCAGCGCCCGCTTCCCGTCCTTACCTCTACAGATATACATTCTGGAGTACCTGCGAGTCGCTGTCTCATTTGCTGCAGCTCACTTCCCGCGGCCTTCGAGCTTGTTTTGTTGAGTCTAGAAGGGACAGGCCACGCGTCCGAGAAAGATGTACAGTTCCTGATGCTCGCCATTCTCCAGGAAGCAGGAGGTTACCACTGCGCCGAAACATATCATCCCCAGCCAGCCAGCCAGCCAGCAGCCAGCCACATGTGCAACACCAAGACGCTGGCGCCCAATCGTGAGTATCTCGGAACGAAGCAGGCGAGGCTCGATGGTCGGCGCTGGTGCCGTTTCGCCTCCCAAACCTTATCCTGAACCCAAATGTTCGTTTGAGTTCTCCTCCACATCCCTCCACAGCTCGACCATTGCTGCAAGGTCGGAGGGCAGAAGCACATCCTGGAATGCAAGAGTTTGCATGTGTTTGTGGAGATACTCCGGTCGTCTCCGATCTGCTCAAACCGTTCGCTAAACAACGTGTCCGGGTACATGGTATGCATGGGTCTTCGGGCGTCTGCTGTGATAAAGACAACATTTTAGCACATATACTGTACCTGCCCAAATGTCCACCGCCAGCCACTTCTCGCCTCGGCGCCAACACTATACACATGATCCGGCGTTCTGCAATCGGCATGCTACACGGAATCGCCACACAGTCAGTGCCATGCAAGCTCTGGGCATCGCGAAGGCGCTGTGACTTGCGAAGGGTCTTGACCAGTCGCAACGCCTACCTCGGGCGTGCAAAGCTGACAGGGTCTTGATCGAAAAGAGTACCATAGATCTGCGACCCGAATATGCCTGATGGGCTTCATGACATGTTTGTCAGCATGTCATCCATGCACCAGCAGTTCTCGCCTCGAAACAACTCCCCTATATAGCTATGCACAACACCCCCAAACACGATATCGAGAGTGCGTTGAACGCGATGTGAAACTTCGTACTAGCATCGGCACCAGGTATATGCGTGTACAGAGAAGAGATCATGGTCTACGACCCGACTTGAGAGAATCAACGGCGTAAAGATTGTATGACTGTAGGAATGACATCTCTTTAGTCGAGAAGCAGGATTGTAGTGTTCAAGGTAAATAATGAGATCGAACGTCCAAGAGTGAACATCATTCTTGAACCGAGTCTACTCAAGAGTCTAAACTTGCACACCTGTCGCTTTTCTCTGGACAAGGTCACATAACTATGCTAACATGTCGTATTCATGATTCGTGGTCCTTTCGTCGTTGTCATCGTTCCATTGATCTCAACACTAGAGCAATCGACTCGCTTCGCTATGCCCATTTCGCTTGTCGTCATTTGATACCATGGCTTTCCCTCATAAAAGTAAGCGCCGTAAGCTCCTCACAATCTCCGCTAGTATTTAGACCGTCGACCACTACCTGTCGCTGGCCGTCGAGGGGGCTCCTCGTACACAGGCTCGTCTTCCTCAGCCACAGGCGCGGGCGTCCTGCGCTCTCTTCTGTGCCTGTGTCTCCTATTGACGGATATCTGACTAGCGCTGTCGTCCGGAGCAAGTGAGATTGCATCACCCAGCCCATCGTCATCCTCACAGTCTTCGAAGTCGGTGATACCGCTGGCTGGCGTGCCCATGCGGACGAAATCATCATCCGCGATCCCGCTACCCTTGCGCATCTGTGCTGCCATACCAAGACCTGCGGAACGCTCGCGAAGCATCTGACGTACCAACTCGGCGCGGGAATGTAAAATTTCGAACGCATCTTCGAATCGTTCCATGTCACTGAACAGATTGCGCTCAACCTCGGCAAGCACCGCGATCTCCGTGTCCTCGTCAAGCTGGACTGGTGCTGGGGGAATGACTCCAGCACCATTCGGAGCTGGCGTGGGTCCGCGTGATGGGAAGATAGACGGGCCGTTGAAAGAGGTAGGATCTCGCAGAGGTGTACTTGGAGTCGGTCCACGTGATGGGGGCATACCGCTCAAGCCACTGAATGGGGTAGTGTTACGTGAAAATGGGGTACCGTTGGCATTCCGTGAAGGACCCCGAGAAATGGAAGCCTGCGAAGCCCATTGAGAGGCGGATGGTGGAAACGGAGCTTCTGCGCCGGACCAAAGAAAGCCATCAAATCGTCCAGACACTAATATCTCCCACTCAGCTTCGTTGACTTCCGCCAGCGTTGCGAGCATTCCATGGAGATGATCGTTATTCAGGAGATATATAGCACACTCGCAATCGCGCGGAGGCCGATCCAGCCGATAGAGGCGCTGAAGAGCATGCTTTGTTCGCTTCAAAGTATTAGAAGGGCTGCTTGGCCTTTGTGCCGGTGTAGCTGCTCTCGATTGCGAAACTGTGCTCTGACCGTGCATCAAAGCAATAAACAGATTGCGTTGCTCTAATGACAGCTTTGTCATCATAGCGAACATCAACGTATCTTCGTCAGCCTCCTCGGGCGGGCTTGAAGGCAAGTCGTCCTGCTGTGACAGCCAGTTATGCACAGCCTTCTTCGTCTTCTGATTCTGGCGTATGTAATGCTCTCGATACTCCTCTGGCACATCGATGTCGAGCTTTTGCATCGGTGCCGCTGTAGCGCCGCTTATGCCGAGTCCACTCTCATCGGGTTGAATGGCAAATGGCGGCCACTGAGGGAGTTCTCGTCGACCTGCTGTGAACTCAAGGATCTCGCCCCAGCTGAATCCACTATCTTCTTCATCTGACAGCGAGGGTTGAGGCAAAGTCTTGCACATAACACAATCACACCGTTGAGACGATATATCGCGAGCAAAAACTTGTGAGAGCTTGTCAAGCAGGCGTCGTGCAACAGATTTGTAGCCAGTCGCAACAGCCATGGAGCCATTATTGCGAAGAACATGCATATAGTCGTCCAACCGTTTGTGGATGGAGGTGAAAACCTTTGCATACTCTTCCATTGGCACCTGCTGCATCAGCACGGGCGATGAGTACATGTTGTACTGCTGTACCTGCGGGCCCACCTGCACCAACCTCTTGGGAATAGGAGTCGGTAAGCCTCCATGTTTAAGCAGGTAGTCGACTCTCGGTACCTCCTTTGGTCCAGTCATGGGTGGGGGTGGTGGCGGTGGTGGTGGCGGAGGCGGTACAGCCGTCAGAGGAGTCATGCCATAGGGCCCGGGGGAATTATGGTTGGCCGCGGCCACATCGATATTGGCTGTCTTCTTTGGACGGGGCATTTGGTATTCTTGGACGGGAGTCCGTGGCTGGGAGTCAGTCACAGAGGGAGGAGAATGCTCATGTGCATTTGTATCGACCGTCGGCCGTAGGTGTTTCCGGTCCGGTGCGATCGAGGTAGCATCAGAATCCGTGGTTGTAGTTGTAGCTTGCGTGAGTTCGGAAGCCGGGCGAGAGCCAGTCGATACAGTCTGACGAAATTCACTGCTCGGTGTTGACTTGCGGTCTTCTTCCGGGAAAGCGCCTGGCATACTCGATATCTCGGATTCTTGAAAACGAGCTTCTTTCCGTAGACTCATTCCTGATCTATACGATTTCATGCCAGCACCTCTTTTGGGACTGTCTGTGACCTTCTTCCCATCATCAACGTCCAGGGGAGTTTCTTGTGCTGTCTTCCGCATACTTCCTCCACTCCTTGATCTTCTGATATCGGGCTCATCGGCCGTCAGCGGTGGGCTGGGGGGTGTCCGACTGGTGGGAACACGGTTCGCTGGCACAGAGTGCCTCTTCTGATCCGCGCTCATATCTGTAGGCGCAGGGCTCTGCTCTGCCATCTTTGCCAGTCCTATCTCCTCGCGACTGCCCACCGCCTCTCTGCTGTGTGCTTTGCTGAAGGATGGATATGATGTTCTGGATTTCACTTCGAAGGCACTCGATGGTCGCCTGTCCATTTCAGGGACCACGATGGGAGCTCTTCGGGAGTCTTTCTCGGCGACGACACTACTCCGAGGCGAGTCTCTCTCGCGCACGCGGTCTTGTGCATCTGGAGACCGCTTGATCCTATGGAGTTTGGTGGAGCTGCTCGACTTGTTCGTAGACGACCGATGGCGGGCAGGAATCTGGTCTTTCTCGCGGTCGTATTCCTTCCGACGACGGCGGGGAAGGTCTTCTTGGCTGGGCATGCTGGGCGGGAACGGAATGGGAGGGTGGTCTATATCGACCTCGACGTTGTGATAGTTGAACATAGTTGCGGCGCAGGCGCTAGTTTCACGGTATCGGCGCTTCAAGCAGTGGGGAGTCCATTAAATCGTGTGACTGGGCCAATCACATGCCACTGTCTGCGCTGGCTGTGCAGCGATCACATCGTTGTCACAGTTGGTTCAAGGGAAGTTCATGTCCTTTGTGATGTGCATAGCAAGATATAAATTGACGAGAATTCCAGCACTGATACGATGCATGTATGTGGGAAGTGATGTGAGCTCCAAAGAGCTGCATGTGCGATAGACGAATATACACAAGGAAGTGACGATGCACCGATCACGCGGCCGAACAATGCGACGCCTCCAGCCACCCGTGTTAGTATCAAGATCTTTGAAAGCGCTAGGTACATGGTACATGACTACTATAACATCGATTTGCTCTGGGTGTCAAGCACGCGAACGTCGGAATAATTGCACATGCCAGCGAAATATCGTGGTCAGTCGTGAATGGACTTTCTAATGGTCTACATATATATCTAGCCCAAGCTCTACAAGACGAGACTGCTTTAATAATACTCTGAGTTTGCAGAATGTCACATCATCTTCGGTAACGATCCTTGTGCGATCTGTCCCTGCTCTCGTCTCTGTGTCTCTCTTCACGTCTTCGGGAGGAATGGTTGGAGTCATGATCTCTTCTGGAATGGTCTCGTCGTCGGCGCTCCTTTTCCCTTCGTCGGTAGTCTTCATCGCTATCGTTGCCGTCTCGTCTGTGGTATCTATCATCTCTGTGCTCTCGATTACTTCTATGCGGTCGGTCTCCGTTTTCATAATGCTTTTCCCGCCGCCCGCCACGTTCACGTTCATGCTCGCGACCACGTCCGCGAACATCATCTCTGTCGGTCTTCCTCCGTCGCTCCTTCTCCTTCGCTTCGAACTCCAATTCATACTGCTCCCGCTCTAGAGCCACTTTCCTCTTTTCCCACTCTTCCTCGGTGAATTTCTCGCCGGTCTTCTTGTCCCTCAATAGCACGGGGTTGTAGATCTTGATTTCGCCGCCACGGCCCTTAGCAGCTTTGCCCCACACTCCCATTTCTTGGGCCACTGCGGCTTCCTCTTTTGCTCCAATTCCAAGTAAAGCTGGCCGACGTTCCGGGATTTTCGATTTGTCGACCTTTTTACCCCGCTGCGTACCGATACCCTCTCCGTCTCTCCATCCCATGCCTCTCAACAATGCAGCACCGAACTGGTCGACAGGTACGCGGTCATAGTCTGCCAATGTCGACATGTCAGGAGCTGAAGTGAAATCTCTTTGAAAAGCTTGTTCCTCGTTCGCAGCTGCAGGTAGCACCAGAGTTGACTCTTGCTCCTTTCCAAGCAGAGCATCTGCGGCACGTTGATCTTCCGTCTGATATTGTGTTGATGATTCGCCATTCTGCTTTTCAGTGGGTGCTTCTTGTACGTCCCGCCGTTCCTCCTGGTTTACATCATCGTCCTCTGTTACATTCTCGCGCTTTTTCAGATTCAATCCAAACTTTGCTTTCCTGCTCTCAAACTCGGCTTCAATCTGTTTGACTCTTTCGTCAAGCCCTTCCTGATTAGCGTCCGCAGGCAGTCCACTTCGTTGTCTTTTGTTCTCATTCCGTCTGCCGGCTTCTTTCCAGTCACGATTGGATTGCGGTGCAATCACGAGCGGGCCTTGCACCTTTGTTTTGGTAGAACTGATCGCACCGCCTTCTCGTTGATCGAAATGCGAAACTGCTTCAGCGATGTTTGGGGCTTCGTCGTCATCGTCGCCGTTCTCCAGTGCCGCATGTGGGCGTTTGAGGCCGGATGTAGGAAGTGGTCGAGGCGGCTTTTTTATGCCAAGCGCGAGCGAGATCTTGGGCGCTTTGTCCACGTTCATGATTCCTCAGGTCTATCGACAAGGATAGTGGCACGTCGCTGTACGAAAGTCCATATGAGAGTCAGCGAGTGCAGTCATCGATAACTCCAGCAACGCAATTGCACTGCGAAGGTGACGTGCGCGAGCGCGGCGTTCGAACTTGTGACACCATATCGACGTCACGTGCAGACTTTGAATGCGGCTCTGCCACGAGTCCGGCAGTGTGCCGACCCCACAAACGCTAACGGGTGTCTCCGTGGTATAGCTCTAATGAAGCCAAAGTGCAAACCCTTGTGACCATAAGATGGACCTGACCGTCATCGATTACTGAAATGCCGCATCTCTTATGCTGTTCTGTACCAGTCAGTAAGACGCTCTTTTGTGGAAACGCTTTGTCTCCAGCTATTGAACAGGTCGATTGTTCTACTTGTGGCCTGTTGTTCGTGATATTATGCGCACGGCACGTCTGCATATACATGTAGGTTTCGTAAAGATGACGCCATGAATGCGGGTGTGATGTATCGAGTACATGCTGAACTCCTGCCTCTACATGCTTTCAGCGATTCTAGTACTATCAACATACAGTCGATTGATATCTACTGTATTCTGCTATATCTCGTGAATGCTCCTGTCCTATGTTGATGGAAGCTCGACTAAGCCACTACTGTTCCCTCAGCATTCCTACATGTAGTGCTAATCACATTCAACATATAAACCATGGTCACGGAACACCTTAACTATTCGGGAGCAACAATATTTTGGCTCTACAACATTTTCGCGTTGGTGTTCAGCGGTGTTGTGATCTACACCATATATGAGCTCCCTGGGCCTTCAAGAAAAAGCGATGTGCGGCGCCGGCATGTCGCCACCAGACTGTTTGCAGCACTCTCGTCGATCAGCTTCTCGGTCCTCTCTACAAACATGCTCAATGTCCTCATCCAATCCTTCGCACAGTACCGGATCAACTTCTCCAACTTCGAAATCCGGTATCCTGATTTGTTCGCACGCCTCTATCATTGGTCTCTCACCACACCGCTCTTCCACGACTTTGGTGAGGCTATCCTGGCGAGCCCGGGGCGGTGTCTCTGGACACAGTTGGCATTGTCCGCAACCCTCTGGGTATGTGTGTTCATGGCCTCCAAAGGCCAGCAAGTGCGCATGCCACGATTGTGGGCGTTCTTTGCCTTGAGCCAGATCTTGCCCATCTCATTTGCGCAGAACTTGTTCTATCTAGCTTTGCTACGTCTACCACAACGCAAGCTGGAGCGCCCATCGAAGCAGATCTCGGACAAGAAAGACCGCTCGACAGCGGAGTACCAGCTCAGCGCAATCGTCCTAGCATATTTTGCCACTTTGTTCTATGCCCCGAGAACAGTCGGGACGCCGACACTGATGCCAGCAATTTTGCTAGCAAGGACTTTGTTGTTGAGTCCGCTTTTGTTCGCGAATCGAAGTTCAGAGGGTCGGGGTAGCCTCATCTTCATACAGAGCTCAAAATTCATAACATTGCTGATCATAGGCATGACTGTCCTGGTCGCAGGACAAGCCAGGGAGGCGTTGAATCAATTGTCCATGCGGGATGTTGTGAAAGAGCTTACCAGTCATCCTGCGGTGAGTGCATTGGGTATGGATTTTGTACTTTGTGCTCTCAGCGGTCTTGCTTGGAGGTATGTGGGTGGGAGCGCATTGAACTCCTGAGTGGTAAATCACCCTGTAAAGCGGATTCGCAGTCGCAAGACTTGGGCTGCTTTTATTCTCGGATTTCGTGTAGTTCAGCGTCCTCGCACGCCCATACCAACGCTGCCAGTATCGAAAATCTCGAGCAGACCGCTTCCCACGCACTCTGCAAGCACAAAATCAAACGTTAGCCCGTAGAATTCGCGCCATCTTTTCGTTCTCCCCGGTAGCACACCTGACCACTCTCCCCTCGCTCGTTTCTGTTGGCTTGTCACGTCTCCAAGGACATTACCGTTCCACTTCTCTTTGAGCGTCTCTTGCGTGGCTTCTTTGTATCGAGGGGAGATCGACTTGAGTAGGCCTAATAGGTGTATGCGTGATTGAGTCAGGAGGGCTAGATATGCGCCTGTGCGTGGCAGGGAAAACGTCATGGTCTGAACGCTCATGTCATTTCCAGCTCGACGTCCAGGGCCGGAAAGGACAGAACCGCTCGCACCACTTTCGTGGATTGCACCGACACCACCAATTGCTGCCAAGGTGCCTGTTGCTGCGCTGGAGCCTGCCTTTGAGATTGATGTCCTTGACGAGATATCCAACGGCGCAAGGAGGGAGCTATTGGACACAGCAGATGAAAGCGCAGTAGGCGTAGTGAGAAAGCCGGTTGTAACCAGCGCTCCCACATCGTCTGTAGAGAGGGAAATGGTCGAGACTGAAGACGACGTGCGATGAGCATGCATCAAAGCAACATATTTTTGTTTCACATCATCCGCAAGTTCTTCGTCATCTCTCACCCAAGTCTCCCAATCTGACATCAGAACGACTCCTTCCCCAACCGCAGTCCCTCCCCTGCCACGGCCTGGTATTGTTACTTTGCGAACTCTACCCTGTGCCACCAGATTTGCAAGCTCTCGCTCGGTGACGGTAGCACTCTGACTGAGCGCAAGCAAATGTGCCAGGCTGACAATCGGAGGCAAAGCTTTCCGAAACCTAAGAACTTCTGAGATTCTTTCACTGCCCATCCCTGCTGCCTTCTCGGGTATTTCATCGAACGCTTCATTTTGGACATGTTTGATCAGACTGACAACATCTTGCTGTGTGCCCAGAGGCGCAAGAGACGGTGTCAGTCCTGTATCTTCAAGCCTTTCCGATGCATCCGCTTTGGCTGCGCGAGCAGACGTTGATGAGGATTTCCTACGTTGCAGAGCAGCAAACGGAGACGACGATGAGGTCCGTCGAAGCCCAGCCGTGGCTTTAGGCATGTTCAGAGCGCGTGTCTTCCCAGACTTACGTGACAGGTGAGGTCGAAGTGAGGATACATGTGCGAATACCTAAGATAGCTTTGTTTTACAGACGGTACATGTCGAGAGGGCAGACAGCTCTGTTGGAGATTTGGCTGCCTTGATTATCAGCACGTCAGCAGCAGCGTATGCACGAAGCTTCGGTTTAGTTTCCTGATACTTCGCATTGATTGGACATCATGTTGATAAGATCCAACCTCCATTGTACATTCAACCGATCGTACCGCATGTACTTGAGGGTTTTCATGTTGTGTCGCGGTACATGTGCCGTACAGCAGCTCAATTCATGCCGTCATCAGCCAGAAACAAGAAGTCGTGGCTGAGGGACAGTGGAGCATCCGACGAAGTACGGTAGACACCAGATACGAGGGAGCTGGGAGACCACAACATCTCGCCATTCACTACCATTCACTTCTACTTCTGTATTTTACCTTCAACTTCTTTCTTTGCAGATAGGTCTGCGTCACCAATGAACACGCCATCGTTATAGTCAGCGTCTCCACTTCGATGAGCTCCGCCAGCCACCGACCTTCCACTCCTTTGTCGCAGGTCCCGAAACGCAAACCATTGCCTGGTGGTAGACCAAGCTCGTCGTGGACTACGTCAAATATGGCTGCACTGAATCCGGAGCCTGCTGATCCTGTCGAAAGACAACAGCACCATCTGCCGCCCAAAACCTACAAGGACGCGGCCGAAGAAGCTCTCGCGATTAACGGCAATGGGACTGCCAGTCGAGTTGGTGAAGACGGAAGTATCTACGATACTGGAGCTGAAGAAGCTCTCAGCCGCGACCCTGTTAATCGTAACGACGATGTGGACGAGGACTCCATCAAAGAGTCTCCTCCGAGGTTGAGCGGAATCGGTCGAACCGGGAGTACCCCACGACCTTTGGGAGAAATGATGGATGAGGTTGAGCGACAAGAAAGCCCGCATAGTCCAGGTCTGCGACACACCAGGGGGAGACTTGAGGAGAAATCAAGCCGGGAAAGCTACAATGCTGGCGGTCCTCATGCCCTACCCTTGCAGGACACGAATGGACACCACGTAATATCTTCCAACGGTGGTAGGACAACCCCAGAGACATTTGATGGCATTGGTGAGGATGAAGCCCCAAGAAGTCCAGTCAGGAACGTGAGGAAAACAGCGAGCTCGAGGAACTTGGACCCGGAGGAGATCAGACCGAGCACTCCAACTCGACAAAAGGCTTCAGAAGTTGACAAGCACAAGGTTGAGGATAAGAACAATGCCAACACCCAAAAGAATTCTGAGACAAAGTCCGAAGCGCGAGCAGATAGCAAGAAGGAGAATACAACAAATGGCGAAACATCAAACGGAGGGGAAGAAAAGCAGCTCTCTCCTGGCTTGGTCTACGAGAATGTTGTCAACAAGAGTGGTGAGAACCTGGCTACCATAAAGGCATCGCAGGATATCTCTCTTAGTATGCAAAAACGCGTGGATAAACCACGAGACGCGACTTCCGACGCGATCACCGCGAGGCGAACACCCTCAGCTAGGAGCCGAGCTGATAGTGAACTCGTCTCTGGTCGTCGGGCAGGCTCAGGCTGGGCGCGTTCTGCCATCCGGTGGGCGCCTCTGAGTGTGCCTCTCCAACGCCGGACACAAATGCTTATGGTCCTACTCCACACCCTTTCGATTGTCGGCTTCTTGGCAATATTCTTCCTGCTTTGCACGATTCCCTTGCTCTGGCCTCTCCTGATGCCTTATCTTGTATATTGCCTCTTCTCCCGCGCTTCGATCTCTGGCGAGCTCTCGCACCGCTCTGAATGGTTACGGAGAAGCAAGATATGGTCTGCATTTGCATCATACTTTCCAGCACGACTACATCGAACCCAAGTCTTGGAGCCGACGAGAAAGTACATATTCGGATACCACCCGCATGGTATCATTTCTCACGGTGCTTTTGCTGCCTTCGCGACTGAAGCTCTTGGATTCAGTCAGTTATTCCCAGGCATTATCAACACCTTGCTAACCCTGGACTCCAACTTCCGGATTCCGCTGTACCGCGATCATGCGCTACGCTTGGGCCTTGCCTCCGTTTCAAGAGAGTCGTGCGAAAACATCCTCTCGAAAGGCGGACCTAATGGGGAGGGTATGGGCCGTGCCATTACGATCGTGATCGGGGGTGCAAGAGAGTCGTTGGACGCCAAACCATACACTCTTCGCCTGGTGTTGAAGCGTCGAAAAGGGTTCGTCAAGCTTGCGATCAGGACTGGTGCTGATCTTGTGCCGGTCCTCGCATTTGGCGAGAACGACATCTACGACCAGGTCGACGCGAAAGGCCACCCCTACATTCACAAAGCACAGATGCTTGTGAAGAAATTTATGGGGTTCACGGTGCCTCTGTTTCATGCTCGAGGTAAGTCTTGCTGTCCTTGTCTTCGCATACACGTCATAGCAGATCGACTAATTTTGGGGGACTCTCAGGTGTATTCAACTACGACGTCGGCATCATGCCCTATCGCCGACCCATCAACATCGTCGTCGGCCGGCCGATCCATGTCGTCCAGAACACCAAGCCTACGCAGGAGTATATGGATGAGATCCACGGACTTTATGTCAAGGAACTGCGACGGATCTGGGATGACTGGAAGGAAACCTTTGCGCCGCACTGCGCAGAGCTGGAGAT
The DNA here is from genome assembly GCA_002786065.1 of Microcyclospora pomicola. NCBI lineage: Eukaryota > Fungi > Ascomycota > Dothideomycetes > Capnodiales > Microcyclospora > Microcyclospora pomicola. Next base: position 1,393,925 of record NHNY01000001.1, read on the forward strand.
TATCGAGTAATGCGCTTCTTGGGCTTGGAAGTTGACTGGTCTTATTCATGATGGCGGCAGCCACACTGGTTGGTAATGGGGTTGTGGGTTGGAGTTGGGCGCATGCTGGAGTTGCACAACTGTGGTTCTCAGGGTGGTCAAAAGGAGATTACGAGGCTAGGTAACGATGTACCTGACTGTATGTGTAACCAAGTCTGGAACCGCTGCGAGCATGTCAATGATGTGCAGGCTGTGGATGTGCTTTCACGGTCATTCTCTTCTCCTTACAGATTCGCAGCATCGAGGTTTTCTACTTGCTTCCCTGGAGCACACCTCACTTTCCAGTGTTTGACTTGCGCGCTTTGGCTCTCCACATTCTGTCCTTTGTCTCGCTCGACTCGAAATCGCAAAAGTCCCTCGTCAGCGGCGCCAGCTCCGTTCATAACACTTTCTATAACAACCTCCAAGCCGACACGATGGAATCTGGTTTCTTGCAAGTCAGCTGATCTGTGTTGTTGGAAACGCTCGAGATGCTCATCAAACCCGTCACTGTTAGTCCCAAAGATACGTCCCAGGCCATTTGGATATGCATTGAGAGAACATAGTGGTATCAAATATGCATTCGACCGATTCACGACCGGCCTCATTCTCTCCACAGAATGCTACAACAGACAGACCTCATCAGACTCCCAAATCGCTAGGATGTAGAAACGGTTTCTTTTTTCGATTTGTCGTACTATACAGGCGCCGAGACGTGTCGCTCTCCTCCCCGGTGCACTCGTCAACGTCTTTTTGGCTTGCTTGCTTGCTTGCTTCATCTCCAGATTCTCTCCAAACGATCGTTCGTTCGTCCCTCGCTACTCTATTTTCCCTTGTCGTTCAACTCGCCGTATTGTGCATTGTAGAAGGCTTTCCCCACGGGACTGGAGTCGATGACTTTTTGGTCCCCGTGCTTTTCTTGGAAGGCCGGGGTGCCGACGCCGTTGTGCTTTTCTTGGCTGGAGTGGGTCATTGATGCATCGCCTATGTGATGATGGTTAGCAAATTCGAAGAGGCGTTTCTGGACCCCGGCTGATGTGGTATGGTCTGTTGTCAAAGGGAAGGGGCGGTGGTTTGACGGACCTCGCTTGGTCGCTGCACCTGGCAGATGAGTGGTGGATCCGCCACCGGACGAGTATCGATCGGCTACGCTTTGGCTGGCGGGAGTGTCGAAGGCATTTCTGTCATGACTTGTGTTAGACGTGAGGGACTGCAACGCGGCGGCGGTGATTGAGCGTACCCCATGGGATTCACCTTGCTTGTGGTTCTTGGGAAGAAGAATACGGCAGCTCCGACCACACCAGCTCCAATAATGATATTGCGTCTGCTCATGATTGTTGATAGTAGTTGAACGTCTGTTGTGTCGTATGAAAAGATTGCCTGATGAACAAGAAGATCTAGAAAGCAAGGAGAAAGACAAGAAAGGAAGGCTTCAGAGGATTACGTTCGAGCCGAGTGATTTCGACGATTCGGTTGTGTAATATAGCACACGTCTCTGCCGTCATGGAAGACAGATTGAGTTTGGCTGGTGCGTGGTGCAAGCCAGGAACGGCATCGCCCACGATCTCGTCATCCAATCTTCGTGGGTCGTCAGTGCCGATCGCGCCGTTAGATCTATGCAGTCCAGATCCGCCTGCATGCTGCTGCGATATGTTCACAGCTCCGTCAAGTGAAAGCACCTCGTTATAGAGTGCTCAAGACTGCTTAGGTCAGTAGATCTCTGCGTCCTTGACATGATGCTTGAGTCGCCCGTAACGAATGTCAATGTCGCCGGAATGACAGCATCAATGGTGTTTCGGCACTTGTACGTCACTCGGCGGCTGGTCCCGACCTCCGTCATTCGCTGACTTAGCAACATTGGACCCCACCACGCAAAACAATTATTTCTGTGGGACGTCAAGCTCCCCTCCATATACTGAAGACGGACTTGTGAGAAGCTGTTCTTCAATAGCCATAACTCTCCTTCGACTCAAGAAACCGATCATGGCTGTGACTCGAATCACCGTGCTCATCTCTGGCTCCGGCACCAATCTCCAAGCCCTCATCGACGCGCTCGGCACTTCTCTTCCGTCCTCCTCCATCGTCCGGGTCATCTCTGATCGCAAGGACGCCTATGGGCTACAAAGGGCGAAAAGCGCTGGCATCCCCACCTCTTACCACGGAATCCTACCTTACAAGAAGAAGTGTCCTGACTCCGACAACGAGCCACGGCCAGGATCCGAGCGTGCCCGTGAACTGTACGATGCTGATCTCGCAAAGCTCGTCCTCGCTGACGAGCCACACCTCATCGTCTGCGCGGGGTTCATGCGGATCCTTACGCCGTTCTTCCTTACACCGTTGTCGCAAGCAAAGGTGCCAGTGATCAACCTTCATCCTTCGCTGCATGGAGATCTGGTCGGAGCACATTGTATCGAGCGGGCATGGCAGGAGTTTGAGCAGGGCAAGAGGACGAAGACTGGATGTATGGTGCACTATGTTGTGGAGGAGGTGGACACGGGCGAGCTGATCATGCAGAGAGAGATCGATATGGTGGGATGTGTCACGGTTGACGACTTGAAGAAGAGGCTCAGTGAAGTGGAACATAAGATCATTGTGGAAGGGTCCCAAGCTGCGATCGAGAAGTTGAATGATTGATCATACCAACAAGGCCAGACACTCCACCCTCGAAAGGAAGAGAACGATTACAACAGCACACCAGGAAATCCATGGAGCGGGGAGACTCATTCGAGGCTGGTGCTCGAAACAAGTTGGACACGTTTGATTCATCTCGACGTTTTAGTCATACCAAATGGCGTTCATCCCAAAGCCTGGCTCCTTGATATCCAGATGAGCCACCCTGGCTAGAAACTCGTCCTGCCACCGATACATCTCGACCCAGCCTTTCTCATCGTCACAAAGCGCCAGCCACTCATCACTCCAAGGACACGGGCTGACTGCGTTGCTGTGGCCACCTGAGGTAGGTGTTGGGTTGAGGCAAATCTGTCTCTCAATGTCCCCTTGCTCCCCCAGCTTGAATGCGGCGATATAGCCTGTAAGATCTGGCGAGTTGGAGCGTGAAGTGGCGAATAGATACTTGCCCGACTGCGTGGTGAACGTCACGTCGCTGCGGTACATTTTCGGATGGAATTTGTCCATATCCGGCGGGATCAGGGGATACGATTTTCGCGTCCAGACTGGGAGTCGTGTGGAAGGGTCGATGAGATATGTGCATAGTCTGTTGCCAGACTCCATCAACACGTAGAGATAGGATCCTGAAGGATGGATGTCCACCCAGCGTGGATGATCTTTGGGAGAAGGGGCTTCAACGCTGCCGACCAATTCAAGCAATCCTGTTTGCATGTCCTATGCGAGGATGGTTAGTTCAGTCCGGATTTCTGGGAGGGAGAGTCAAATACCTTTCGATGGCACCAGATCTTGTTCGCCCACATATCTGCAGAGTACAAGTATTCCTCTTCTGCATCAAAGACCATGCCATGAATCGCCGACCGCTCGTCCAGTTCGGCGTTTTGCACGTTTTTATCTAGACTGCCGGATTCATTCACGCTGAATACGTTTAAAAATCCGGCATGGTCGTAGAATGGGTTTCCGTAGACATTGTACGGTGCCTTCTTTGCCGCAAGAACGAAGATGGCACGAGTCTTGGTGTCTGCATCGTTCGCTCGTGCTGTTGAAGTGTTCAGCGACTGTACATATGTGTAACGATCGATCAACTAACGATGCCCGCCCATCTGCAACGACGCCTGATGCTCAATCTCCGCCGGCGATCGCACCGTGTAACTCCCCCATTTCTTCATCCCCGCGCCGTAGATGTTCTTCCTTGCATGCTACAACGCAGACACATAAAGATTAGCATTGACAAGATCTTCACCGCACAACGACCGCTTCCTGCAGGTCCTTTCTCTCCGCTCACACTTACATCAAACGTCATCCATGAGATCGGCTGGTCTTCGGGGATCGCGGTCCGCTTGACGAGTTCCAGCTTGCGTGTCTCGTCGTCAAACGAAACGGTAAAGATCGCGCCAGGTGGCGTCCTATGTCTCACGGCGATTAGTGACTGCGCTGTGAGATATATGAGCATTGATTCGATTTGTGTTTACCAAGTGCCAATCATCAGATGATGTAACATGTTGAGAGAGCTGCTTTGATGCCTACTCGGAGAGATGGTCGAGGGAAAGTTCTGTCCCCTTCGCAATTCGTGGACGGTATGATTGATCGGTCGCGAGGTAGGTCTGTAGAGTTGTATGAAGAACCTCTTCATTGTTGCAAATGTCAAGCTAGATGATGTGGTTGATGTCTTAACCGTGGATGGATGCCGACAGCGTCGGTCTTTGCCGCGAGAGTCAGCCGATGCCACTATGGTCAGGGACATTCACTGCCATTGTCGATACTCTAAATCGCTAAGTATGTTCCCATTGCTCGGAGGCCATAGTCACGAATCGTCAACGACCAACCAGTACTAAAGTTGTATGTCTCCAGCTATGGCGACCGCTCCGCTCGACGTGAACTCGATCCAATGCTTCGGCAGACTACCCCCGAAGCCCTGAGCAACTCCAGCTGCAGGGTCAGGTGTGAAGGCATGGCGAACGGCTGAAAGCCCCAGCCACACCACACCACATCCAGACTTTCCTGCCTCTCTCCAGCTACTCCGCATTAATTCATGCACGACATATCTTGCGACTAAACTACCTCACGCCTTGCGATTCACGAAGTACACCAAACCAGCTGCGACGGCTGCTGCAACGCAACTTAACGCAACGTATCGCAACGCATCACACTCCTTTGCGCCTCACTCCCTCCTGCTAGCACTCACTAGCCGCGCACCTACAACTCCACCGCCAACACATCACGCAGCCGATCCGCCATAACCCATTGGCCGCTCGTGTCCAATCCGCACTCCACCCGGGACCATGGGGCTCTTCGACAACTCCGAAAGCGACCGGCTGCGCGCGCCCTCGCACTCGCACCGCCGCGCCTCCTCGCCCGCGCGCAGCAGCACCGGCGGCGGCGGGCAAGGCTACTTCGTGCGTCCGGCCGCCGGCGGGCACTCCTCGTCCTCCTCCCACCGCCGCACGCGCTCGCCCGCCGCCTCGTCCTTCTTCGGCGGCCTCCCCGGCACATCGGCGCGCGGCATCTTCTCCTCCTCCAGCGGGCATGGCCACGGCGGGGCATCGTACTACAAGCGCCAGCCGCGGTCGGGGTACGTCGCGATGCTGATGCGCAAGCTGCAGCGCATGGTCAAGGAGCTGTGGTACTACGCGCGCCGGCACCCGGTGAAAGCCTTCTTCGCCGTCGTGGTGCCGTTGCTGAGCGCCGGCGGGGCGATTGGGGGATTGATGAAGCAGTTTGGCGTCAGACTACCGGGCGGGCTAGGTGGAGGGTCGCGGTATGGGGCTAGCAGCCGGAGCACGAGCACGTATTACGATAGCAGGGGGTATGGGGGTGCGATGGATGCGTTAGGGGGCGGAGCGGGCGGAGCGGCGGGGTGGATTAATAACGCGGGCAGTCTGATGTCGATTGCGAAAGCGTTCATGTGAGGTTGGCTTGACATGGGAGGTCGGGCTGAATATAAGATTACAGGAGAGAGGGGGCAGCGAGGGCTGTACGTGTAGTGGATGGCAGAGCACTCAGGAAAGATATGTCGACGAAATAATGACTAAAACATATGTATAGATTGCAGTATTTTGCGGTGTTTAGAACACCGAGGGACACCTATTTACCTTAGCCTCTCTTGTTCAGTATACCACTGTAGCTACCTTGCGCGGCGATCTCAGCGTACAGTCAATGGGTCGCGAAGCTAGGTCAATAGATATCTGGTCCTGTGAGCAAATGGGGTATGCAGTGTATCAATAAATGCGTATCAGCATATCTATATTTGTGTCCTCACGAACTTGAGCTTTTGTTCACCTGCACCCTCTTGTCCTCACTTGCGCTCACAATCCCCACGTCGCGATCCCACACGACGCCAAACACCTTGACACCTTCACCTCCGACAGCCCGCGGCTTCCCCTTTGCGCTCTCCCGCTCCATGGTGTACACACTCTCGCCAACACGTTCAGTGCCGGCTTCGTTGCGGACGGATCTGATGTCCCACACCTTGCATGTGCCGTCGTGGCTGCCCGAGACCAGCTGGTGACTGGAACTGGGGTCTCGCGCTAGGCTGACCACAGCATTGGTATGACCGCGCAAGGTCATGGCGCTGATGGTGGTGGCGGAAGCACGAGGATCGATGAGTGTGATGTGGCGGGCGGAGGTGCCGGTGGCGAGGAGGGAGACGTCCGGGAGATGGCAGATGCTGAAGAGACTTTGTGCAGTGGTACGAGTGTCGACGCAGACGCTAGATGTGAGATCCCAGGTTTTGACGGCGTGGTCCCAGGATGCGCTGTAGGCTACTGTTGAGTCCTTCTCGTCGAAACATACATCCGCGACAGGACTGTGATGACCTTGGAGAATGCTCAAAGCACCGCGTTGAGTCACGGGTTTGCCGTCCGACAGCTTCCGCCGCTTGTTCGAGCTGGGTAGCAGATTCTCAGGTGCGGTGGGAGCTTCAGATTTCTTCGTGCTCCACAACCCGATTGTGTGGTCGGATGAAGCAGATAGGATGCGGGATGATGGAGCGTGGACTGCAAGACTGTCGACGGATGACTTGTGGCCGAATAGCTCGAGTGATGGTGTCAATGAGCCAGCATTCACGGCATCCTCGTACTTCCATATCCGAAGAGTCCTGTCTATGCTCGAACTGACAACTTGGGTAGGCGAGAGGAACTTTGCGGCTTTGACAGCACCAGTGTGACCAGTCCCAGTCGCTACTACCTCGGAGGACATGTTCCATACTCGTAGCTGTCCATCATAACTACCCGAGATGATTCGTTCGGCTCCTGCAGTCAAGTCGTTCTTAGACCACTGCACAGCTTTAGATGAGCCTGATAGGACATCCACGCAAGACACCCAGTCATCGTGCTCATAACTGGCAACATGCACCGGAGGAATCAGAGCTTTGACATATTCCACCGTCAAGGTCGTCTCGGCACTGATACCATTCTGAGTGAGGTACTCATCGATGGTGGTCCGCAGAAATTGGCCATTGATCAGGAACTCCAATGGGATAGGCTTCTCGGTTTCCAAGAGTCTGTTGACAAGAGTAGATAGTTGATAACGCTTGAGTTCTGTTGCAATTGTCAGTCATTCGTTCTGGCTCGCATGATTGAGTTCTTGGATAGTACCAGTTGGGACAAGGATCGGTCCTGTATCCGGCGGCAATTCAATGCCAGGCGTCCGGGTCTTTAAGTGAATCCGCACTTGCGAGCTCGTAGCTCTCGGAGCAGCAGTGATCGTGGTCGTCTGCGTCGCCATGATCTCCCTTTGTCACTTACTGTTGCAGTGGCGTCAGTCTGGCCATGGAGATGCATAAATTGTTGCGGCATCTCGAAATTTTGGATTAAGGTATCGAGGCGGCGGGAGTAGCCACTTTGGAGACCGATTGGCCGGGGGTTCATTAGCCTGTCACATGCTATCGAAGCGAGCGTTCGTGTCAAGCGAGTTTCGACGAAGCGTGACGACGAAAGGCGGTAATGCATTCCCTCCGCCTGCGCATTTCCTGACGTTGTCGGTCGATGATCCGGACTCCAGACCCAGTCTTCTGTCCGCCTGCGAAGCATTCCATCTACCTTATGCACCGGCTGGCCTTGCGGACTAGACCCGAGGCTTTGCGCAACGTCACGCTTGGACCCCAGCTGACCCAACTCAGGTACAAGAGTCGCTAACTTAACGGCTATTCCATCACTTTTCGTACTCTCTCCTCTGCCAACATTTTTCTTGCAATTGTCTGACCATGGACGACTCAAACACTTACGACGCAACCAGAGGTCCAGCTTCACGATCACAACCTCGCCGGCCCTTCGAGCTCGTTATGGAGGAGTCTTCAGCACCTCCGACACCTCCAATGGAGTCCACAGACTTCCCTCAGCCACAAACCCCCAACAGCACGGTACCTGGCGCTCGCACTCCGGCGCGTAACCAAAGTATCAAGAACTTGACCAGCTCGACATTGCTTGGTATCTACCAACCCAATGGCTATGCCACAGATGCGGAGTCGGACGGCCAAGCTACACCTTGGGGGACTGGAGCACAAACGCCCGTCGATGGCCGGTTTGGTTCATTTGACTTCACAAAAGCCGCGATGCCTGATATGGTCATACAAGAGAATCCTAACGGACTCGTCCGAACACGGAAGATCAATAACACTGGTGCTCGACGACGCAAAGCTTCGAAGGGCTCATTCATACGAGTGCTTGCACGAGACCTGGCACTCTTCAGTCTTGGAACCATCTACGGGATGATCATCGTCAGACTCCATGACCGCAGCGCCATCGTGCCTGTCAAAGTCGAGGCAGTCGATCGATCAGGCTGGCCTTACCTTGCTTTCTGGGGCGTGGTGGCAGTTCTGGTGGGTGAAGCTTTGCCGTGGATCGACACATTCTGGGCTCCGTCGGTCGCAGAGAAAGCGGAAGAAACCCCAGAGAGTACACGACAGAGGCACCGAAGTATCGTGGACAGCTGGAATGATGTCGTGCGCCCAGTCGGCGCCTTCTTCGGTATTGCATTTGCTGTTCGAAAACTGCCGTGGCAGTCCACGATGCAGCTGTCGCTCACTCTTGCACTGGCGAACCCAGCCATCTGGTATCTCGTCGATCGCTCGCCACCAGGCTTTATATTCTCTACGTTGGTCGCACTGGGGGGCACCGCGATGCTGTTGCTCGTCAATCCAGCGATGGTCCCATCACCGCCTTCCTCTGTGAAGATGCAGAATGCAGGCGTGATGGCAAACAACACGATGCATGGTGCTGCATCGGACAATGTGTTGTTGGGTACCCTGAGCCAAGATTCGATCGGCGTAGCAGTGTGGATTGCGAGCGTGCTGTTTGTGAGCGCAGTCTGTTTTGGCAACGTTGGAAGACGATTAGCACGCCGAGCATAAGTCGGGTAGTATCACGGAGAGATATACAGCTCGAGACACATGCACGACTACATACTATCGCACCGTATCCAAAATCTGGTGATTATGTCTGTCAAGTATCATGTTTGACGTAAACAAGCCCAGTGGCATTCTCGTTCGCGTGCTGAAACCTAAAGCATCCGAACTGCGGAGGAGGGGTCAACCTTGGCGGGGCTCGCAAAGAAAAAAAAGCGGCTTTGCATGTGACGGAGCTCGCATTGTGCACTGGCTATCGATGAACATTGAGTGACGAACCGGGGTCAGCCTGCATATGATAAAGTACTTTCCCCCCGGCATTGTACGGATTTCTTCACTATTACCCAATCTCCAATCAAGACCATGGCTCCTCAAAAGATAGGTAAGACTGCCTTAGGGACGGGTTGGGTTGGGGAGCTCCACCAGCCGCGCTGTGGCAACGATCACGACCAAGCACCACTAACATGATCTCGCAGCAATCCTGTCGGTCTACGACAAGACAGGTCTTCTCGATCTTGCGAAAGGCCTGGTCAAGCAAGACATCCGTCTTCTGGCTTCTGGCGGCACTGCCAAGCTGATCCGAGAAGCTGGCTTCCCTGTCGAGTATGTGCCTGTTCACCACTTTCACGATCTCTTCCATGCATGGACTGACCTGAAGATGTCCGCAGCGATGTGTCCGCCATCACCAAAGCTCCCGAAATGCTCTCGGGTCGAGTCAAGACCCTCCACCCAGCCGTGCACGCCGGTATCCTCGCCCGCGACCTCGCTTCGGACGAGAAAGATCTGGCCGAGCAGAACATCAACAAGGTCGACTATGTGATTTGCAACCTTTATCCGTTCAAGGATACGGTCGCCAAGATCAATGTCACCATCCCCGAGGCAGTGGAAGAGATTGACATTGGAGGAGTGACCCTGATCCGTGCCGCCGCAAAGAATCACGGCCGTGTCACCATCCTGAGTGATCCCGAAGACTACCATGACTTTTTGTCCGAGTTGGAGAAGGGCGAGGTGACTGAGAAGAGCAGACAATTGTACGCCCTCAAAGCTTTCACACATACTGCCGACTACGACTCGGCCATCTCCGACTTCTTCCGCAAGAAGTATGCTGGTGATGGGTCGCAGCAGCTCTCCCTGCGATACGGCACGAACCCACACCAGAAGCCGGCTTCGGCATACACCTCCGATGTCCCGTTACCATTCAAGGTGTTGTCCGGATCTCCGGGATACATCAACTTGCTGGACGCATTGAATGCATGGCCATTGGTGAAGGAGTTGAGTGAGGCATTGGACTACCCCGCCGCTGCATCATTCAAGCACGTCTCGCCGGCCGGCGCTGCCATCGGTGTGCCCCTAAATGAGGTTGAGAGGAAGGTCTACATGGTGGATGATATCGAAGGTATCGAGACGTCCAGCTTGGCACAAGCATACGCACGAGCACGAGGTGCGGACCGCATGTCGAGTTTCGGCGATGTGATTGCGCTCTCGCATGAAGTGGACGTACCGACCGCAAAGATCATCGGGAAGGAAGTCAGTGATGGTATCGTCGCACCGGGCTACCAGCCGGAGGCCCTGGAGATCTTGCGCAAGAAGAAGGGAGGCAAGTACTTGGTCCTGCAGATGGACAAGTCCTACACGCCACCCCAGCAGGAGCACCGCACGCTGTACGGTGTCAGTCTGACCCAACGGCGCAACGACGCGACCATCACACCGTCCAAATCTTTCAACTCCATCATCATCCCCAAGGACTCCGCCCCGCTCCCGGAGTCCGCCCTTCGTGATCTGACCGTGGCCACCATTGCGCTCAAGTTCACGCAGTCCAACTCCGTCTGCTATGCCTTGAACGGCCAAGTCATCGGCCTGGGCGCCGGCCAACAATCTCGCATCCACTGCACTCGTCTCGCTGGCGACAAAGCCGACAACTGGTGGATGCGCTTCCACTCGCGCGCTCTCAACGTCAAGTGGAAGAAAGGCACCAAGCGCGCCGACAAGTCCAACGCCATCGACCTGCTCTGCTCAGGCATCGTGCCCGAGTCTGGCATCGAACGGGAGGACTGGGAGCGCAACTTCGAGGAGGTCCCCACCCCATTCACGGCCGAGGAGCGCAAGGCCTGGCTGGCCAAGATGGGCGAGGTCGCCGTCAGCAGCGACGCCTTCTTCCCCTTCATCGACAACGTCTTCCGCGTCGCCCGCAGCGGCGTCAAGTACATCGCCGCGCCGACCGGCAGCCAGAACGACCAGGCCTGCTTTTCGACGGCTGAGAAGCTGGGCATCACGTTCGTCGAGCAGAGCATTCGTTTGTTCCACCATTAAGCGTGTGGCTGGAAATGTTCGAAGAGGGCATCCTTCGGGTGTGTCGGAGCTGCAGAGTGCAGTGTCCAAGCCCCGTGAGCGAAAGCTCGATAGAATACAGTAGTTGAATTGCTGCCAGCCGCAAAATCATGCCCCATTCCACTTAAACCAAGCAGCCTGACTTCTCCTCCCTCCCAGTGACGCAGCCTCTTTCCTTCCATCCACTCCATCCCTTTCTTTCAGTACATGTCCCCGCCTCCTACCCCGTCCGCTCTGCCCACCCTCTGCCCTCTTGTGTAAAAGCACGGTTAGACATAGATTGAAATGAGAGGCAAACGTAATGCCACGACGAAGTCCTCGAATCTGCCTCACACTCTGCCCCGTCTGGCTCGTCGGTCTGCTCATCAGTCCATTCGTCCATCCCTGTGTTCAGCTGTCTCGACTCGGCTTAACTCTACCCAACTCGACTCCTTCCCTAAGGCAATCATGCACTTCCCGCTACCTCTCTTGCTCTCGGTCACGAGTCTCGCGGGTTAGGGAAAGACCTCGGCTCGTCGGGCGGGTGCTTGCCTATGATGAGGAGGGGAGTAGGCTGGTGTGGAGATGGTTGTCTGTTGAAGGAAGGGGGGCATGATCCGTATCCCGGTTCTTGTATATAAGATACGAAGCCCTAGGCAGGCATGAAGTGTGGCAGTGAACCCTGGAGTATCAATTGCGAGATCAATGTCAGAAATTTGTCACGACGACAGAGTAGAGGAACGGTGAAACGAGAGAGAGGGAAAAGAACGGTAAAGTTATCGTGTGTATGTATGATTTCACAAAAGTTTATTACTACAGCAGCAACGGCGACTGCAGCGATTGCAAGGTCTTCAAGACGCTTCAGGCAGCCTTCCCAGCGACCTTGCCAGCATCGCGCACGGCGCCGACGAACTCCTCGGCGCTGCCGAGCGTCTCCCACCGTCGCTCGCAGCGCCAGCTGATCAAGTCGAGGATCTCCTGGCGGGAGCCGTAGAGTTCGGGCTCGAGGCGGCCGAGGACGGCGACGGCGGCGCGGATCAGGACCTTGTCGCCCTCGAAGACGTAGATGTCGAGCAGGCGGCAGACGTGTTCGGGGCCGAGGTTGTGGGCGAAGAGGCAACGGAAGAAGGGGTCGAGGAACTCGTCGGGTTGGACGTTGGTCGTCGGCGAGGTGAGGTGGGCGTGCAGTTGGGGGAACTTGTACTTGAGCGTCGTCAGGACGAGGTCGTAGGTGCGGGCCATGGCGGCTTGGTCGTGCACGAGGAACGCGAGCGGTAGCGGCCGGTTCAGCATGTTGGCGAGCACGACGAAGGCGGCGGATGCCGGGAGGTGCAGGCAGAGGATACCGACGATCAGGTGCGTGCCGTAGACATACCCGACATCGCTGCGGTACATGGCGTAGGCTTTGAGGACGTCGGTCAGGGTTTGGTGGAGGTGGCCGTCCGGCTGGAAGATGCTTTGCTCGGGGATGACGGTAGGCACATCGCGCGCAATCGCATCAAGCCAGGCGGCTTCGTTGCTTTTGCTGCGTTCTTCCTCCGGCATCTCGGCGACGCGCTCCTCCAGCTCATGTGCACGACGAAGCGCCGCTTCGAATGAGGCGGGAGAGAGTTCCAGCTCGTTCCCAATCGCACGCTGCCACACCTCTGCCCGACTCGAGGGCGTTACACCTCGCCACCACAGCTCGCGCGTCCTTGGCTCATTAATTACTTGCTCCCATTGAGGCAGCACGTGCTGTTCCCAGATGCGTGCGATGCTGTCTTGCATCTCCTCATGACTCTCCAACTCCTCCTTTTGCTTCGACGCGCGTTTCTTGTCCGCTTCGGCCGATCGAGCCATCATCTGCTCCCATTCCCGCATGTGCTTCTTCTCCTCCTTTTGGCTTTTCGGGGGTAACCACGAGGGCCGTGTGCGGGTGAGCACCGCCTCTTTCTCTTTGCTAATGGGCAAGGGATCAATCATGATGTTCCCCTTTTGAATCGGGGGGGTTTCCACCACCATCGTCTTTGCTCGCATTTTAGTGAGATCTGGGCGAGGTGGGCTGCTCTGAGCACTGACGGTGCCTGAATGCCTCCTATCCACGGATGATCGCGCGGAATTGGTCGCTGCAAGCTCTTCCAAGGCATGTGACAGTTGGCGAGCCTCGTCATTCAGATCATCCGACCAAGACTTGGATCGGTGTTGGTACCCAAAGGGTTGCTCATGAGAGAAGGAAGTCACCGTGGCGCTACGGGGCAGTCCAGGTTTTCCGCCATGTCTCGGGGATCGTGGGGAGCCATATTGACCATTGCGTATCATTGTTGGAGCTGAAGGCCTTCTCGCATTTTTAGGCACGTTCGCAGAATGGAGGTTTCCATGCGCGCTGTTCAAAGCCCCGTTCGAAGGTCTTCGACGATTGGGGCTCGGCGTTTTTGATCGGAGCGCAGGCAGCTGGGCAAATATGGGCGGCTGGCCAGGCATGGGCGAGATGGGCACATTCTCCAAAATTGCCTCATCTGGCACCTCCTCATCTTCGTCATTATACTCTTCCTCCAATTCTTTCACCGTCTTCCGAACGGGCTGCCAGGACTGTCGTCGTTGGTGCATGAAACCAGGCCCTCCCATATTCGGAGACCTGCTCTCCCAGGAGTCTCTCGAGCCTATTGACGGCGAACTTTGCGGGATTTGTCCGTTCATCGGAACCACGCCAGTCCGGCCTGGTGAAGGGCTTCTCGATGATACTCTCTGCAGCGACTGTCTCATCATCATCCCCGCTGGACTTGTCGGACTTCTCCGCACAGGGGGTCGATTCGGCAGCCCCAAGGTCGTCTCTTTCAACGCGCCATTGACGTGTCCTCGAAGACTCGGAAACCTCCGCGAGTCCAATCCAAGACCGCTGTGACTCCTTCCCATGCCCTCGTTCGCCCCCGTACACGTCGGCGTGACCGAGCGTTTCGCCGGACGGCGCAGCGTCGGCCGACTCTCCGGCTTGACGTTGCAATCGTCCACATTCTCACGATTCGTCGAGTCCTCCTCGAGCAGAATCTCCTCGAAATGTGCGAGACGCTCGGTGGAGCTGTCGTCTTCGCTCAGACTGTCGCTGCTGCGAAGACTGCTGGAAGCGGAGGACTTGGAACTCTTGCTGTAGCTCAGCTCGGGCGGAGAGCCCGGAGCAGCCATGACGCTGGTCTCTTCGACAGGCTCCATAAGCGCGGTGTCGAGACTAGCGTAGCCGGCGAGGGTGGGCAGGTTGACGCAGAAGACTCGCTGCCTCTGTTGCTTGGCGGGGCGGATCACAGGACGGAGGTCGCGATCATCCTCCTGGTGAGACGGGAAGGGAGCGGCGGTGGATTTCGAGGTCGGCAGAGGGAGGAGGTCGGCGAGCTCGGGAAAGTCGTCGTTGTTGGGGTGGTGGTTGTCGTGGTCGTGATCGTGAGCGAGCGGATATGGGTGGTCGGCGGCTGCAGCGGTGTGAGGGTGGTGGTGGTGGTGGTGACGGTGATGGTGTAGCCGGGCAACAGGAAACGAAAGATCTGTTGCAGCCATGACCACTAGCTCTATAGATGAATTGAGAGAGCGCCCGGCCGCGTTGAATGGTAACCCCCCTTAGCGCGGCACAAGGGCAGACACGTCCAGGGCCAATCGGAGCCGGCGTATGACGACAGACGGACGGGGAATGAGCGGCGCGCCGGGAGTTGACGGCCGCGCGATGTTCGGGGTGCTGGAGGATGTGTTGATAATTGATATACGGCGGAGCGAGGTGTGAATGTTGACAGTAAGGATGAGGCAGGGAGATTGAAGCTGGGAGAAGGCGAGTCGGTGTATGCGCTGTGGTGCGAGATGATTGCCAGCATTAGGCGCTGTAGCGTGGCTGGGGGGCACACAGCAAGATGCAGCTGCAGCAGCAAGCGCCCAACCATCCCACTCCCATCGCCTGCCCGTCAAACCTGCATGGAACTGTGCATGATCATGATCATGATGCTGCCAGCGCATGATTACATCAACTCCAACGGCCACTATCAAAACAGCGCGGGTGTCGCCAAAAAGACGTTGCTCAGTAGCGTGGATGGATTGTTTTGCCTACACGCGCACCAGATATGGATGTCTCAAGTTCGATATCGCTAAACACCGGCAGACACCCACTGTACCGTGCCCCTTGTGGAGATTTGCAGTGCTAAACTGGAACTATACGAGCCAGGATATGTCTCGACGTTTATGACAGGTCCTCACAGCTCCACTACATGACGGTACATGTGCGAAGTATCCCATTGACACGTCAAGTACTGCATCGACCGTCATAGATCGTGTTGGGTAGTTCTAGCCTGGTCACTTCGGAGATCTCCAGTCCTCAATCGCGTGCCTTGGTCCTAATCATCATCAATAATGCACATCGTCTTGATCTGTCTCCACATGCGCCGCTGAATAAACATCGGCGATCCGCCACCGCACTGAACAAGCAAACCGGGTGCGGCAACAGATTTCTTGGAACGATAGTCATCCCAAAGGTCAGCACGTCGTCCTGCTATCATATTTGCTCGCAATCGGTTGTAGCAATTTCCTCTGCGCTCGCAACGTCGGAGCGTTCATTTGCTGTCGAATCCATTCCAGCAGTTCGCGATGCTGGGTCTGTCGCCGGGTGAAGACTGCGTGAAAAGCAGTACAGGCCAACCTGGATATCCCAGATAAAATCATGGTTAGCTTGCTTGGCGCTTCATGGGACGGTGTTGGAAGTAGCGCGGGAGACAAGCAGGGAAAGCCGGGTCTGGACGGGTAAGGCATGCAGGAGACACCACATGAAACCTGCTTCAGCCTCCACTCCACACCCTCATTCGATTTGCTGTCCACCGCCAACAATACAGTCCCACGATGAGAAAGCATCAAAAACAGGACGACTCACCATCGTGCTTGGATATGCGTCACACTACACGCATACGGGACATGGGCCTTACCCGTCCGCGGCCGATGCTTCATCAACGCACAAGCAAGTCTGATCATGTCGTCTAGAACTCCTGCGAACACACTTGTCAGCAAGGGTCGTTCACCCATCACACACCGTATATAGCTATTGCATGGTCGATCCCGCTTCATCTCACCGAAGGCTGCATACATCCCATCGTGTAGCTTCGGTTTTCGGCGGAAGTCTGGTAGTAAATCTAGACACTCACTGATGATCAAGCCGTCTCTAGGCTTTTTGCCACTCGCAAGGGACCGGATGTAATAATAGCTCTTGAGGGCCACCTCGGAGAAGCTGTGGTAGAGGTTTCTCAAGACGGTCGGCGCGCTGTTGTAATTGGTGGACAGTAACATCGGATGCATCTGCAGCTTCAGCGCGCTCAATGTCTTGCGATAGAAGCTCTGGCCGGGAAGGCGTGAGTACTCGACCGTCACCGAGTCCGCCATGTTGCACTTGCGCCGTCGCTCGCTGTCTTTGCTGATGTCCAGTGTCGTCGTGTTGATGGCATTGCCGCAATATGCAAATTCGCCGTCAACAGCAGTCGGAGTGATCTCCTGCTGGTCGACCTGGACAGCAAAGTTGGCCCGACTCTTCTCCACCTTGACTTGGACGCCGTACTGAGGTAGGCCTCCGTGCATGATGTGCATGAACCGTTCCGCAAGTCCTCGCTCTGTGGTGATGACCAAGAAGTCGTCGATCAGACGAAGCAGTATGCTGTGTTGGTTGCCCAGGAAAGAGAGGACCTCTCGCTCCAGGGCGGCATAGATGTAACTGCATAGCAGACTCGACACGATCGAGCCTTGAGGAATACCTTTCTTTTGTCGATAGTAACGCTTTCCCAATTTGATCAGGTTCGACTCCACGTGTTCCTCGAGCAGCTTGATGATACTCGATCGTGCTTCGGGTCGCTGAACCACACCATCGACATATACGGTCTTGTTCCGGCCATCTGATGTATCAGCCTCGACCTCCTGCAGAAAGTCGAACGGCTCGTCGCCCGTAGCGGCTTTTGTGAGGAATTTCCAGAACGGCTTCACCCCAAAGCCTGATGTCGTGTCGCTCACGCCCCCAAGGAGTTTACCACGAGCATATCTCGCAACCGAGTACTCCTCACTGCCGATGATGGTCTTGACCAGCTCCATCAAGCGTTTTTGCGGGATGGTGTCAAAGCAGGCCTGGACATCGACCTTGGCGAAGTACAAGGGAGCACCGTCCAATGACTGCGTCTTCAGCCTGGCCTTGAAGGCTTGGAGTCTCGGAAACATATCATCCACCGAGAACAGAGCAGATCCCAGCATTTCCGGATGCGCGCCTTTCTCAAAGTTCAACACCGCGAAAGCCGGGTTCAGTAGGCTGTTGATACTTCTTCCCAGGATCATCTTGCCATGCTGCAGTCGATGCACGCGGCGACGAAGGTTGATGATAGGCCGCATGCCCTGCTCTTTGGGCAAAAGTCGGACTCTGCTGAACCCCAGAGCCTGCTTGCTGAGCAATTTCTGCACATCTTCAGCTCTGCATTCCTCGAGCATGTTATTCGTCAGGGACACCAACGCCGGCTTCGACATTGCTTCCCACACATCATGTCGAAAGTAGAAGAGCTGATTGCGATGCGCACTAGATTCGGTGACGTGGAAGTTGCTGCGAATCAGCGGAATGACAAAGGAGTCGAAGATATAGTAGAGCAGTTCGGCCATCAACTCCTTTCTCTTCTCAAAATCCGTATTGCTGATGTTGTGGCTAGCATCTGCCTTGACAGGGAACAACCAGTCTACATCGCTGATGGTCATGTTCTGCATCACGTCGTGCATGCTCAGGCTTTCGTATCTGCGTAGCTGAACAAACTTGTCAATGCTTTGGCATACTGCCAACTTGTTCCGGGAGCCCGCTTCAGCAGTCCCCATGAGCTCTGGAGGAAGGACTCTGAAAATAGCAGCTCTACAGAAAGCAGCGACTTGCACGTGGCTAGTAGCCAGGCTGAACGTCTTTGTGTCGGCATTAACACTTTCACCAGACACTGGGCAGTGATGTTGTAGCAAAGCATGATATGCACAGCGCGAATGCCGTTTCCGCAGACGTTGCACCAAACGAAAGACTCTACCTCGCAGTCTCTTGGGTAGCGGTTGGACCTTGTCAGGCGTCCACTTCCCCGAGACCATGCATCTCTGCTTCCACCGTAAAGTCTCCCGTGCAATTTCTGTTTCCCTCGTGTTGTAGTCCTTGAACGGCTGAGCGGTATCTGTCCGATCGACGTCCGATGTGAAAACATTATGTAGTCCGAACTGCCGCGGGAAGATATATTTCATCATCGCCGTCGTCTGTCCTTCGTCGTCTAGGTCTTTGAGGTGGGTCAAGATATGGTTCTGGTTCAATCCGAGGCAGATCTTTCCGTCAGACGAAACAAATGGCTTGGCATAGAGCATCCTGTGTCGGACGAATCGAATGTCAGAAAGTCCTCGTTCACTAGGGCGCTTCGCAGACGCACTCTTCCCCGACACGGAAGTCTCTCCCTTCGGCAACACAGCATCAACACGTCCTGGCATTGAGCGCATAGGCTTCAGATCCGAAAGAGGCGTCCCACTGACCTGATACAGGTTACCACCACCCCGAACTGGACAGAATATGCCACATCGAGCGAGCATATCGCCCAGAATCCGCTCCGATCGTCTGCCCAGCAGCATCGGCAGCGCGGTCCACGGCGCAGTCTTCAACGCCTGGACATGTCGATTCGCGCAACTCGAGAACAAGCCTGGCATCCCGGGCACCGCGCATAGCTCCTCGTTGCCGCGCGAGGTCGCGTATCTCTGGAACCCCTGGCACAACAGATGAGACGGCCGATGCGAACCCACATGTCGGCGAAACAGCAACCAGACGGCGAAGTCGACGATCTGATCGATTCTGTTAGCCCCGTCAACAGTAAAGGAATAGTTCGCATACCTCACTCTGCCCCGGCACCCCCACCGCCGCCCCCAACGACGACACCACCGACTCCTCCTCCTCCAACTGCTGCGTAAACACCTCCACCTCTCGCCCCAGCTGCGCGACCACCGCATCGTCCGCGCCCGCGCACACGACGCGCTCAAAAGTGCCAACGACCGTCTGATCGAGTAGCGTCGCGAGCGCGGCGTCCTCCTCCGTCGCCGCAGCAGACCCACTACCACTACTACTACTCACCCCTCCTCCTCCCCCCTTCCCCCGCCGCTGCTGACCGAACGCCAACACCCGCCGCCGCAACTTCTTCCCCGCCCGCGCGCCCAGATACTGCCGCAGCGTCAGGACGTGCGGGTAGTACTGCTGCAGCAGCGGCAGCGGCGGGGCCGGGGCGGGAGCATCAGCGGACTGCCGCGCGAGTTTGCGGCGCTTGTCGGCATGCTGCGCGGCGTGGGACTTGCGTTTGCGTTTCATGGCGGTTGGGTTTCAAGGATGTTAGAACATGGTGGTGTAGACGGATGTGGTGACTAGTAGATGGACGGGCGTTCCGCTCGCGTGAGGTGTAGGAGCCGAGGAAGGAGGACGCGGATCAACGCGCTAGAGACTCGCGCGCACGTGATGGGTATGCATGCACTTTCACCCCATATAGCTGATGTGATGAATATGTCGAATGCTATAGAGAGAGAAGAGAGTGAAGATCTCCTGGATGTCTGCAGAGTAATTTGATGAACGGATGGGCAGAGTCAGGCAATGTGAGATATCTCCAATGCGCAGTTCCATTTCAAGACCGACAATAGCTCAAAAATGGCCAACTACGCATGTAGCATAGCATTGCATAGCACAGCATATCTTCGCCTGAAACATGCATTCTGAGTAAACAATGAAGTGAAGTATCAGGTAGTGGTATTCATTTCATTCACTCAATATATCGC
Source organism: Microcyclospora pomicola (assembly GCA_002786065.1). Lineage (NCBI taxonomy): Eukaryota > Fungi > Ascomycota > Dothideomycetes > Capnodiales > Microcyclospora > Microcyclospora pomicola. The sequence goes on from NHNY01000001.1 coordinate 1,414,011, forward strand.
GCAATGTCCACAGACAACCCGACAGTACAGAGACACATGTGTCTTCCACCCAGATCCACGCCATACATAAAGAGGTACATGTGCCATTGCTCGAGGTCAGTCGTGTCGGTGCGGGCACATTCTCGTTCAGAACAAGAAACATGGTCAACATCGAGTACCTCCTGATGAGCTTCCCCTTGACATCCGCCATCGAGCAATCCGCTTCAAACATGAAAAACAGGAGGTGAGAGAAAATCAAGCAGAAATCAAGGTTGGTGGGTATGATACTGGAAAGAAGCGCTGGTATGATGTATGAGAGTAAGGCTCGCTTGGTGGGAAGGAGAATCGTCGCTGATAAAGGATTGAGAACTGATCGAAGCAGTCCGCATGACTGGTGGGAAAATGGCGCATATCGAAGAGGTTAGACAGGGCCGGGAGCGTGTCAGATCTGGCGGCCACCCTCTGGCTCATCATGGAGAGACCTTGCCGGAAACGCCAGGATACAGTATAGAAGTCGACCGCGCGTCGTGATGTCGGAACGCATTAAAAGCTTCGAGGTGCATTAAAAGCTCGCGCCTTCCTCTTCGCGAAGATTGATCAAGCTCGACTTCCTTTGCGGCGCGACCGTATTCGATTGTAGCATCATGGCGCTCTCGCGACGGCGTGATTTGGCGTCACGTTGGTTCGTAATGCCGCCTGCAGCATTGTTGAACCCGGTTGGCGAACGGAGGGCGTCGTTCAGACTGCCGTATCCGCCCTCGCCATGCGGTGCCATCTGGTAGCTTGAGTAAGCGGGTTGCATGGGAGTAAAGCCGGTGTCGTTGCCGTTGATAGCCCCAAAGGATTGGAAGGTCGTTTGGTTGTAGGCTGGGGTGGGGAGATCGGTAAACATCTGCTTCCGAGGTGATCGCAGATCTGAAGGCAGGGCAGGAGCTTGAACTTCGCGAGCGCTGATGGGGGATTCGGCCTCGTCCATCGGTGGGCCGAAGATGGTGTGTTGTTCTTCGACGAATGAAGAGATCAGGGGTCCAGGAACGTTGAGGGTAGGTGCAAAGACAATGCCGACTGAGGAGAAGTTAGCTAAGAATGGTTGCTGGGCACATCACACGAAATGACTTACCATTGCGAACATTCATCTTGTTGACCTCTGCGTTACTGACAACCGACAGCAAGAAAGCGGACAGCGCTTCCAACAACGCACGATTTGCCGGCGGTAGTCTGTTGACAAGCACGTTCAATGCTGCGATCTTATCCTTGGTGTTCATCTCCAGACACGAAAGGAACTCGATATGAAGCTCTCTGGTGAGGATGCTGGCGGGTAGCTCACGAAGATAGGTCTTCAGCAAGCTAGCCACAGCATGTATGTCGTAGTATGTCTCATCAGCAACGAGATTCACATCTCCTTCGCTATTGAAACGATCTTTCAATGACTTGATCACCGTGTTGGAGCCGGATAATCGGAAGATGCCTTCCTCGGCAATGGCGTTCTTGATCGTCAGATACTCAAAACAGCGATACACCACAGCCGGAAGATCTGTGGCGACATCAACAGGCCGGGCATGTTCGACGGCCTCGGCGAGAGGCACGCCGAAAACAGCTCGCTGACCTCCCGCCGAGTTAGAATCGTAAGATCCGTGGGTGGGTAGGTTGGTCTGTTCTTTTAGGTCAGAAGATGATCTACCCCTCCCAGAAGTGAAGGTCGATGCGAAGAATCCTCGTTTCTTTTGGTGGTCCTTGGGGAATGCTCCAGTGAGAGGTGTCTGCGGTGCTTTACCCTTCCAGTCCTCGCCGTTCTTGATGACGGTGAGATCTGTTGGGCCAGAGATCATCGGTCGGCCTGGGGGAGCGGGGAAAGTGGCCTCGTGCGGCAAGCCTGGCGATCCAGGAGCATTGCCAATGACAGGCGCCTCGCCAGCGACAGTATCGTTGTAGCTGACGCCACGAGTTGCATCCAACCTATCTTTGTTAAGAGTTGGTGGCCTCAAATCACCGAACGACTGTTTCAGTCGAGGAGACCGGGCGACACTGATATGCGGCTGAGTGACTTGTGTCCCTTTGAGAAAGGTTCCTGAATCTTCGTCGCCGTCCTGGTAGTCGACGTATGCCAACAGAGCATCCACCCACAAATCTCGCTCCACATCACTTTCAGCACATAGAACATGCCGGACCAAACTCGAGGAGTCTTTCTTCTTCGGCTCCAGAACCAGGAACGCATGTCTGAATTGGTTGTCTTCGTCATCGCTTTGCTGATTCGAGTTGCTGGACTGCTTGCCGATCTGAGCGTTCTGCAGCTTGATGACACCCAGATGAGCACCCCCGGGAGCTTCGAAGTAGCGCAGAATCGGCCCATCGAGGACGAAATACCGTGCTTTCCATCCTCCAAAGTTCTTTCCGCGCTTCGTGAGGTAGCCTGCGCGATGTGGTCGTTGCTTTGAAAGCGGAGTATCGGGACGGACTTCGGTGCTCTCTCTGAAGTAGTCATTGCCAGCATCCATGCCTAATACATCGCACGAAAGGAACTTGCAAACAACTTTGGCGGCAGTCTCGTCGACAACGAATTCCAGCATTCGATCGAGATAGATGTCTACTGCTGCTCGGCGAGCATCGATCTTGGACGGAGAATGTCCGGTGAAGATCGCCTTGTCCGGCAACCGATCTTTGACTGCTGCGACAGACCTAATGCGCGTGTCGAACGTCGCAAGAGCAGCATAAGTCTTCTCGATACACCACAACTGTTTGTGATTGGATCGCTGGTGCACTGCCAGAGTAATTACAGGGTTTTCGTCCGTGATGGTTGGTGATGGGGCTGTCTTGGGGGCGATCATGCTCTGGCGAGATGGTCTCATCCTGGGGGAGTGGGTCTTGACGTAGATAGATGGCAGTGCATTGGGTGGTAGTAGTAGATCTGGATATTGTTCTGTTACGAATCCCGTGTACACTTCAGTCGGCGATCTGGGCTCACTCGACATGGACGGCCTTTCTTGATCGGGACTCGGCTCGGGGGATGTCTTCAGACGATCTGCAATCGACGTTTGGTATGTTTCCGCTCGTGCAAGGTGCGGGTTGTGTAAGGTCGCAGCAAGAGGAGTTTGTGGAGGGAGAGGAATCGGTTGTCTTGGCGCTCTTGGAGAAAGAGGCAGTCCGGCCATACCTGCCTTGGGCGACATCGGTATGGAGTTGATGATTTTGTTCGGTGCACGAGGCATGGGCGAGTTCATCGGTCTGTCGCCTGGTCGGGGACTCATCGGCAGGCCAGGACTTAACAGTGCAGGAGCTATGTTGCCGTTTTTCATGTTATCCGGGATGTTTCGTTGCCGTAGCATTGCGACTGGATCCATCATGTTTTGGAAAGCGGGCACCGCCGCGCTCTGTTCATACACAGATTGAGGGTGGTCTGTTGGAAGACCTAGAGCATTACCTCTCGCGTCCGCTGACCCTGACGGGGCCGCACTCTTGCTCTTGGATTTGTCCTTTTTCGACCTGCTGCGGTGTTCGTATTCCTCTTGTGCGATAGCTTCGCGCTCGCGATCGTCCTCCTCCCGCGTCTTGCGACGACCTCGCGTCATTTGCTCCGCACGTGCACTATCCGGATCATCTTCATACTCTGATTCTGAAGCAGCGTCGTTGGTGATCGGGACCGCGCTCGGGGGTGGCGACAGCTGCAACGGCGCCGGCGGAGCCTTTCTGTTCGCCTGCTTAGGACTGGCGAAAGACTGCGTCGTCCCGGAGGAAGACGTTTTGGCGTGCTGAGATATCGGCCCCATACCGCGGGTTGGTGTTGCCAGAGCTCTGGGCGAGATCTGTGAATCATCCATCGGTGCAGAGTGCGAAACAGCTGTCGATGCAGCATTGGTGTTGAGATGTGCAGGAGTGTGGCGAGTCTTGACCACACCATCCGCAGATCCGATGCCGGTACCTGATTGCGGAGCCGCAGGAAATGCGTTGATGGTCAGAGCATCTTGGGGGGTATCTGATCGACTGGGGCCCTTCGATGGGATATCCGACGAGTCACTGACCTTACGACTGTCCATGCTGTAGTCACGCTGGTTGACTGATCTCTCGGCAAGCGGCGCAGATGAGTGACTGGTTTTCCCTTCTTCCGTCGCTCCGCCCTGCCGTCCGATCGCAGTCTGCGATGACACGGCCTCGGTTGACTGCACCGACTCCTTCAGCTTCCTCCTATATCGCTCCTTTTCCTTCAGCGACTTCTCCAAATCTTTGTTCAGACCCAGAATCATCGCCCTCTGCTTCTCTACCAGTCGCCATAGCTGCGCTTGTTGTCGGTCGCTGTGCTCCTTCTCCTTGACAAGCTTCTGTATGGCGGCCTCTGCAGATCCCGCGGCCGCGATGAGACTGGCGACATCCTGCACCGCGGGTTCTTGTGATGCTCGACTCGCGCCGCTAGCGCTCGGACGTTGCGAGGTCGCTGTGCTGGTGGAGATGATGGAGACGTCCGAGTCAGCCGAGACATGTCGATGCATGCCACCGGCGGGACGATTGGTATCGGCGCGTGGGACCGCAGAGCGCTGTGAGGAAATCATGTCTGAGCTGGAGCTTTCGTGCTGGGCTGCGTCGGTCGATCGCGCGATGTGCCGCAAGGAGTGTTGGGATTGCTGCTTCCTCGCGGAACGCTGTTCGCTCAGCGCATCTTTGGTAGCCGCGCGACGGGTTTCTTCGTATGCTTGGGCGGTCAAGGTTTTCTTCGCCGAGTTTGGCGCACGTGGACGGTCGTGAGACGGTGGATGGGGGAAGGTCGTGTGATGCAGCTCGGTGCACGGGTGGGTGTTGTTGCTGGCGCCGGACGATGCGCACGAGGGGCAATCAACAGCGAGCGCGGCGAGGAGGGTGGGCCGGGGGTGGGAGCCAGGGGTGGACAGAGGGGGGAGGAAGACATGGGCGGCGGTGGAGGACATGTGCGTAGTAGTGCGAGGGTGTGATGTGCATCCAGGATGGCGATGCAGCCAATGAGGGGCAGGCTTGGGCTAGTCGGCGGCTAGCAAGCTGCAGCGAACGTGGTTCCGCTGAAAAACGTTGGAAGATGGGATGATTTGGAGCCGGCGCGCGAGGCCCAGATTCGCCGTTGGTGACCGTGGCGGAAATGATGCTGCAACGGTGGATGGATGATGAAGAAGATGAGCCAGCATGTCGTGGATGGGAAAAGAGTGTGGGTTTCGTGAGTGTCAGTCCAGGTTACCTAACCGTACAGTAAGATGACCAGCTAAAGTGATCGTTGGATGGTTCCTGCATGCGAACCCGGCCGTCGATGGACGACCAGCGGCACCATCACACCCGAGCCCGTAGTCCCCCACCGAACAAACAGCATTCCCCTGGTCGTCTTCTAATGGCCATCTCTCATGCCAACAGCAATATACAGTCACTCATCTGGACATCCCACGGTACAGTCCTGTCTCGTCTACTGCGATTACATGTACCCTTACCATACACGCTGCTCTGGATATCTGATACATGCTTCTAACATGATAAACTCCCCTTACCAATACTCTCACCGCAATACAGACCTCTTCATGCCTCTTATGCATGTCGCAGGAGTCGCTGGCACAATCTATCGACGCAGGATGAGACATGGCGTGCACTTGGCGGTCGCCATCTCGCTACCATGTTAGATCTCAATCTACAGCCTCTCCGCATAGCGTCATTTCTTACAATGTCCCACCGTCCCTCGAAAGGAATTCCAATCCAGGATGCGCAACTGTTGTCCTGGGCTGAGCATCGGACTGCCGAGCATCTGGAACATCCTGTCTGCACCGCCGTCAGCTCACCACCGTGCGAGCCTCGCATCACCCGAAATGCCAAGTCGTCGATACCAGTAAGGGAACCTCTGTCGATCGTCAATATCAATCACCCACTACGGCGTCTGGAAGGGGCTTCCCGTCGAGCGTATGGCGGTGTCGAACTCTCCCGTAGTGTCCCATCCGTTCAGGGTTGGAGTCTCGACAAAACGTCCTCGATTTAGCAGCAGGCGTCGGAGATAACAATGTGATCGGGCTTCGGTCTTCCCTTTGTGTCTCACCATCTCCCATTCGGTTCCGCCCTGACTTCCGAACTTGGACTCCATGCTTCTCGAAGAAATGCGGCTAATTGGACCAGGATCCTAACCGAATCTGCTGAACACCTTAGTGTTTCTTACACAATACTTGCTCGATGAGTAGTGAATTTGATGCTTCATAGACGCCAGAATTATCAGGTCGTCGACGAGGATATGTACATGCACGCTGGACTGCATTTGTGCACGAGCACCGACCCCGATACGATGGCTCACGGTCCGCCACTGTGCGGTCCGAAACACGTCCGTCCCACCCATCCGAGCCATCCGACGTATCGATCCCGTCCATGGAATCACGACTGATAATCTCCACCGTATGAAGACGCTGGTTCGTCCGAACTGTACCCAATCACCAGCCCTATGAGTCCCTTTCCAAGTGGCATGCGATGAGCTATGTATTTAGCAAGCATACCGTCGCCGACAAGAATAGAATCTCCCGGCATGTCTGCATCAGCACATAAAAGTCCGCTCGATGATGCACTTCCGCTCTTGGCTGTGCCTACAGTACATGCATGTATGGTGTACCTACGGTACTCTACCTATATCCCGAGTTATATAAGTGACTAGTAGTGGATATGCCGAGTCTGCCATGCTCCTCTTCGGCCGTCGGCTCGCATCTTTGACGCTTAGCATTGTAGTAGCAGAAGCCCCGTGGGTGCCGGCGCGTGTTCGCATACATCGATGGGCTCGTCTCATGACTACGTCCATATCCCCTTTAAAGATCTTCATCACAGATAAGTCGACTGATGCTCAGCTATCATCCGACGAGATTTCGATGGAACCCGTTCCAAGTCTCGACTTCCATAACATAAAAGCATCATCACAGCTACAACGCTTCGATGGATTGTGCTGGAACGCCTCGGGTCAGACATGGCCCTCCCTGCAAGAAAACAGAGATGGGAAGATATCTGCAATGACGGATTATTCGTCCTTCGAGTTGCGAATGCTTCGTTCCATCATGGTCTATACATGAGAATTGCTCATGCAATCCATCACATCGGCGGCTTCGTCCCCGGCTTGCCGCGTCCAAAATGCGTCTCCGGCCTGACCAGCTTCTCCCCGTCGAGCTCGATGTCGACTTTTTCGTTATAAAAGCAGCTGCGTTGGCGGTAAATCGTCAGCGACTCTTTACATTCTTTGCGCCGTGTTGATGTAGTACGAGACCCAACGCATGGTATCAGAAGGCAGCGCATTCCACCGAGCCGAGTTCGAGCACATCACAGAAAAGGGGATGGCCAAGGAAAAGGAATGGATCTCAACTCACACCAACCCGACAATCCCCCCAACCTCCAGGATCGGCGCCTCGTAATACCACGCCACATCCTCCAGCACCTCCCCGCCGACCTCGACGGAGTAATACCTCGCCTCGCCCTTGTACGGACAGCGGGTGCGCGTCTCGCTCCGCCGCAGCAGCTCCTGCCGCACCGCGGTCAACGGCAGGTAGAAGCGGACCGGCAGCCCGGTCTCGTAGAGGTGCATGGCGAACGGGGCGTCGGCGACGACGGTGCCGGCGATGCGCACGACGACCCGCCGCGTCGACTGCAGCACGTCGACGCGCTTGAACGGGTCCTTGGGGTGCACGTGGATGGGCGTGGCCTCCTCGAACCACTGGTCGAGGCTGGCGAAGTCGATGCGGACGAGGCCCTGCAGCGCCGCCGCCGGGGCGGGGAGGGCGTCGGCGAAGGCGAGCACGTTGTCGAGCGTGCGCGACCCCGCCGTCAGCTGCCATTGCGTCGCGAGCAGCGCGCCGTCGGCGGGCGCGTGGAAGGTCTTCCCCGGCGTGAGGGTGAGGGAGTCGTTGGCCTGCAGCACGCGCGCCGGGATGTAGTACTGCGGGTAGAAGGGGTGTTCCCAGACGAAGAGCGCGGCGGTGGTGCGGAAGACGTAGATGCCGTCCAGCGTCGCCTGGACGAGGCGCGGCGTGGGCAGGACGCGGACGGGGCCGGCGGCCGCGAGTTTGAGGGCGAGTTGCTCGAGGCTGCGAGTTTGGTGAGTAGGTCTGTATATTAGGGAGGTGGGGAATAGGGGATCTCACTCTGCCATTATGCTTGACCAGGCGCCCGAATACCAGAGGCTACCTTATAGGAGGATTGTATCTACTTTCCAAGTAGAAAAGAAGGTATGGTATGACCAGGTAACGTCCGGTGAAGTGCTATCAGCTATACGAGACCTACTTGAAAAGAGCACGCAGACCGCCTTTGTAGACTTATCCTACATATGCACCTTTTAAAATAAATTGACAGGGCATATGTAGCCATGATGCTGCTTGCATAAGCATTGCGAGCGAGCCGTGAGGTTCCTCATCCAGGGTCATCGAGAGGTCGTCAGGCCGGCTTCAGCGGGGGCTAGCTAAGGTACCTACCTCATGTACGGTACCTTAGGTAGCTAAAAACCATGAGGTCAATAGTAAGTAAGCCTGCATGATGTGGAATCACCAGCTGCATTGACGAGAAATCACTGCATGGCGTGTCTGCGATCGTTACTACGCCGACGGCATCACAGTACACGCGGTAAGTAGAATCGGACGATGCTCACGAAAAGACGTCCAAGCAGAACATGTGATGAAAACCCGCAGGCAAGTTTGATCAGTAAACAATATGATGGATTCCATGTGTTTTAATGAGGCTATCGACGCGAGCTTCTCCTCTTGCGACTCTCGTTGCCTTCGGCCGCCGCTACTGGTGCAGGGACAGGCACGCGCTTGATCTCGTAGCTCCCAGGGTTGCCAGCGTCGGGCACGATGTTGACCTGGACAGAAACGCCCTGGTCGTCGCTGCTGCTGCTGGTGGGGCTACTGGTGCGGCGGGTGCCAGGCGCTTCGCGACTCAGGCCGCTGGTCTTCCTGGCACCTCCGACCGCAGGATCGGAGTGGCTCGTATGCGGTGCCGCGGGCCTAGATGCTAGTGGTGATGAGGACGGCGGCGCACGACGTAGGGAGGAATAGCGTATCTCGGGCGAGTTGCTCGCGTTCCACCGTGCTTGCACTCCCGGCATTGGGGGCGCGCTGTCGTAGTCTTCGGGTCGAAAGGGTGGGTATGCCTGCGCATTGGAAGCTGAACGGCGGCGACTGGACGACGGATACCAGTCCGCTTCATCCTGATAAGACATATTGGAGTTGGAGGATGGCGGTCGGACCCCAGCCGGCGAGGCGTAGAAGCGTGCGGAATAGGGTGCATAGCCTGGCTCGACATTCCGTTCTGGTGTAGACCCGCGGCGGCTATTGTTCGAGCTGGAGCGCGATTGAGATTTCGTGCGCAACGCTTCCGTGCTTGGGGGCCCGTATACAATCGGCGCGTACACTGGTACGCCATCTGGTCCGGGCACCATGATACCCGGCGCTCCTAACCCTGGTGCAAAGGGCAATGCAGGCTCATTCGACGATTTCCGCGAGACTTTCGCCTTCGAATTCGACTTCGCCGGAGAAGAGATGCTGCCGGTTTTCTTGCGCGATTTCTGGCCTGCCAGGCTGGTCATGCTGTTCGTCCTGCTACTCCCGCTTTTCGCCTTCGCTCTGGCAGGAGTGACAGGTGGTGATGCCAACGACGCAGCTGGCTCCAATTGCGGGAGACGACTGCGTGCCAGAGCCTCCATTTCCTCCTGAGACAGGTTGAAGTTCGTCTTGCCTTGCGCCGTGGCCTTCGCAATCCGATCCAAAGCACTAGCCACCAACGCGTCCTCTCGATCACGCGACCCGCCCATCCGGTGTGAAGAGCTCCGCGAACCCCGCGAGTCCTCCTCCGCCGACTCCTCCCCCACTCGCTCCCCATCATCGTACATGTAACGCCGTCGCTGTCTATCCTGGCCCAAGTCATAGCCATCAAAATACAATTCATCGCTCGCGAAAGCATCCCGCGCGTGACCATTCCGATCCGCATAAACGCCCTGCCCGTAGTCTTCGTCACTGTATGCTAGCTCTTCAAAGCGTTCGCCATAGCGGACAGCACTTCGAGGTGGTCTTCCCGTTTCGTGGGGCATGGACGTGCGCGGCCGACCGACCTTTAAACCGCGTTGTCGCCCCCCGACGCAAATTCTGCTGCTGCGTCCTTCTCCATGATTGCGGCGCTGGTGAACGAAGTCAGTATGACGGTGACAAGGCAGTGGTGGACGATGATCGAACTTACTGGCCAAGAATGCTCACGCCCGATGCACCGAGCAACCAAAAGATGCTAGCGATTGGGTTGCTCCAGAGGATGAGTGGGATCGAGATGACGGCCAGGATTCCGTAGAGTTGTGAAGCCGTGGCTCGTGCAGAGCCGAGTTCCAAGTCTCTGCCTTGTAGCTTGCCAATCCCGAACAATCCGCCCATGATCAGAATGATCGCAAAGAACAGCGTCTTGTTGGTGAGCAGGGTGTAGATGGCTAGGATGACGAAGATGGCGGCATAGTTGCTACCAAAGTACGAGAGATTGTAGTTGACACGGTTTTGGACCTCGCCGAAATCGCGTGGCTTGGAGACGCGCTTGAGGTCGAGGAACTCGCCGATGGGTTTGAGGTTCGCGAATCGGTTGGCGAGGCTTTGGCTGCGGACGCCGTCGAAGCGTCCCTGGAGACCAAGTCGCGTGGTGAGCGCGTCGAGAGGGATGTTGATTCGTGCCATGATCGCGAGAAGGTGTAGATTGCGGTGGATGGGTATCTGGCTGGGGGATGTGTCTGCCTATAGCAGAAAGTCCCCGAGTCAGCTTCAGCTCCACGAGTCCGCATGGAATGGAGTGGAGTGGGTTGGGGATGGTTGTCTTGCGGGCAAGCAGCTGCAGTTATCATGGGCACCGTCGACTTACCGTACAATCGCGATTGTGGTGAGCGGTGGATAAACCAGGAATTGGTCCAGTGAAGAAAAAGCGTGCGAGATATGCAGTGTACCGCGGTCGAGGGATATGAAGTCTCAGCCAGCGACAGTAATCAAAAGTGCGGAAAAGGTTTAATATCAGAGGTGCCTGGACGGTTGTGTTATGGGGATGCCTCTTTTAGGGGTCGCATCGTTTTGGCCGTCCGGTCGGGAGAAGGGGGAAAGCAAGATGGCACCGCAGCCCAGCTCTCCCGCTTCCCTCGCTCACTTTCTTTTCTATCTCTCTCCCCTCTGTGCCAACTTCTCAGCAGGCCTGGAGGAGTATCGATCACACCCTCGCACACACCACAGCAAGAAGAAGAAAAGGAAAACAAAAGAGGCCGCAGGAAGAATGAACTGGCCCGCGCACGCGACAATTATAAGGATTCCAGGCAAATGTAGGTTCCTGTACCTTGCCTGGTTACCTACCTTACCTAGCTCCACGAAAAGTCGCAGGAAGCCCGGGTCCATCCAAGCACAACTAACTACCAGTTAGGTACATATGCACGGCGTCCCCCATTCCTGCCATTCGTGCGCGGTCCATACCCGATGATATGTATGCGTTGTGTATGCTGTGTGTGTAGGTGTGGGTGAGATGTATGCCGTGCCACGTCGCCCGTCGAGCTTCCGATTCGATGCCCGATGAGAAAAGCATAACGACCAGCGGCTGCAGCATCAGTCATGGGTCCACTGCGAGTGAGGCGAGACTGATGTTCATTACCTGCTTGGTGCCGTACGGCCTGTAGTACATGATTTGGGATTATGAAGACGATAATCGGGACCCGCTGTGGCCATGTCTCATGTCATCCGAACGTTGTGTGGTGGTCCTCTAGTACTAGTACTGACTGCCTGTGCTGGACTACATCATAGTCCACATGCTGAGTGCTGGAATGTCACGATCCTTCCGTGGATTCAATGATCCTGCACAGACTGAAGACAGGTTGGATCTTGGTTCGGTACACGAGGTTTGTTACACCGCTTTCTCGTGGCTGAGACAAGGTGCCAAGTAGACTGTACACGAGATCGTCTGCATGCAGAAACCTTGATTCGGAGTTGCGGCAGCTGTGTCTGCTCATAGGAAGAGTTGGCTATACGAATACTCGTCCCTCGGATGAATGCATGAGCTGCCTGAGGGTGACTTCACATGATGTCTCCAGCATTGACAAAAATTCGCTCAAAGTGAAAATGCATCGATAGGTACACAAATATGCTCGAAGATGCTACAACAGAGGAAGAAAACTCATGCCGCACCACAGCCATGCCGTCGTTCATGCCACCAGCAACAGTCGTCTCGTCCGCCCACCTGACCGTATGTCACATGCATGCAACCGAAAATGTCCGCAACGCCCTCGCTAGTATATGCATGAAAAGCAAAGAAGAAATCATGTCCTCATCTCATATCTCATCGCAAGTGGACATGCTCACGCATCAGCGTTCTCATCGCCAATCCGTGGGGGACTTCGCGACTTGGAATGTTTGCCGTGTGTGTACGGGCTGTGACTTCGTCTGCGTGCTGATCAGTAAAAGAGCTTGTCTGGCATCATCCCACACGCAACTTACGATCTCCTTTTCTCCCCCTCCACTCTCCGTGCCTCGATCACCTTCAACATCTCCTTCCTCCCGCCATGTGCATCCACCTCCTTATCCCGCATGCTCATGTTGATCTTGTCATGCGCATGCGCGGTCAACAGCTTCTTCATGAGCAGGTGCTGCATGAGCAAGCACACAAACACGCCACAGTCCATCCCGTTGTCCTGCCGCGGCGTGTCCTGCAGGTTGATGAACTTCAGCGGCTTCCCCAGCAGCTGCGAGATCTTGTGCGCGACCAGCTTGGCTTCGCGGTAGTTCGCATCGCCGAGACTATCATAGTGGAAAGCCACGCCGTCAATGACCGACACGAGCAGCAGCGACCAGTGCGAGCCACCCTCGGCGACGGCCACGTTCTTGCAGTCGTTGATCGGCAGGAAGACGTGCGTCGTCCGCGTGAAGTCCGGCAGCGCCTCCTTCAAGCTCAGCGGCTCCGGCGTGTTCTGCAGCAGGAAGCTCATCGATGGGCGTAGCAGCACGATCTGCGCCTTGGGGTACGCCGACAGCTTCTCGTGCTCCAGGTACTCCTCCCAGAACGCGATGACGTTGTCCGTCAGCCAGTCGTCCTTGATCGTATCTACATCCTCGCGCGTGAGGCGCACGTCGTGGTAGGAGAGGTAGGCATCGTCGGGTGCGAGGTTGCCGCCGAAATGTCGTGACACCCGTCCGCCGAACGGATGCAGCCCGCTGGAGGAGGGCCCCGAGTTCCGGCTGTGGGATGAGGAGTTGCGTTGGTGTTTCTGCAGTGGCATGGTTTCTTCTCGTTTCTCCACTTCTGCTGTTCGCGTGCTCTTTCTGTGGCTGGTTGAGATCCCTGTTCAATCTTTGGTTCGATGCTGGCTTGGCGGTCAATGTTCAGCAAAAAGGACGTAGCTCAAGAGTCACGGTGATGTGTGCAAGGATGATTGGAGAAGAGCACAAGTGCTGGCAATGTGGTACACTGGTAGCATGCCCAGAATTCATGCCATGCGCGTCAGGCGTTTTCTCCACCAGATTGATCGGCGTCGATTTCGAGTTCTGGGCTTGGGCAATGACGTTGTTGCCTACGCATTGGTTGCATCCGTGCGCCATCAGGTCTGATCATGTATGTACATTAGTGTACACCACGTCGAAATCAAGAAAGTTGTCCATTGGCTCGCAAGCAAGTATTAATGCTTTGCAGCTGATGCTAAACGCTAAATCCAATAGTAATGAAACGTGGTGCGGTAGACAGACTGCAGAGCCGTTGTCCGTGACACCAACCAAGCCATGCAACTCTGTCAATGCAGAAAATCAATGCTCAAATAAAAAGGACAATTTCCCCTCGATCGTTGCGACGCAGACGCAGTGACTTCCACAGCTCCTTGTCATCCTCCTCCTTCTCCTCTCCCCGAACATCGCGCTCACGGTGGTAACGCTTCAATGCTTTGTTGATTGAGCACCCGCGCTCACTGTCTGGGCCTTTGACGAATGAAAGGAACAGCTCGGCTCGGTCTTTGTATGCGACGAGCTGATTTGATGATGTTGGTTGTACCGAACTTGCTCGGTCTGGGTACTCAATAACCTTGTACTCCTTCTTCGACACCCGGTGACGATCGTCGTCCGAGGACGAGTCCCGGCGTTTTCGATGATGCTTGTCCTCGGCATGTTTGCTGTTTGAGCTCTTCGATGTGGTGCGAGATCCGTACGAAGAAACGCGACGCGCATCCCGAAGCTCCCTGTCGTGCTTCGATCGTTTGATAGGACTGATTGGTGTTGGACCAGCTTCGATGCGATCTTCGTAAAAGTCTGGATCTGTGACCAGACGACTGAGTCCACCGGTAAGACCCGAGTGCAGTGCACGGCCGGTCGACGAGGGCCAGTCTACGATCATGGAGTCTCGTGATGACGGCCGCTTCGCAGACGACAAGTTTAGATCGTCGACCTGTTGTCTCTTTCGCTTCTTGTCACTTTTCCCATCGCGATGCTTCTCTTTCCTCTCCTTGTTCGGTGCGGGAGTCGTATAAGGAGGAGGGGCCATCATAGCATGAGAGTTCTGAGAATCCGTCGCATCCTGCCACGAGTCATATTTGTGGAGGCCTGGCTGAAGCGGTGCGTTACCGTATGAATATCCATTCTGCTGGTATCGCACTCCATCACCATCGCTGTATTGCGAATATTGCGAGTCGCCATTCTCGAGTCTCATCTGTTCTTGCGCTCCGCCCACGGCTTTTCCAGGCGTAGGCTCGCTGACCAAGTAATCAAACACATTCACTTGAGGGGGTGTTGGTGCCCGTGGGGGCACGTCCACGACAGCAACCGCGTATGCGTCCTCGCCTCCATCAGGCGCATCTTCCACTGACGCGCGCATGGGGACCATGGCCTGTGATTGTGAACTATGGTTGGCGTCTACCGACTTGCGCTTATTGTTCTTTTTGTTCTCCTTGTCGCCGCGGTACAAGTGGCCTTGGTATTTCTGCGCTTCACTGATGCAGCTCGTATGCGATCGATAATCTGTGCCGTAGCCAAAGTTGACCATGCAATCGAGACAGGTAAAGGAAGCACCTCGACACTGGTTCCGGTGTGGATCGAGCTTCTTCTTCGTCAACACATCACCGCAGTTCTGTAAACAATCATAGAGTATTAGCTAAAGGTATGCGTTGGTCGCAGAGGTTTTATTGCGCCGAGTTTTAAGAATTTTAGTGAACACACCTCGCACGAGAAGGACACCATTTCTATCCAAGGATGGATGGCGCAGCGGTACGCCAGATATAATACGGTTCAATGCAGGAGTCGCCGCGATGCAGATCATGTGGTGCTCGTCACGGGCGATTGGATGCAAAGGGATCAGTCGACGAAGGAGGGGCGGCGAATGTCTCTGGTGGAGGATTGTTGTTTCAGAATAGTCTGCCACCAGACAAATCACCGGCCGCTGCAGGCTGCACCCCCATCCTGCGGCGCCTCAACCCCAAGCAGTTAGCGCCTGATCCTGCAGGTCATCTCGCATGCTTCTGTCTCATTCTTGCAGAGGACATGCTCGCGTCTGTCTTTGGCGATGATGTCCATGTGCAATATCTTCTACCTGAGACCATGAATCACCAGACTCCATGCACTCATATGTCAAAGTCAGCGTCATGAAGCAGCGCCGGTCTGGAGCAGTATTGCTGGCAATCGGAATCTTGAAGGTTGTGGCGAACATGGGCGGCAAGCTGTGTGAGTATACGTACCGACTCCTGCATGTTGGTTTCACACCATCATGCCATGGCGACCTGTTATTCTGCGTCGTGACCCGTGGATCGCCGGAGCATCATACGTGAAAATTGATACGTAGGCTAGTGAATGATAACGATCTTGCTAGCTAGGGGCGTAGAGTTGTGTGGAGATTTCGACCCATGTGGTATACCTTCACTATTCTTTCCAGGATTGCTTCCATTCGATCTGGATGGAGCCCACGAAGGAGTGTGTATCTGGTATTAGATGCCAGTTCAGGGCCAAGGATAGACCATCAACATTTGGGCAATGGTTGTATACTTTCAGTCTATAAGGGGCATCGAATCGGTTCTGTTGTGCCTTCAAATCTGCTTGATCTTGTTTAGGCGCGCTATCCTTGCTATAACATGACCATTCGCCTCCAATGTTAACCCTTCGTTGGACGAACATCGAGATCTTTGCGCGCTACGGGCTTCGTCGAGTATATCCCTAGCTAGAAGAGCGTGTCCATGTGCCTTGTTCTTGCCTTGGTATAACTGTTCAAGCGGGAACGAGGTATGAGGGTGGAATGCATGTGCTGATCTCATACCACGTCGTCATGGGAAAGTTGTGAAGGCTTGGGCAGATGCCTGTGCATGTGACTATTTGACTTTGAGACCACACTGCCATCCGTCTTTTACTACATGTGGCTGATAGAGCATCCATGTGATCACTGTAGCTATTGGACACTATCGACGTAGGCGTGGTAGCCGGCAAGTAAAACAGAATCTTGAAGATTATATGCCCCGCTTCAACGTTGCGCGAGAACTATAGAGCTATGACTTCCATTTGTTGTGAACATCGTTGCCGTGACGTAGATACCGATTGCACTGTCAAGATCATGAACGCTACAATTTCTGTCGAGTAAGACAATGTCTCCGGGACTTACAGAGAGTCAAGCAGATGCTATCCTCGACAAGATTGTACGGTTCGAGGATGGTTCAAGATATGAGCGTCTCCAGGCCATGACGAACTTCCGCAAGGATGACAGCGAGGCTCGGATCCTCTATGCCTGCAGGCAGGTGTTGGAGGATCCGTCACAATCAAGCGAGATAGATCAAACCGAGTTCGTGATGAAGATCAAAGTACAGTATGTCAAGACGACTGCGATGTAGCATTGGCTAATCCATCGAATGAAGAGTTCCCTCACTTTTGCCTGGGCGACAAAAGGAGCCGCTGCAAGGTCCAAGTAAGGAAACATCGGCAGAGCTGAGGGCATTACAGACCTTCACAAATAAGCAACGAACATCGGTTCCACATCTTGTCGCCTCGAGACGGGTGACACAGGGTCCCGACGGCTTGCTTCCTGGAGGTTACATTGCTTTCACCGTGATGACACTCATGCCAGGCGAGAACTTGCTCGATCTGGGGTTTTGGAGCATGCCCATTGACGAACAGAGCGAGATTCGAACTGCTTTCATACTGACCTTAAAGTAATGTTCCTAATGGAGACTCGATGAGCAATGCTGATACAGAGGTAGGGACATCTGGCGCGATGGCTTCGAACCATACGATTGTGCGCTTCGCAACATTCTATGGAAGCAAGCGACGAAACAATGGTGAGACTCAAGACTTTCAGATCGACTAGCAGTTATGATTGACCAGATTTAGTTCTGTCATCGACTTCGAGCACTACTATCCTGCTAAAGATCCAATCAACATGGATGAGAACGAGGAATTACAGAAATGGGGCCTTGCCCGCCGACCTCCACCCACGACGTGGTGGGCTGAGTGGGGATTGAAGTAGGCTGAGTCCGGAGTGAGATGGGTTCATGTTTTGTGAAATATGAAATGCAGCGATTCCCAAGTCTTCACACAACTACCCTGCAGCCAATACGTGTCCAACCGCTCTGATGCTCATACTAGCTGTACATAAAATCCAACCGTAGCAAACTTCCATTCGTTGGACGCCTCATCGTTGTGCTTTTGTATCTGTTGCTAGATCAAATAGATGGACGACATCTTGGTCATGGTGTAATGCTCTGTTTTGCTTCACGCAAAGCAGGTGCCGAGACACAGTACGCAGTGATCAATGCCCTCCAATCAACATACAGTGCATCACTCTCTCCAATCACATCTGTCGGTAGCCTGATTCTTACAAGCTCATCCTCATCAATGTAGCTATACCGGATTCGCCACTCTTGCCTTCTGTCCAGTCCATCTTGAGCCATGGTCTGCCAAAGCCTCATCACCCGGTCATGTTGCAGTCGCGGATGTACATGACCATTTCCGAACTTAGCATATCGAGCCTCGTTCTCGCTCATACCCAGATAGCTGAACGTCAGTGTGCCCCAGAGGTCGTACCACCGGTGGCGAGCGCCATTGCGAAGTGAGATGCTGATGCCAACCGTGAAGTTGGAGATGATGGTCATAGCCACATGGTTTTCAACGCAGGCATTCAACTGCTTGTTGAGGTACCGTGCGTTCAACCAGAGATCATGGGGATCAAGATGGGAGAGTATTTGTATCCATATCTCATTAGGGAGGTACGAGTCTGACTTTCCATTGACGGTTGACATCCTTGCCGCTCATGCAGGTCAATCAATGGCTGGGTTGGGCGAGTATCAGTTGAAGTTGTCAAGCAACAGTGTCGCATTCAGTAGAACAAATGGCAGTTGTCAGAAATTGCCATTGTATCCATCATACCTGACATCTTATCCCATCCACCATAATGTGTGCACAAAACGATGGACGAAAAGATGGCAATATATATCGACAAGCTGATGTCGTTGTGACGAGACGGACAATAGTCGTGGTCAGCGTGACCACTAACGGGTTCCACGCTTCATTAACATGGACAACATCAACTCTGCCATGGACAAGCGGCTGCTATCGATTTCCAGCAAGCTCACCCCATTACAGTCCCTCATTGTGCGCAGATGGAGACCGCAATGGATCTGCCATCATCGCCGGGCGCAAGGTGCTCAATGGCTGCGAGGTTATGTGACCGCCATTGAGCGCGAGAAGCCATTCTATGTCACCACACCTATCTTCTACGTCAATGCCGCCCCTCATGTCGGTCATATGTATACTATGGTTCTGGCCGATGTGTTGAAGCGTTGGCAAGAGCTGAAGGGTCGACGAGCTTTACTGTGCACTGGCACCGACGAACATGGCATGAAGATTCAGCAAGCTGCTGCGAAGGCCGACGTACCGCCCAAGGAGTTCTGCGACGGCGGCGCCGAGATCTTCAAGGACCTGGCAGGGAAGATTGATGTCAGTAATGACATCTTCATACGAACAACAGATGAGGAACACAAGGAGGCCGTGGAGTATGCTTGGCAAATGCTTCAGGATCGGGGCTATATTTATGAAAGCAAGCATGAAGGATGGTACAGTGTCTCGGATGAGGCGTTTTATCCCCAGAAGCAGGTACATGTAGTGGTCGACCCTCCAACTGGACGCAAGATGATGGCGAGCATTGAGACCGGCAAGGAGGTTGAATGGACTAGCGAGCGAAATTATCATTTTCGCCTGAGTGCTTTCCGGGAGAAGCTTCTGGATTTCTATCAACAGAATCCGGAATTCGTTGTTCCTCGCTCGCGTATGGATGAAGTGGTGCAACAAGTGACCGAGTCACTAAGCGATCTTTCCATTTCGCGGCCATCAGATCGATTACAATGGGGAATACGCGTGCCGACTGATAGCACACAAACCATCTACGTTTGGTTGGACGCACTTCTCAACTATGCAACCGCTGCTGGGTACCCTTTCACGCCAGGTGCTGAGGCGTCTGGCGGATGGCCAGCCGATGTACAAGTCATTGGCAAAGACATTGTCCGCTTCCACTGCATCTACTGGCCTGCTTTCCTCATGGCGCTTGATCTCCCGCTCCCAAAGCAGGTCCTGACACATGCGCACTGGACATTGGGAAAGCAGAAAATGGCCAAAAGCACCGGGAATGTTGTCAATCCTTTCTTTGCTTTGGACCGTTTCGGCAGTGATGTCATGCGCTGGTACCTCCTTCAAAATGGTGGCATTTCTGATGATACCGACTATGATAACGGCTACGTCATTGACAAGTACAAAAAGAGCTTGCAGGGAGGTCTTGGAGGCCTTACCAGTAGAGTCTTACGTTCTCGCAACTGGAGCATTCCCAAAATTGTCAACCGTTTCGCACCCCTTGAGCGTCCATTTCAGGCGAAGCCGGAGTGGTTGAGAGATGCGGATCAGCAATCTTGGTTGATGTACCACAGCCTGCAAACCCTACCAGAGCGCGTGGATGCCGAGATGAAGGCACTCCACCCCAACAAAGCCAGTAAACAAATCATCAATATGATATATCAGGCCAACGTACACATCTCAGCTACCTCGCCGTGGCTGGTTGTGTCGGAGCTGCGCTCTGCGATGGCCGACACCACTGGGCAAGAGATGTACGATGCAGAGAAGGCTGGGCGGTCCATCGAGCAGATGGAACTTGAGATCGAGCGCGCCATTTACCTCAGTACTGAGGTCTTACGGCTGACTGGAATCATGCTCCAACCCTTCATGCCGGCCGCCGCGAAACGGTTGTTGGATATGCTTGGTGTGGCACCAGACAGGCGCACCTGGGAGTGGTGCGTCTTAGGCAAAGATGCTGTATATGGTGACTCTATGGTCCCCCTCGGAAAAGGAAAAGATGGCTCGTTGTTCCCACCTTTGGTCAGCGAGTTTTGAAGTGTAGCGCTGCGACACTCTTGTTGTACAGTATGTATAGTATCTGTAGTACCGTCGTGGAGATTTCGAGCCGCTTGCACTCATCAGCAAGCCATTAGCTCTGCTACTGTTCCGTCTCTGACATGTTGGGTGAACTGGACGCGCATTTCGTAAGAAATAAGGTGAGATGACGCTGACGAAGTGACGATTTATCAGTCTATCTGGTACTATAGAACAGCAACACTGAGTGTTGTAGATGGACGACGTAGATGTCATTGGCCCAGGAACGCCGGCAATGCGAGGGAAAGACAACCATAAGCAACGCTGAAGCGCAACGATGAACCATGACATACAACAACAACGCCTGTACAGCCGAAATGAAGGAGACCGCGCACCATCCCAGTCCAATTTCCGGAGCTAAACCATGACCAACTCACCAAGCTGATGCTGCCCATGGCTATGCTTGCTGGAGACAGGAAAGTCAAAAAGAAATTTGCGGACCGAATAGCTAGCAGACTCAGCATCTACTTGCGAGTAGGCGGCGCGGTAGAACCAGCCGGAAGAGATGCTGTGGAGGTCGCAGTAGTGCTGGCGCAGACGCCAGCGTCGTTCAAATTGGCGAGCCAGGCACCAGCGTCAAATTCAGAGAAGACGGTGTCGATGAGGTAAGGGAACGGGTTGCCAGCTGGGGCAGGGATGGTCTCCATTGTGATCATGCCCACGACCGGGCGGGGGTCGCTAATGGGTGCTGTGCCTTCGGTTGTCATCCAGCGCATGACGACCGTGTCGCAAGAGTGCCAGATGTTGAGCTGCTGAAAGTTGATCTTGGCTTGCTGACTCTGACCGAGCTCGAAGGCGGTACGGTTCTGAAAGGTCGGCGAGAGCAGCGGGAGGGTTTTTGCGGCGGCACCCTGTGGGCATTCGTTGATCAGGGTGTTGACGGACTCGGAGTAGTCGGTGAAGTCCACCGAAAGCACTTGGTCGGCGAGTGATGGGCTGTAATCGCATATGAGTGTGCCGAAGTTGTTGCCGATGAGTTGGGCGTCATCGTCACTGAGACAGTAGCTGCGCTTCTCCACATCGCGAGTGACGAGAGGGGATGCCAATGCCGAGACGGCGAGAAGGGAGAAGCTGGCGACTGCGGCGAACGAAGGCATTCTTGATAGATGGTGGGTTTGTATGAAGGAAATTGCTTTTGGTGCTGGGAATTGCTGAAGCAAAGATGCTTTTGCTTGAAGTCGCTGAATGTACACTGGAAGACTGGATGCTGAAGGAGAGAGTATCGTGACTTACAGCGAGCGGATGCCGAATAATATACACAACAAATGCCTGTCGCGAGGCTGTATGCTCAGCACAAACGGCGAGCTGATGCTATTCCTGCCATGCAACGGGCCGTAAGGAAGTGCACGGGACTGTACTGCGGTTCGTCCGGCGAATCTCATCAGACAGCGGTTGCAAGATTTGGACGTTTGATAGACGGCCAAGCCACCGCAAGATCATCCTCTGCCATTCTGGGTCAATGATGGGCTGTGTGTGGGCTGTCGGTGTCAAAGGAAGAAGCGAGGTGAGGCTGAGCGTGATGGAATAAGCGGCTAAGCTTCCGGTTCCAGCTCAAGATAGAATAGAGTTCGACGCTGCTTAGCCTCGAAGTATATGTTTCCGTCACACGTGCGCCAGGCCATGTGGTTTCGTGCTGAGGTTGAATCTATTCTCACCTCTTGCGCTTACCGGCACATCTACAGGCGCAATGCTGCGCCATTCGTGTATCTGGTTTCGTTTTAGTCGTTGTTCTGACCGCCTCGCAAAGCGGTAGTCGATAGATGGTGCTACCAGCATGTCAAAATGGCAGAAGTGGTATTAAGCCTCGCTAGACTGTCGAACATACAATGCTGGTTTATACCTCGAAGCCCACAATGCTTGGCCGGCTGGATCATGTCACCACCAATAACTGTATGGCGAAGGACTGGATCTGAGTGTAAGGTAACGACAAGGGACTCTTGTTCAATCATGGCTGGGGCCATCGATAAGCTCTGGCACGACGCGGGACAAGCGCTCGAGTATGGCAATGGATGGTCCGGTAAAAGCCTCGCCAATCATGAATCGCATTTCTCATTGACCTTGATAGCATGAGCTCATTGTATTTGAAGCTGAGTTCAGTGCCTGGTCATATGAAGGCTCCTACTCAAGACCAATTGCAGCACCTTCGGAGTCATTATGGCTGGCGCCTGGACATAAGAAACCACCCGTAGCAAGGTCATTTCAGCATGATGCTTTTTCTCGAGTTCGTACATCGTGCCATCGTTCGAGCGTGAATCATGCTTCGTTCTCCTCCGGCATGCCGCCTGGTATGAGCTTCTTGCCATCAGCCTCGAGTCGTTTGCAGAAGAATAAGCTTCAGAGAAGCAGAACTCACCATGCAGACGTTGTTTCCGTTGAGTAGTATTTTCGGCAATTTCACTTGCGCACCACTGTAGTCGCTACACGAAGGGTCAGGTGTGCATCGCTTGCCTTGACAGGGGAATACCCACTATTCAGTCACGTCTTCGAGCACCATATCTGAAGGCACGTTAGCCAACTTCCTGAACGGATATCTGCCCCATGCCATACTTACTCACGAAGTCGTCGAATCCAAGCAAAGTGCCGCTGAATTCTGCAAGAACATGATAAGTTGAGTGAAATGGGAACTGAGGGAATCGTCGAGCAAACCTTTGTCACTTTTCATGATGACTCGTATAGGAGATCCCACGCAACGATCGATCAGCTCGAGCGGGAGCAACTGTGATGCCATGATTTGATATGAGCTGAGGCCTCTGGGTGTAGTAATGGAATGCGCTGGCGTTAGCGATATAAAAGTCCATGTATGCAGTTCGCTTTTGGGGACTGGAATGCACGATGCGGAAGACCGCCGCGCTAGTAAACGCTCGACGACATTATTATTGACTGACTCGCTACAAGTTTCAAAGACATAGGCTTTCACACTTCAACACCATTCAATATTCTGCTAGCATTCCGACGTTCTAGATCTCTACGCTGTCTTTCCTGCAGCTCCAGTATTCAAACGCATGGAGGGGGAATGTCAACTCAGCGCAATGTGACAAGCACTGCGAGGTTCTGCTTGGGATGGCAGACCCATGCGACAGAAGTCTCCGTACCACTTCCATCGATAGATCCGATAGAGGCACCACTGCGGCTGCCCTCTCTACGCCCACTGAATCGAAGATGGGACAGATCTCGTGGCCTTGCGATTGGTGACGCACGTCACAAAGTCCACCATGAGCGTACATGGAGGCCCGGGAGCGCCATCGTGGTGAACAGCTCACCATCCGCCAAACGTACCTTTGCGTCTCGTCCACCTCCTGGAAAGCGGCCCATACCTCAAGAGCTCGACCAGTTCATGGTGTCGAGGGAGGAGCCTCGGGGGGTCATGGGAGACCGGAATGTCATCGCCAAAACCATTGCCGAACGCAACGATGCCCAAAAAGAGCGAGATCTCGCCCGAGCCAAAGAGCAGCAGGCCAAGCAGCTTTTGGCACGTCTTCAGACAGACACCACTGCTAAGCTCGAGCAAGCTAAGACCGAGATCAAACAGCTCAAAGCCCGCAACGCTACCCTAGATCAACAACGAATGGACGTCTCCCGGGAGCGAGACCTTGCCCAGAAGAATGGTAATGAGAAGAGTCGGGCCTTTATAGCAGCAGAGAACAAGGTCGCAACACTGATAGAACAACATGCTCTTCTCGAAAAGGAGTTCTCGGAACACCAAGCAGAGGTTGTCAAGCGTCACCACGAGCGCACAATGGAGCACAAAGCAGTAACAGACGATCTGCTCAAGCAAGTAGAGGCTCTTGCTCCTGCCCAAGAATCTCTACGTGCTCGAGAACTGGAGGTTGACGCCCGAGAAGAACAAATGGTGGAAGAGAAGCAAAGACTGCTGCAACAATACTCGGACGATCTCGTCGCGTTCCGCTCCAAGCTTCGCAAAGAGTATGAGGAAAGTGAACTTGTCAAGGATATACGAAGTCGACACAAGATAGTTGAGGATGACCAAACAGCACAGATGCAAGTCGAATGGGAGCGGATTCAGAATCGTGAGCGGGAGCTTCGTGCTGAGTCATTGGAATCGGAGGCGAATCTCACTACAGAGCTTGATGAGAGAGTCCTTCATCTTGAGAACAAGGTCGTGGAAACGCAGAATGCGGTCCTTCAAGCTTTGAACCAGCGGCGCGAAGATCGTGCTGCGCGCAGGTCTCAATACGAAGATCATCGCAGTCTCTTTACATCCGTTCTGAAGGTGGATGTACTGAAGCCGTTTGCGAACGTTAAAGCAGAATTAAAACGTAGGCTCGCATACTTGCCGTTCAGCCCGGCCTATCTGGATAGCATCAAGAATAGCAACCCTTGGTTCACGATCAAGTATCCCCACCTGGTCTCCCGATTACAGCGTTATGGACATGCCCGGCGATCTGAAATCAACGCCGAGCTAGACGCGGCGCGACTCTTGGTCCAGCAAGTCGAGCTTGCCCGAAGGACTTTCGAGGGATACGCTCATTACTCTAGGGAGACCACGCGGTACTTTCGGCTTACGCCTGTACCGAATAATTTCGACAAAACCATGCTCTTATACAGAGTGTCTCTTCTACAGCACCTACGGGAGGAGGTTTCCCGGTGCACAGCTGCTGTGAGGACACTAGGAGGCAGCGTTGCAGCGAATCCTTCAGTTTTGAGTCGTGTCATCGCAGAGAAGCAAGCAAGGAGGATATTCTCAAGATCGCATGCTTTTCTGCTCCAGGTGGCTAGAGCAAAAGCTACCCAGGCCATGCAAGATGACAGTTACTCGAAGAAGGTCGCATTCAGGATGTTGCATGAACAGCAGGAGAAATTCCAGCAGGCCTTGTTCCAAATACCCCAGCAGTCATTGTCCACTGCAGAGCACGAGAATCTGAAGAGGACAGCTACTGAAGTCGGTAGCCTACTCCGCCAGTTCGAAGCAGAAGTTCAGAAACGGGCCATGTTGCAGCAGAGGCTTCACCCGGAGCTCGTCGTGAAGGAAGAAGAGGACTTCAAACATTGGTCATTAAAAGTTCATAACGAATACATGACCAAGGCGCGAAGCGAAGTTGGGGCCGTGATGTCGGCCGCTCAAAAAGAACTGCCGCGTGTCGTACGACTGCCACTTACCCAACGACAGCCTGGACCGCAAGCAAGACTGCGCAACGTCACGAAGTCTAAGAATCCTGCAATTGTGGCCATCAGGTCAGATCGAATCACCAAGCGGCGGTCAAAGAAGATTGGGGCGATGAGCGATACAGAGGTGAAGCGAAAGATCGAGATTTTCAAATCGGAGCTGTCGAGGTTAGGTCAGGAACGTTACTCCCCGAACGGCCGAATCCACCCTGGAGTCAGCAGTGTGACCCATTATCTAGAGGAATACGAAAGCGAGCTGAAAAAGCGTCGAGCGGACAAGGAATCGATTCCTACCGAATCACCAGGCCAGCGCAGCTTGAATTTGAAACCAAGCGCGTCGAGGCAAGCGCGACATGGGCTTAGTCATACAGCCAACTTCCACAACAACTGCTTCGACAACATCGATATTGCCTACATTAATGCTCGTTCTTCTCTGATGCCGATTCTGGAGCATAACGCTCTTCACGAGTCCGCTCCGCCGGCTGAGCATGCAGTGAGGAGCACATCACGCTTCGAATCTGCTCCACATCAACGGGACGTAAACGCTGCAGACCCGCCTGGAATGAGTACCACGATGGATGAACAGTCTCCCGGAGATGATCCGAGTAGTGCTGTTACGGGCTTGGAAGACGCCGCCGGCAGTCTCGCTTTATCTGACTCTAGCACCGGAACAGACACTGACTCTCCATATTGCTCCTCGGTTGCGCTCTCGCCCGAGTCAGAGTCAGGTTGCGAGGAACAACAAGATGGTTCCCGTGCCGAGTCAGACGTTGCATTGACCTATCATATACCTGCCCAAGACTACCGTGCAGCCGTGAAGGCATCTCGAAGCACGGACGCGGCGTTCTGGACATACAGGATGTACATGAATGCCGATGGCGCGAGGCCCACCTTACATTACTGTACTAAATACGACCAAGCGGAAGAGCAAGCGCAGCATTTTGTTGATGAGGCTGTTCTTGGGTTCGACCTGGAGTGGGAAATTGGCTCGACAATGAATTCCAGCATCAAAAACAGTGTTTCACTCGTTCAAATTGCATCCGAAGACAAGGTGGGACTCTTCCAGCTCGCCATGTTCAAGGGCGACACGATCGAGGAGCTCATGCCCCCGACATTGAGGGCTATCCTAGAATCGGACAAAATCATTAAAGCAGGTGTCAACATTTCTGGAGATGCTTCGCGCATGGAAAGGTGTCTCAATGTGAAAATGAAGGGTTTAATGGAACTTAGCCATATGTTTAAGGTTGTCACATTGTCCGAGCAAGAACCGCACAAGGTCAATCGAGCACTTGTCAGTCTGGCAGAGCAAGTCGAGAAGATCCTACTCCTGCCGCTCAAGAAGGACAAAGTGCGCACGAGTGCGTGGTCGAAGCGGTTGAATCATGTTCAGACGGAATATGCTGGTACCGATGCCTACGCTGGCTTTCAGCTCTATCACGCACTCGAGCAGAAGAGGAAAGCCATGACGCCTAAGCCTCCACGACCAGCCTATTACGAGCTGCAGGAGCCGCTTGTGCTAGGCGATGGGACCGTAATCAAAGTAGTCCCGAGACGGGCTGGCAAGAAGAGAGCTATTGCGGACGACGAGGCATTGTCTGAAGACGAATTCTTTGATGCGGTTGAAACGCAGGAAACGTGTGAAGGCGAGGTCTTGGATGATGGGTCATGTACACCATTCTCTCCAGTGGAAGCTGCGTATCCTATACTTCCGTCGGCGGGAATCGATGTTCATATGTTGCGAAACGCGAACGCGAAGCTGTTCTCTACGGAGGAGAAAGCTTCTTACGACCCAAACACTCCACAATTGCTCGACTCAAACGAGCGAGGTGAAGTACACGAAACAACACTGCCGCCACCTTCAACCAATACTGCCAACGATGCTGCAGCTGAGATATTCTCCTCCAACACGAAGGTCAGGTCCACCACTCGTAAGTCTCCGCCAGATACACCAGAGATGACTCTTGCGACATCCTGGACGGATACCTGGCTAGCCTCCAAACATGACGGAGAGGTCTCGAAGGCCGGACCTGCCACTCTCCGCGTGTACCACCTCTGGCACATGCAGAAGTTGGACATTCATCGAGTTGCAGAATTGGCTCGGGAGCCATCGTTGATGCCGAGCACTGTTGCGACTTACATCATGACGGCTCTTTGGCAGGAGCGACTACCCTACGATTCAGAACGGGTGCAAGACGTTCTCAAGCATTTGCCCCGAGCAGTTTCTGACAAATATGAGAAATTCTTGTCGAGGCGAAAACATCCGGAGGGATCATATTTCGGCAAGCCTTAGAAACATATCACTTGTGGACCTGCATTCTCCGCTCTGTCCTTTGCGCGATCTCATATGAGTATAGATATCCTTAAGCATGCGACTAGGATTCAGTGAGTAGTTTTGATCGACCTATTCGGTATCTGTGCTACCCTTCATCCTACACATCATCTTGCCAAGGTCAAGGCCGTTTTTGATGCCTCTGACCAGTGACATGCGCCACGAAACGCCCGTGCCATGCTATCCACTTGCGAAGTACGTGATCGCTAAGTAGATAAATTATAGTACACATACCAGCCATGCGTGACTTGTTTCATTTGGCTGTGCCGCCTTCTCTGGTGTGTTACCATGTCGGCCATCCTCATCATCATTCGAATCTGCTCATTCACAGTAGTCCGACTAATCTTGTCTGCTCTTCAGTAGCCTCTTCGTCACCTTGTCTTTCTCAATGATGTATACATGCGCGCCCCAACCGGAGAGTGCATCGCGATCGACGGCATTCAGCAGCGCTTGGGATATGGTCTCGAACAGATCGTCAGGTGCAAGATCGGGTTCCCACAAGCCTTCACAGGTACCGAAGAGTTGATCGCTGGCAGTTCCCGAGACAATGAAGTCTTTGGCGAAGTCGATGCAGCCGATCGAGTCGAAGCTACACGAAGCACGTTCCTCGTCAGCGCTTGATCTTCCTATACATGGATGGTCGCACTGCTGGTCTAGAACCTCTTACTTACCCACAGATGAACGGCTTCCCACTCGTCTCATTGATACCCGCAACCACCGGACTGACGAACCACGGGCCAAACCTCCGCTCGTACAATGAACTGCTGACCAGGTTCGCGAACGTTTGTGGTGAGATGTCTCGCTCCTCGCGTAGACGGTACATGTTGACTTTGTAGCGGAACAGCTCGCTCACGGTGCTGACATCGGTCGCGAGACCTGTGAGACCGAGAAAGGTGGAGGGCCCGAAGCCGAAGATCTTGGGGAAGTCGTTGGACACAGTCAACGCCTGGAGTCCTAATCGTAGATCACAGGCGATGGCTACACAGTCTTTGCCAACCATCGCTACACAAGCACCGCCATCTAGGAGGAATTGTCAGTTCAAATTGTGAAGCTGCTTGGGAAGCTGTGTTTCCATACTGATGGCGAAGGGCGAAGACATGTTTGGAGGTTGCGTCCAGAAGACTCAATGACCCTGGGAGATGTGTGTGGATGATTGAAGGAGGGTATACACAGCTCGATATTTGTTGTATGCGTGCGTAAATGGTAGTGTTAAGGTCGTGGCTTCGTCGTGTGATGTCGTCCTTCAGGCAATCGAGCTTCGTATGCGCGTAGTGTCGAGCTCTCCACGGTCATGGTACGTCACGTGATCTTGAAAGCACCTCCGCTCGCCGCAATACATTCGTCTACCACCACAACCCTCTATACTAGTGTCACGACATCAGCTCGACAGGGATGGCGACAACACACATGTCTCTCGCAAGAGAGCTACCGAAACCATTGCTTCAGTTCTTCGCACGGTTCCCGCCTCCACAAATCATCGGACGAGCAGCAGCAATAACACAGACGACCTCACCCATAAGAAATCTAGAAGACTCAACATCATCAGAATCCAATGACACCACAAAAACCTCTCTACCCACATCAATAGCACCGCAAGGCCTCCTCGCGCCCGAAACCAGTACATGGAAGACCAACCCCTTCCTGCCCTTCCGCAACCCCTCCACGGGCATCTGGCATGGTCCGCACTACTCGCTTCGACGACAAGCCGAGCTCTTCCGCCTCGCGGAGTCGCACAACGTGCTCTCGCTCATGCCGCCGTCAGCGAAGCACCCGGAGATCAAGGAGCAGAAGCGCATCCTCAACGGTCTGCGGGTCAAGGGCACGGGGGTGGGCCAGAAGGTCAAGGGCAAGTACTGGGAGCGCACGCTGCGGTCGCGTCTGGAGCAGCGGCGGAAGGCGATGGAGATGATGCCCGATATGATCCAGTTGTGGAAGGAGAGGGGTCATGGTCGGGGATGGAAGAAGTGGCCGAAGGGGAAACATGGCACGGGAGAGGTATTTGATCCGGATCTGCGGCATGCGTGGGTCAATGAGCGGCCGCCCAGTGCGATGAAGTGAGACCTGGAGTGCTTCATTGCGTGAGGCGTAGCATCCTGCGTCTTACCGAGATTGGTGGCAATGTCATGTGAGGTGGTAAGGAGGGGCTTCAGCACGAACAACATGCTATGGCGTGGGATTATTTCGATTCAAAGCTCCTACTTTCCAGATGGTCATGAGCTTCGAGGGCTCCGCGGCATGATTCCCGAATTGGAGCAGCTCTGGCGAAGCTGTATATCATTTCCAAACGAGGAATCGCAGCATCGGCATGGGATACACAGTTCGGGAGAGGCAAGACCGCATGCATCAAACATCATGTATACATGTATCATTACTCTATGTATAACAATCATGACTCGTAACAAGCGACGACTCATGTCAGCCTTCCATATGATACCTCTGACGTAAGATATTGTACATGAGCAACCCCTTTCTGAGTTGTCGACGAGCTGACAGCATTCAGCTCTCCTTACGTTGCCATGGTGGCATCGTTCTGTCTCTGATCCGCAGCCTCCGCCGCTAGATATCTATCCACTTGAGCTTGCAGAGCAACACCATTAGCCAGCGTCGTTCCATGGCCTCCAGCCTCTCCAAAGAGGCATCTCCACAAATCATCCTTGCCAACCATTTCACCGCCGCCTTTTTCGCCTACGAGTAGCTTTGCTAGCGGAGCCGATTGGAGTTCTGCACTGTTAGCAACGTCAAGCAGGTCCTCATGTACAAGCTGGCTTGGGCCGGGGGTCGTGGCACGAGACTTGTCTTTCGTCTCCACAAAGTGTTCCCGAGAACGAACGTGGGCCAGGCGCCGAGCAACTGAGATCTCGTAGATGGCTTCTTCGACTGTGTCGTTGATGAGGTACATCCATACGGTGGTCGCGCGCGTTTGACCGATGCGATGGACTCGGGCGATGGCCTGCAGTTCCACAGCCGTTTGGATGAGTGGCTCGCAAATGAATACATGTGTTGCATTGACGAGAGTCAAGCCAGAGGAGTCGGTCTTCGCATCCAGGAGCAGACAATCGATGCTAGGATTGTGGCGGAACTTCTCAACCGCGTTGGGTTTGCCAAGTCTGCTGTAGCCCAACTTGAAGTCTGACAGAGCTGTTCCCAGGACGTCCAAGAATTCACGATATTGAGAAAACACTACGGACTTGGCGCCAGGATCGTGCTCGCGGATCCACCGGAGGTGTCGACCAAGAGTGTCGATCTTGGTACCATAGCTGGCCGGTAGGTCAATCGCTTTGATCTCGTCCAGAAGCTTAGCGTCAACGCCTGAATAGATTGCCTTGTCTTTCGATAGTGATTTCGGGCTGTCTTCTGTATTCCATGAATGTTGCGCTTCCTCCTGTGCTCGTGCTTCCATTGGCTTGTACGTTATGTCGTGGAAGTCAGCTAGAGCAAGTCTACGCTTACATATTGGACATGTGCGATGTTGTTGCCACCAGAAAGTGATGCACTCCTTGCAGTATTGATGAGCACAGACAGTGATGACCCCTGTAGAGATCGGAGAACGGCAGATAACACAGTCTTCTGGTGTAGTGTTCTCGCGTAGGTGGAGCAGGAACCTGCTTCTTGTCTTCAGGACCTGGACGGCTGAAGCCTGCTGGTCTCTCTTCAATGTGGCTGACTGCAGCGCTTCCATGTCCAGATCTTCATCGAGCTCGTCTTTGAGAGGGGCTACCGCGTCGGAAAGCTCCTGTAGCTGACGGTAGAACTCGATACGTTGGTTCTGCGTAGATCGAAACAGGTCGATGACCTTCTCAGAATTCTCCAGGGCTCTGGTATATTCTGCAAACGTCTTCTGCAACATTGACAGATGTTGTCGAATCAAATGGCGCTCATTGTCTTGACGGGTCCCTCCTTGCCACTCCATAGCATTTTCCATGGTGCGAGCTTCTTGGATGAGCCCCCGGATTGAACCAGCACTTTGCACACGATTCTTGAGTGCATTACGTTTGGCCATCAGGTTAAGCAGCAATTCAGGCGCGTGTACGACAACGTCGTGCTCCACATCAGGGTCGAGATACCACTTAGCATCGCGCACAAGCGTCTTTGCTTCATGATCGATGAGAGGTGCGCCCTCGCCGGTGATACATGTATTCAGATCTGCTAGTAGAGCCTTCAGCACGTCGAAATAAACATAGAGCTTGTCCTGCTGCTTGGTAGACTCCTCGTACTCGTCACCAGTCGTTTCGTTGCCGTCCTCTTCGTCGACCAGGTTTTTCACAAGGTATTCTGCCATCTGGGCGGACCATTCTGCAACCAACTTCGCTTGTTCTGTGATCAGGTCGAAAAGAGGATAACTCTTCTCTACAATCTTACGATTCTCAATCCCACCAGTCGACTTTAAGTCTCTGATTTGTGGCATGTCGATAGGATTGCCCACGAGCTGTAGATCCTTGATTCTGCACATAAAAGCCTCGGCTATGCGTGTTGTGTCCCTTAAGATCTCCCGACGAAAAGATTTGGCAGAGTCATACAGCCTGATTTCTTGCTCTTCTAGCTCTCGAAAACGGTCAGTATCCGGTGTTGTAAGGTTCGAATCATCTTTGATCCGGAAATACGACGTGGCGCAGAAGAAGCTACACACGTGCTGCAGCTGCAGTGCCGTTCGTAGAATCTTTCTTAGCTTAGTGAGCTGGTGCGAAGTGTCCGTCAAATCGTCCACGTCAGTGTCAATACTGCCCTCGTCTGGTAAATCTGCTGCGGCCAGGACATTCTCGAGGCGTTCCCTAGCTTCAGCAACAAAACCCTCACTTGTTGTCATGGCGTTCTGGTAGATTTCCAGTGCCTTCTCCGCCCTATGCAGGTCGTCCTTATTGTTGCCTAGAATGTGCGCACGAAGGAGCTCCGACGTCACGACCGCACGCTCCTCGAACCTAAGATTGGTCTCAGTCTGTTCGATCATGACCTCCAGGACTTCAGCAACTGTTCGAAGAAGGCCTCGACCCCGTCCCAGGGCTTTGCGGTTTCGAGCTCCAACCTGCGGATGTAGGCAAGTCTGGCGGAGACGCGTCAACCAAGTGCGCATGATATCAATCGTCGCAGAATTTTCTGGGTCCCATGAATCTGATTGAGGAGCACCATTGCGATCAACGCCGACCTCTTCGCACATCTCGTTGAACAAACCATGATAGTGCTGCTGCTCGACAGCTGTGAACGGCATGGTCATAACCACACGCTTTTGTGGGGGGAGCTGAAGCTCCTCGCGTACTTGTGCTTTTGTGTGACGCAACGAGATTTCAGAGAAGATGCGGCGGAAAAGATGTCTGTTTTTGGCAATGAGATGGGGCCACAGTTTTGGGTTGTCGCAGAACGGGCGATGTCGCAAAAATAGAAGGAGACCTTGAAGGTCAGCAGCGTCCTTCTTCAATGGTGTACCCGAGACCGCCCAGCTGTGCACTCGAGGTAGCCGGCAAGCGACACGTGCGGCGGCGGTGACTCCGGTTTCTATCATCTGAGCTTCATCAAGAATGATCCTCCACCATTCTATTTCAATCAGAGGACTCCGTTTTCGTTCAAATTTCCGAGAGTGGCGCATATTGCGCTCTGGCGGATCTTCTGCAAAGTGGACTTCTTTACGTAGAACTTGATATGTTGTCAAAACCACGTCGAATTCTTTGGAGAGATCCTCGATCGTCACCAACTGTTTCTTGGCAGTCGTAGTGCCAGCGGAGACGCCTTCGTAATAATGAACTCGCAGGGAAGGTGCGTGTCTGCTTATTTCCGACTTCCATTGTTCCAAAATCGACGAAGGAGAAATAATGAGCGTTGCTCTTGATGGTACAGTTGCTGGACTCTTGTCGGCAGAGGGGCTGGATGACTCGGGCGCATACGTTCGGGGATGCAGTAGAATCAAAGCCATCAACTCCACAGTTTTTCCTAGGCCCATCTCTTCTGCAAGTATACCACCTGACAATGGCATCTCGGCAGTGGGGGGATGCCGAGTCACAATCCCCTGATAATGGTTCACAAAGCATGGTTGATCATAGATATCTCGGTTTTCAGTAATGAACTTCACCTGTTCCGATTGTCTCTCACTAGAGGTACGACGCTTGAGCTGTCGTTGATCGTAGGTGACACCTTCTCGACGCAGCATCCAGGCAACAGCTCGTCTTTGGAAGGGATACAACGTACTCTCCAGAACGTCGTCAAGTCGATCGTTGCAATCGACATCTCCATTCGGCACATGGACCGCATCGTAGAAATCTTGTGGCGACCATTTTCGACTCTGATCCACTCCTTCTTGTGCCACATCTGGAAATTGCCGATCCAGGACATCGTAATCCGGGAACCTCTTTCGAGAGTCAACCGGAACGTTGGCAGGGAAAGCAGAAAGACCAGATTGCCAATACAATACTGCACGAAAACGAACAGCAGTGGGTAGCTGTCCGCGACGCCATGTCAAGGTGAATCGATTTGTCGTTGCAGGCCTACTTGAATAAGAGCGATGTCGTGAACGACCTGAAAGGATTTCGAATGGTATGAAGTGCTGGAGCTCTTCAACCAATTGGGATGTACGGCTGTTGAAATGAATGTGCACAACAGGGCCATTTGGCCTATTAGACAAAACAAGACGGTACTCATGGTCGGTCCCGCCCTCGTTGCTGACGAGGTTGAGGCTACGAAGCTCTACATCGATAAGATCACCATCGCCGAGATCCAAGTTGGCAGCGCATTCATCTGGTTCCAGAGCCTCGGTGATCAGTGTCTCCGGGAAGTGAAGGTCGGCAGTGATTTGCGCAATCGCAATTTGCGATCCTTGAGGATCGATCGATGAAGTTTCCGCGAATTTCTGATTGTCGAGTTTCTGTCGCTTCGTTGGTGGTTCTGCAGCATGATCCCCAGAGGCGGCGCGCTCCAAGAACCATCTCATCGGAGTGAACGAGCCTGGTTCGACCAGTACCACTTTTCCATCCGCCGACGTGACAGAGGTCGATAGAACCGACACCACCTCATGACGCTTGATGTGCGCCATGATGGCCAGAATGAAAGTGAAGGTGGGAGACAGCCAAGAGAACAGAGGGATAAAGGTAGCCAAGGAGATATAATACCTGTTGGAAGTAGTTACCTTAGGGTTGGAGTCGGCAGGCAGCAATCCGGCAAGCCAGCCGAAGCCCTAAGACCACCTCCCGCCCGGACGCGCTTGCTGGAGCTGCCTGCGACGTTGGACATGAAGTAATGTTTGACGAGTCTCATGAGCTGTAATACAGTACCTCTACAAGTACCATTCGCAATCAACACCAAGCTCCATCCTCGAACTTTGCGATCATTTGTGCAGATTACGAACCCATCTTCGATTTCTCCCGTGGCCGGACGCCTCTCCTCGAATCATGATCTCGCACACAACTGGCATGCTTGGTGAAGGTAAGAGTACTGGCCGAGGCCTTTCAGTATAGGTACTGATGAACTCCACCAGATGGCATCCACGTCGATATGAACCATCTCAAGTCTGGCGAAGTGAACTTGGGAACGTCCATTATGGCCATCAACTTCAAGGACGGAGTGATACTGGGAGCAGACAGCAGAACAACCACGGGGGCATACATCGCGAACAGAGTGACGGACAAGCTTACACAAGTGCACGACACGATCTGGTGCTGTCGATCAGGATCAGCAGCGGACACTCAAGCGGTCGCGGACATTGTGCAATACCACCTAGGCATGTACGGAGTCACCAACGACGAGACTCCCACCACACAAACGGCAGCTGCGCTGTTCCAAGAGCTATGCTACGACAACAAAGACTCTTTGAGCGCAGGCATCATCATCGCTGGCTGGGATCATAGACATGGTGGGCAGGTGTACTCGATCCCACTTGGCGGCTCCCTCCACAAGCAAGCATATGCCATTGGCGGTTCAGGATCGACCTACATTTACGGTTATTGCGACGCGAACTGGAAGGAGAACATGGACGAGGCAGAGGGCATTAAGTTTGTTAAAGGAGCCTTACAGGAGGCCATCAAGTGGGACGGCAGCTCCGGTGGTGTGATTCGGATGGTCGTGTTGACGGCCAAGGGCGCCATCCGTCATCTGTACCTCCCAGATCGCAACTACGAGGGCCCTGGGACGGACAAGCCGTAAGACTTGATGCTATGAGCGATGTGATCAAGCTGGCTCGAATATGAGGTAAACGGCATGTACTTTGATACTGTATACTAGTATACGACAAGATACTTAGCCTGTGATCTATGGCTCATCTTGCGCATGCCTTGGTCGGCGTCCTCAAGTGCACAATGCAGCTTGGCGACACTTCACCATGCGGCCATGCTGATGATTCGTCATGTTGTATATGTAGCAATATCTGACATGTGGCTCGCATTCACCAGGACTAGAATGCATGGTTGCACGATCTCTTCATGTACTTAAGCAGTGATGTCCGCACATTGTATACAGGACACGAAGATTGAGAGGTTCATCTATCACAACATCTATGTCAACTAGGTTGGTTCGTATACACTTCAGGTGCGGTAAACATGTCTGCTCGTAAATCGTAATGATGCATGGTCCCGTTTCATATTCGCCGCGCAAGTTTACCCAGACCCTGGCTCTTCCGACAGCTCCCCCAGCCTAGCAGACTGAACTCTGCCGTTGCGCCTGTGGACGATAAAATTATTAGAACCATCTTTCGACTCACGAGAGACGCTTTGCTTACCTCTGCCCCTGCGAGCCTAGTGCAAACACAGCGCGGATACAACAATCAGATTGACGACATTGACAACGAGACCGAGGCTGTCCCGGTATGCTACCTCATCGTCCATCACAGCAGATCAGGTACGTTGGGCTGCTAGCTACAGCTCGCGCCCCAACTGTTGGACTGTATTGCGTTATGTTGCGTCGCGTTCCCTCTGTGGCCATCATCGAAACATCGTCACCGCCTTTCCCTTTGCCCCACCCCTGTACAACACCATTATTACATCCTCCCACTCCTTCTCCTACGTCAAGAGTGGGAACCGACGTTGATTCACTACGTTCCCGGCAGTTAGGTCTGACCGGCCGTGCTGCTTACCTCGAATCTATCGTTACCGTTGTGGGCATAAGGCTGCCGCCGGAAGTCAAGTCAGTGGCGCCGCGGTGCTGTGAATACCGCTGGTCACTTTCACATGCCGCATCCTCACCAGCACGTGTTTCCAGACGTCCACTACATACCTTTCTCTACCGCTGAAACATCTCTTGCACTCGACACATGGCCCTGACGTTTACATCTCATCTGCACTCATACATCCAATGCTCGTGGATCGTGGTTCAGACAGCTCAAGCTCGATTGCCCCGCGACTAATCTCAGCACCTCACTCCAGATAGCTTCGCCCGCTTCCGCCGATGCCTTGATATGGGTTCCGTCGTACTCGACGCGGTGAACTCGTTCTTCGGTCACCCCTCCACCGATCCGCACGCCGCCTACTCCACTCGGGAGACGTCACTCGTGCCCGGCCAAAGCACGACAACGACCAGGCCAAGCCGGACG
This sequence comes from Microcyclospora pomicola, assembly GCA_002786065.1. Classification (NCBI taxonomy): domain Eukaryota; kingdom Fungi; phylum Ascomycota; class Dothideomycetes; order Capnodiales; genus Microcyclospora; species Microcyclospora pomicola. The sequence goes on from NHNY01000001.1 coordinate 1,451,323, forward strand.
CCGTCACGATCGCGCACACCTATGTCCGCGTCTGGGCAGCGAGCAACGAGCTCCACCACCACCCAGTCTCATGGACACTCCTCTCAACCGCATACACCGCGCGCGTCGCATTCGAATGTGCCGCCCTCTGGTCCTCCGCTAGTCCTCACTTCAGCACCACCGGAATGCAGTGACGCTCTTGGCCATGGTCGACCAGGTGGGAATGATGGAACTGCTACCTCGGCGCGGCAATCACGATCCAAGAAGATCAAAGTTCGGGATCTAGAACACATCCAAAGTTTTGCAACAGAGGACATGGGCGCTTTCTCTGAGCTCGAGAGCCGCAGCCGATCAAGATCTCGTGGACCAGCCGACGATGGTCCGCAGTATGAGATCAGCGAGATGAAGGTGGAGCATATAATAGAGATGGTCGCCGGCCTTCTTACCAAGATCACACATACAAATGATCAGCAGCACGAACATCTTCATCGCCAGTCACATCTGGAGAACACGTCACACTTAACAGCACAGACCAGCAGCGTACTGGCATTTCACGGGAAGAATGTGCCCAGTATCACCATACTCAGCTACCTGAGCAGGATTAATAAGTACTGCCCTACGAGCTACGAGGTGTTTTTGAGCTTGCTGGTATATTTTGATCGGATGACTGAGCGTGTGAACGCGGGACCGATGCAGAGTCTCAGAAAAGCGAGCCAGCAATCCATGAAGTATCAGCAGAGCCCTGGCAGTTCTCAAGAGTCATTGAGTTCTGATAGAATGGAGGGCGTCACAGCGACGAACCCTCAAGGCACACAGACAGCAACGCCACCGTCTTCTGGCTCGTTGGAACATGCCAAAGAGCAAGGTGTTCCTGGCACGCCACATAGCCGGCCGCAAGAGGATGCTCGCATACTTTCTGAGCCATCGCTTGACATGTACAATCTCTCGCATTTCTTCGTCGTGGATAGCTTTAACATCCATCGACTGGTCATTGCGGGCGTCACTTGCGCCAGCAAGTTCTTCTCGGATATCTTCTATACCAATTCGAGATATGCAAAGGTGAGTGTGCTGGACTGGGACTCATAACTAGAGACTGGCTCGGCAGTGTACTGACTGCGCATAACAGGTGGGAGGTCTGCCACTTCCGGAGCTCAACCACCTCGAGCTGCAATTCCTGCTTCTCAACGATTTCCGCTTGTCTGTGCCCGTGGAAGAAATCGAAGCTTACGGCACAATGCTCGTGGAGTTCTACGCTCGCGAGGTTGTAGCTCAACGAAAGGCAGAAACGGACGCTGCGATGTCCAGTCGTTCGCTCAGCGAAAGTTCATCCGATAGCACCGCAACTGTACAAGCAGCAGGATGAGAGGTTCTTCTCCCAGCTTGACGTTGAGACTCCCGAATCCGTTCTACTGGACGTACAACAACACACCTTACAAGCAATCCCAGCTACTGGACTGCTCACATTGTCGCCATGGACAAAGCAGTTCTTTTCGCGCATTGCACAGGCAAATCGTCACACGAAAAGAACGACAAACCTTCCCTTCTTCGCAATGCCCTGAAGCCGCAACGCCACAACCTTCACCAATGATCAAACCCCGACTTTTTCAGAGCCCGACGAATTTGTCATCTCACACGAGACCAGCAACTTATAGAACTGTTTACTTCATGCACATTCTACGCCCTTCCTGCTTGCATTGGCGCTTGCCTTTATTCTATTCCAGAGTATACCCCATGATTTCAGCAGTACGGCAGCAAGGAAGAGATCATATCAAACGAGATGTCTTGGCAGTGGATGCGATGGACTGGGGGAGCTTCTGATCATGTGCTTTACTCTGCATGCGTTAGATTCCATGGTTCTTTGTTTCGGCATGCTTACTCGAGGATCGAGAGAGCTTGCGATGCTTGATGTTGCAGTGTCGCGACGAACGTTGACAGGATCGCTGGGCGTTTTCTGCTGCAGCGCAATAACGGCATTTATCTAGAAGACTGCTTACAATTTCTTACCCCTTTCGATCGTTCTGATGCGCAGTGTTCAGCTTCGATAAGCATTGCGTGAAATGTCATTCCATCAGTTGACTTGACTGCTAGAGCGCTCGCCTCGTACCCTAAGCTTCAACCATTAGATGCTGCAGACTTGGTACCGCTGCGCATTACTCGCCTCCGTACAACACACCCCTACCATGTCACAGGATGCCTTTTACTCGCCTTTACACAGCAAGACCCATCGCCGGCATTGATCACAGCCAATCGTGTTCGAGAGCTTCGGGATGCGCATGAATCAGACCACCCGGCCAAGGCTGACCGCACTCACCCGACACTCGGCTTGAGCTCCGGTCTGACGTCGCAAAGGACATGTGGAGAGATGTAATAGGAGGGAATGCACGACGAGATGGAGGACCTCGTCGTACGTGCCAGGTGGGTGGGCTTGGGCGTCAGCTGCGTGGCCATGTGCACGTTCGTTCGAGTCTGCGGTTCTTGGGAAATTTTCTATGTGATTGATGAGAATGGCAATATGTAGTCTGGGCATGCTCGGGCAGACATGTTGATATGGTATACAGTACCTAGGTAGGTAGGTATGGTGCAGACGAGGACTTGGATGATTAGACTTGCCGAAGCCGCTGCAGCGAGCGAAAGTTTAGGGGACGTTTGGCGGTCGATGGCCCAGGTCTACCCTCGCGAGATTCTCGTCGAGTGGCTTTGAGCAACGTGGGCCAAGGTGTGGCTACAGTATGTGCCATCGCGTCGGCCGGTGGCATAGATCTCCTATACTCGCCTCTCGGATCGAAACATCCATGGCACATCGGGACCGAGTGCAAAGCACGGGGATGGTCGGGAGGTGCCCTGTTCGCCGTGCCCGGCCAGGCCAGGCACAAGCCCAACAGTTCACCGCTGTGACGCTGCGCTTATTGGAAGGAAATTCTTGGTTTCAGGGCACGCAAGCCAGTCGTGACTTTTGTTACGCGCAATCAGCTCCCGGAATGCTTGCTGGCAGGACTTGTCGCAGTACAGTATCGTCCACGACATCGAAGTGCACAAGTTCATGTCTTCTCGCGTGTACGAGCCATGATATGATGCTGGTTTCATGATTGCGTGGGTTGGTTGTGCTTACCACGTCCGTGTGCAATTCTTCAGTCAACACCCAGTCCTTCCAAACAAGCAACCTGTACCTCACCTAGCTCGCTGTCCTTGTTCTTTTTCTTCACCATCAGCGTCCTTCATATACCCCTCCAGCAACTCCAACTTGTTCCTGATCACGGCACTGCCAACAACGCTCACGGCCTCGACCACACTTGATGAACTTGCAATATCCGCCAGAACCTTGGCCCATCCTTCGACCTCACCACCGCCATCACCATCATCATGGCGACCACGCTACATGTTTCACTGTAAGTCATGGACTCTCTCATATAATAGGCGGCGCGCACCATGGGACATCATCAAGCTCGAGGAGCACTTCCACCAATGTATATACCAAATCCTTTCACATATATATCACTGACGAAACAGCTTCCTCCCCAACACCATCGCTTTCCACAGCACAGAGTCCTCGTTGGATGACGAGCCACCGAGTCCGCTGTTCTCGTCCGTCAACCACACAGCATCGACCGTCGAGGTACCTGCCAGGTTAGATCAGCCAAGCTTACTGGCCGGACCAACGCCACCTTTGACCACGACTTCGAGGGAAGAGTACTTCACCACCAAGCATGCCGCCGCTGATTCACAAAAATTGATGTTCGCCAAACCTGGCGATCCTCGCTCGTTGGTACGGAGCGATCCTTCGGTGCCAGAATGGGGCTCGCAGGCCATTTTCAACCAGCCGAGATACAAGGCCGCACCATTGCCTTCTGGATCCATTCTCGATTTCGCCAAGGTTCACGATGAGCTCGTGGCCAAGCAGCGGGTCGAGGCTAGGAGGGTGACGACGGCGCCAGGTTCGCACGCCACCTCTCGCACGCAGAGTAAGGACCGCGCGTCTAGGGAGAAATCATGGACGGTGGAGACTGCAGTGCATGGCAACGGCGGCTTGACCAACGCTGTTAGATCTGCTGTCAACGCAGGTTCAGTGGATGCTACCTGGATTGGGACGGTAGGATTCCCTACCGATGAGCTTTCCTCATCTCTCAAGGATGACATCAGAAACAAGCTGATCGATGAGCACAACTCCATCGTTGTGTTCCCAAGTGACAAGGACCTCGATGGCCACTACGCACACTACTGCAAGACGGTCTTGTGGCCTATCTTCCACTACCAAGTCCCAGATCATCCAAAAAGCAAAGCCTACGCAGACCACAGCTGGAGCTTCTACCACAACGTCAACCAAGCATTTGCGACAGCGATCGTGGCCAACTACAAACGTGGCGATACAATCTGGATCCACGACTATCACCTCTTGCTCGTACCACATATGGTTCGAGAGAAATTGCCCGATGCCGAGATAGGCTTCTTCCTGCACACCGCATTTCCATCTTCAGAAGTCTTCAGGTGTCTGTCCACTCGCGATGAATTACTCAATGGCATGCTGGGCGCAAATTTGGTCGCCTTCCAGACTGATGAATACGCCACTCACTTCCTGCAGACATGTAGTCGTCTGCTGACCGTGGAAACTACGACGGAAGGCGTGCAGCTTGATGAGCATTTCGTCAACGTGACCAGCGAACCAATCGGCATTGATCCGGACGCCATTGAAATGGCCCGAGACGAGATCGAGGTCAAAGAATGTATCGCAGAAATGCAAGAGCGATACAAGAATAAGAAGATCATCGTGGCTCGCGACAAGTTGGACAACATCCGCGGCGTTCGCCAGAAGCTTCTTGCTTATGAGTTGTTTCTTAACAAATACCCGGAATGGGCAGGAAAGGTTGTCCTCATCCAGGTTGCCACATCCACGAGTGAGCATTCTGAGCTTTTGACCACGGTCAGCGACATCTGCACACGAATTGCCTCGGTGCACTCCACGCTGTCACATCAGCCATTAGTTTTCCTGAAACAGGATATTCCATTTTCCCAGTATCTGGCTCTTCTGACTGTGGCCGATGTGCTGATAATTTCAGCACTTCGCGATGGCATGAATCTGACAGCGCACGAGTACATATACTGCCAGGATGGCAAAGGGTCCAACAAGAAGCATGGCCCGTTGATCTTGAGTGAATTCACTGGCAGTGCTACGGTCTTGGAAGGACACCAGATACCGATCAATCCATGGCATTACCAGCAACAGGCCGATGCTATCAAATCTGCCCTCGAGATGGATGAGGCGACGAAGTCGACGAAGTGGAAACTGCTGTACGATATCATCATGACGAAGACAGGAAGGGCTTGGGCAGAAGGTCTGATTGAGAGTCTCACCAAAGTGCATGAAGAGCACAAGCAACGTGCTTCTTCCTCTGTGCCACGTTTGTCCGTCACTCGTCTGCACGAAAGGTACAACGCAGCCCAGCGACGCCTCTTCATCATCGACTATGAAGGTACGCTTGCTCCACACCGTACCAGCATAGGGATCCCTCTCTCCTCCCAACAACGTGTGTTGGACGCATTGATGGGTCTGATGACGGACCCCAAGAACATTGTCTATGTTATGTCTGGTCGTCGTCCACAAGAGCTAGAGTCGATCTTCCACGCTTTACCGACTCTCGGTCTGATTGCGGAGAACGGGTGCTTCATGCGCGAATATGGAGCCGGCAGTAACAAGTGGGAAGGCTTCACCGACGAAGAAGAGACCGAGAGGTGGAAGAAGGATGTCATGGGCATCCTCAACTACTACAAGGATCGTGCCGAGCATAGCTACATCGAAGAACGGAACTGCAGCCTACTGTTCCGTTACGAGAAATGTGTAGATTCGTACGCGGCAAACCGCCAGGCTGGTGAAAGCGCCGACCAGATCAACAGCTCCTGCAAAGTGTTGGGCATCCATGCCGTGCCCATCCAGAAAGCGGTCCTCGTCGAGCAAATCGAGTACACCAAAGCTACGGCAGCCAAACACATATTTGCCCACCTCCGGCGGAAACTTGTCACGCAAGGCCGGAGCACGCCTGATTTCATGCTCGTCGCTGGCGATGATCGCGAGGACGAAGTCATCTTTCACTGGGCCAACGAGCTCGGCGAGGAAGATGAGGTCCGCGATGTCTTCACCGTCTCTGTCGGACGCCGCAATACCGAGGCCCAAGCGACGCTCACACAAGGCTCAACAGGACTGCTGACGGCCTTGGCGAAGCTCGCGAATGTCGCGACCGATCGTTCGACCAAGAAGCAGACTGGCCACCAGCGGGGCGAGTCGGTGGCATCCTTGTGAGATGCATGGCCGGAGAGCCGTCATGAATTCATGCCGAATGCGGAACGATGAGATGATGGAATGTAATATAGGCATTACACAGAAATGAGCATGACTCTTGTTGCTCACGCATGGGCATAGATCGGGTCTGGCGTCTTGGTGGAGGTTTCCTTTGCTCGGCTTGTTGTCCGTGCTTGATGTGTAGCGCAAGACTGCGGAATACCGTCGTTAAGTGTATATGACTTTGATGCACACACGATATTTTTCATGGGTGCATTGATCCTTCGGGGCCTGCCTCGAGTCGTAATGTAAATCATCTAGCGCAAGATCTGCCCTGATGCAATATCAAGCATTGCCTACGCTCAACGTTCGTACACAAACAAACCAAGTTATGAGACTGAAACGATTGACTCGAACTGTACAATTGAACAATATCTAACGAGGTATATCGCGAGCAAGAGAGTGCTGACACCCTGCCCAAACTCAATCCTCCTCCCCCTTCCCAGCGATGTCCCCCATCAACACGCCCTCCTGCTCCTCCATCTCCAGCAAGCCGAGGCCCGCGCCGCCGCCCATCATAGCCGGATTGGCGCGCGTGCGGATCCACTCGGTCTCGACGCGGAAGAACACCCACAGGAAGCGGCGCCCGACCTCGAGCAGCTCGAGCAGGAAAATGATGCCCTCGACGTCGTAGAAGTGCTCGAGGTGCGGCGACAGCTTCAGCGCCCAGGCGAAGCGCAGCACCAGGTCCACGCTGATCATCGCGTAGTAGTAGGACGTCGGGAAGAGGCGGGTGCGGCGGAGGCCGTAGGGGACTGTGTGTGCGGGATTACGGTGGTTAGTGCTGGGTGTTTTGTTTTGAGGAGCAGAGGAATAAGGGCCTTACATTCGGGACTCGTGCGCTTGGCCGAGAACAACGTCAGATCCCAGTCGCGCGCCACGTCCCAGTAGAACGAGTAGATGGCGTTGACGCCCGCGGCCAGCAGCCACAGTGCGTGCAGATCCACGCCCAACCATGCTGTGTGCGCCTTCATGAAGTACGAGAGGAACACCACGGGGAACGCCGTCGCGTACTTGGCCGCGTTGGCGTACTGCTGGTCCGTCACGCACTGCCGCAGGCGCATCGCGAACGGCGCCGCGTAGATCAGCGGCACCAGCAGGTTGTGCGCGCTCGCGCGCGTCGTCTGCCGCCATACCAGCGCGATGGCCGCGATGTAGATCTCGGAGAGCGGGCGCGCGTAGGACGTCAGCGCGTCCGCGAGCAGGACGTCGCCGAACTTGCCATCTTCCGTGCGCGCGAGCCCGCCGATGCTGATGCGTTGCAGGACGTGGAGGAAGCGGGTGCGGCCGGTGGAGGGGAAGAGAGCACTGCGCTGGAGCAGGCGCGTGGGGACGAGGAAGGCGGCGCCGACGAGGAAGAGCGTGAGGTGCGGGAGGGCTTCGTAGAGGATCGCTTGCGGCTGGTTCTGTGTCGTGAGCAGGAAGAGGATCGTCGAGGCGCCGAGAATATACAGCAATGCTGTCGCGAAATTCCACACGGAGCGGTGATGGGGTGGTTCGGTGTGGGAGATGCGCACGGGGTATTTGATCAGGTAGGGCACATCCTGGGTAGGACTGCGTTAGCAGATATAGGTCAAGAAGACGAAGGTAGGCATACAATATTCTTGCGCCCAAGACCGTACAAGTTCAACCCCCAGAGCCATACTCCGATCGTGATGAGCGTCGCAAGCTTGTAGGGAAGCGGAGCGATGTCATTGGGTTCCGAAGTTGAGGTCGGTGGATCGATGTCAGCCATCGCCTCGGTAGGACCGTCGAAAGATCATTCGGCCTTTGTGCAAATCGTCAGGTCGACATCGAGACAACGTGTCTTGTCAATTCTGGAGATGGGGTGAAACTGTGGAGGTTCCGGTAGCTTGGGTTAGGTGCAGCGGGATTCGCGGGCAGAGGCGCAATCCTAGTGCCCGCTACCACGATGTGGCGCTCCGAGCCTGCGATTGCGTTTCGTGGATGTCGTTTGCGTAGTCGATGTTGCCTGTGGCGGTGTCTATATATGATTATCGGGCAGGTGATCAACTGGCTTTGAGATCACATAAATCTGGCATGCTTCCCCTGGCTTTGGACTTCTCATCAGTATGACCTGACAGGATATTGGAAACACGTTCAACCACTCCGAAGAGCTCTTGCTCAGCCCTTAACCATGTCTTCACAATCGCCGGAACAACGCGAGCTGACGCTCATCGGCAAGGTCGAAATGCGGATAGCGTTGGCCGATTCAGATGCGAAGCTGGAAGGGACACTGAAGACTTATCTGGCTCCTCTTCTGTTGAAGATGGCATCAGAACACGTCAGCGTCCGCAACAAAGTCGTGTCTGTGTGTCAGCATATCAGCACCAGGACCAAACCGCAATCAATATCGCTTCCGGTTGCGGCGCTCGTCAAGCAGTTCAAAGAACAAGAGAACTCGTTTGTCCGTCACTTTGACATGGTTTACATACAACAGGGTGTCAGCCGTCTGCCGCCCGCAGAGAAAGCCACTTTGTTTCCACTGGTCGTCAATGGTATCTCGAAGAGTGGCAAACATGGTCCACAGATCTTCAACCTCGTGCTACGGTTGCTGGAGTCGTTCGTTCTGCCGTTGCGAGGTAGTAAGGAGGATCATGATCTGCGCACGACTCTTGACTTCTCAGACCAGGACGCCTCATACCTGGCCACATGGCTCGGTAAATTCATGCTTTTCGTGCCTCAAAAAGGAAGCATTCGGATTTTCCCTGGATTGACCCCTGACGGTTATGCGTTCATCAGCCTTCAGGGAAAGGAAGATCTCTTCAATCCGGCTGCGAGTGGTCTCAATCTGTTACAAACCAAAGTACTCGCCGCGAAACTGCTCGCTAGTGGGCTTTTCACCGACCGCGAGCGAACACTGCCAGCACTGTTCGCTTCTGCGGATCCTGCATCGGGTATACGTGACGTCGGCGATGATATGTTGAAACGTGCATTGCCCGCCACGGATTTCGAGGATGAGCAGCTGATGAAACAGCTTTTCCAACTGTACTTTGGAAGTGATGGCGCGCCTCGCGTTCGCGCACCATTACGATTGAAGATTTTGGGCCTGCTGAGCAAGTCCATCAAGAGCACGACTTTCGCGAATGATATCATGAGGGTCGTGAACGATGGGATCTCTAATGCGAGTATGGATGGAGAAGATGTTGTAATGTCAAATGGTCCTGAAAGGTACGTTTGCAATACACGTGAAGCCCCTGGTGAAGCCACTAAGGTCATGCAGCACGTTCGCGTGACAATGTTTTCACGCTTTTCGATGACTCCTGGGTTTGCTGACACCAAAACAGCAATAGTGCGACAGGTAGAGAAGCAACGAAACTCCGAACAGCAATCTTTGCATACGTGAACTATGTCGCACGGAATGGTTCTTCGGAAACACTGCATGCAATCGCGCAACGTGTAGTTCTGAAATTAAGGGACTATATCGAGAATCAAGGCTGGTCAAAACCAGGCACGAATGAGGATCTGGTCTCCCGAGGCTATGCTTACGAAGTCATTGGCCTTCTCGCAAAAGCAGGCCCGAAAGGTCTACTCGTGGAGCCGGAACATCCGACTCTGGATTTGTTGCGATGGTTGTTCCAGTCGCTAGCACAAGACTCCGCCGGAAACTCCATCACCGTCAGTATTGAAGAGTCGCTAGCAACAGTCCTGAGCGCCATGTCGCGAATGGACTTCAGTGATGACGAACAACACGTCCTCGAAGGACTTCTAATCGATCAGATGGCACAGTCTGCCGACCTAGAAGCCCACAAACGGTTACGCAGCACAGCGTACGTCGCAATCCGATATACGAACAGATGTCTTCCGTATGCATCTGTAAAAGCCAGATGGATCAACGTGTTGGGTCTTGGACTTCCGGATGATCGAGCGGAGGTGCGTGAGGAGGCTGAAAGAGGCTTAAGCCCGTATTGGCATCAAATGCTCAATGGCACCATCGGATCAGCAGAGTCGTCCCAGATCTCAATGCCAACGCTTGAGCAGCTTGTCGAACAATTCTTCCCTGGGCGTACTACAGACCTGGATCAAGAACCGATGGCTGTTGCGCAACAGGCTCGTCGTCTTCACCCTTCATCATTTCAGACCATGACATCGTACGTGCGAAGGATTATGTTCCATGAAGCCTTGACGAATGCAGGTGTACAGTTGGAGATCGACAGCGATTGGGAGCGAAGAGTGGACACATCAGTAGACAGTGACGAGAAGTCGCAAGAAATCGTTGCCAGCCATATTCGAAGCCTTTGGCGTTCGTCGAATCGATTGGCTATAATGTTGTTGAGCGCCCTGTTCGTCAACTTCACGGAACAGCCCAACGGTACCGGAGGTCAAGTGATACAGTTCTTGGCATTATCGCCCGATGAACTGGTGCGCGTGCTTGTAGAGCACACAAAGGCTCTGGTCCCCATCACACGAAGCAACGACGTTTCTCGGCGGATATCTGCCGCACATACGTATGGTATACTGGCGTCACACAAAGACGCATTGCAACAAAGCGAGGAACAGATTGGACAGTTCGTCACCACCGCATCTGGATGGCAGGCAGCTATAGGCTCCGTCGCCAATCAGGTCCATGGCGCCATAGTCACTTTGGGCTACTTGTTAAGCAGAATGTCGTGTAGAGGACGAAACATACAAGAGATAAGCGTGTTCACGTCGTTCGTGAACACCCTGACCGATATCGTAGTGCAGTGTAAGGACACTACGCTCCGTGAAGGTGCTTACTCCGCCATTGGCCAGTTGTCCATGTTCAGCGCAGTCTCGGTTGCCACCATCGAGCAGTCCGTAACAATGAAAGTTCTGGTTGACAAGCTGTATGATACAGCGAAAACTGGCAATGAGCCAGCCATATTGTGCTTGGGCCAACTTTCGATGATCTTGCCTGAGCAGTCGGCCGACGACAACAGCGATTTGCGAAATCTTGAGGAGAAACTACACAAGTTACATGAAATCAAGCAAGCGGAAGTACACTTCACTGTTGGAGAGGCTTACAGTTATGTAGCAAGTGCGTGGAATTCCGATGCGCTCGCCACAAAGCTTGACATCCGAGGTATGAAGCCTGCGGGTCCTGACCGATCGATGACACTCTCTAGGATCTTCGGTCAAGTCCTGACCGATTGTACAACAACCAAACCGGCACTGAAACAGGCAGCAGTCATGTGGTTGTTGTGCTTGGTACAATTCTGCGGTGGCAGACCAGAGGTTCAATCATACCTAGCGAAATGCCAAGCTGCCTTTCGACGCTGCCTCGCAGACCCGAGGAGCTTGGTGCAGGAATCAGCTTCGAGAGGACTCGGACTGGTGTATGAAAAGGGTTCTCGGCAGCTCAAAGACGATCTCGTCAGGGATTTGGTCAACTCCTTTTCATCTGACCGACAATCTCAGCTCGCAGGTAGTGTCTCGGCAGATACGCAGCTTTTTGAGCCCGGACAACTTCCGACAGGCGACGGCTCCGTGTCAAGTTATGCTGATATTATGTCACTTGCTTCGGAGGTCGGCGGGGATTCAAGTCTTGTCTACAAATTCATGTCGATGGCGTCGTCGAATGCGATCTGGTCCACTCGTACCGCCTTCGGCAAGTTCGGATTGAGTAACGTGCTGTCCGACTCCACCGTGGACGGCTATCTATCGAACAATCCAAAGCTCTACCCCAAATTGTTCCGATATCGATTCGATCCCAAGAGCGGTGCCTCAATGGAAGTGATCTGGAAAGCGCTGGTCAAGGATTCTGCAACGACGATCGATGCACACTTCTCGGCGATCATGGACGATCTGTTGACAAGCATTGTTGGTCGAGAATGGCGGGTGAGGCAAGCAAGTTGTGCCGCGATTGCCGATCTGGTTCAGGGACGGCCTATAGAGAAGTATGAAGACTACTTGGAACGCATATGGACACAGTGCTTTAAGGTACTTGACGACATCAAAGAGTCCGTCCGTGCCGCAGCTGCATCACTAGCTCGCACCTTGACTGGCGTTCTAACAAGGACGCTGGAAGCAGATCACTCGGCAACGAAGAATGCTGCTGCGATGTTGAAGCACGTGCTGCCATTCCTGCTATCGCCATCCGGACTCGAGTCAAGCGCGAAAGACGTCCAGGCTTTCTCCGTCCATACATTATTGGAAATCATCAAGAAAAGCAATGGCAAGACCTTGAGGCCGTTCATACCCGACCTCGTCGAACGTCTGCTCGGCTTGTTGAGCTCACTGGAGCCGGAGGCAGTGAACTATGTCCATCTCAATGCTGCGAAGTACAACTTGACCGAACAGAAGATTGACGACATGCGGCTGTCTAGCATCCGATCAAGTCCGCTGATGGAAGCGATCGAACGTTGCCTGGATCTTCTGGATGAGGATACAATGCGACTTTTGCAACCAAGACTCGAGAGCTCGATGAAGTCAGCCGTGGGCTTGCCTAGCAAAGTGGGATCGTCACGAGTTCTTGTATCGTTAAGCACTCGGAGATCGGCGTTATTCAGGCTACACGCCGATAGTACGCTGAAGCTCATTGAGAAAGTAATACTGGATCGCAATGAAACAGTGTCGAGCTCGTATGCTGTCGCGGCCGGTTATGTGGCAAGGCTCGCGAGCGATAAGCAGATCCTTCGGCTTGTCACCTTTGCGCAAAGCTTATATTTCGAGTCTGAAGGTGACCGAGAGTCCGTGGTACCTCGCAAAAGCGTAACAGCTGGTGAGCTGCTATTCGCAATATCCAAGCAGGCAAATGATCGCTTTAACGCTCTAGCAGCGTCGGCGCTGCCATTCGCCTTTGTTGCTAAACATGATAGTCACGAGGCGGTCAAAGAGCAGTTCCAGAACACTTGGAATGAGTCTGTCGGAGGCACACGCGCGGTGGCGCTCTATTTGGAAGAGATCACGTCGTTATGTGCCAAGTATCTTGACTCACCTCAGTGGACTTTAAAGCATACGGCTGCGCGCACAGTTGCTGATTGCGTGGTAACCTTAGCTTCGATCGAGAAAGAGCTAACCCCGAGCGTAGCAGCTACGTTGTGGCCAGTGTTGGACAAGGCATTGGGAGGTAAGACTTGGGATGGCAAAGAAGAAGTGCTATCAGCCTTCGCCAACTTCGTGGAGACCGGCAAGAATTATTACGTGGACCAACCAGCTACAGCTGCCAACGTCATCAAGGTCAGTCTCACGCTTATGATCCGGGCTTTCGAGTCGCTGTGGCGCTGACATGGATTCTGCACCTTCCTAGATTGCAGTCAGGGAAGCAAAACGACAGAATGTGCAATATCAGCGACATGCGCTCAAATGTCTGGCTCGCGTAGTCTGTGCGAGACGCGATGTCGATCTGAGCAGCACAGTGCAAGAGATTGCTTTGCCGTTGATTACCGACGCCAAGGATGGCACAAAAATGGACGTTGCTGATGGGCCAAGCTCACAAGACAAGGATAGATCGTATGTTGACGCATCCTCTAGCCAAAATGAGATAATTGCTGCCGCCATTGACGCCATCTTGGCTTCGATCAACCCAGCCATGACGCCACCAAGCCAAATAACGGCGCGCCTGACAGACGCTCTGAGCAGCATACTAGCATTGGAGCATCCTGCGGCCGTTACTTGGCGCAGCGTCTATCAGGGTCTAGAGCAACTGTTCATCCGGCTAAAAGGACTTGACAACGGCGGCCGGCCAGTATACGAAACCTACACGAACCTCCGTGCGGTGCTGCTGCAGGAGCCGGGAACGGAAGCATTACGTCTGCTCCGAGCAAATGCTGTTGTTGCTGCTACTGCACTGTCACCACAGCTCAAGATGGAAATGCAGGTGGACATTGAAAGTTTGTGTGTGGCTGAACAGTCCCCGGTTGTTCGAGAGCGGCTGGAAAAGTCTTAGGAGATACGGTTATGTAATCCAGACCTGGGCACTGATGAACATTCATCCGACTCGCTGTCTGTGTTGTTGCTGGCTGCTCTCAGGTGGTACGCTGGGTACAGTATGAAGCTGTAAACTTCTTGAATCATTGTTGCTTCGGCGCAGAGTAAACGCACGACACGACTGTGACACAAAGCCTCACAATAATCACGATCCAGTTCGGAAAACCCTCACAAGACGTGATTGTTTTAAGCTTGATGGATTAGCGCGGGAACATTAGCCGGAGCCTTCATTAGTTCTGGCCGCGTTATCGTTTACGCGCAACCACTGCATCTTGTCCGACAACACTGCAACAAGTACTTGAGCTTATACAGAATGAGTATACTCGCCGGATCCGCAAGCCTCAGGAGACTGAAATGTTCCATCAGATGACGCTGGTGGTGGCAAATTTCGTGGTCGCCGGACGATGATCTGAGCACTCTGGTTTCGATCGTCCCCGTCAATTTCGCGGAGCAAAGACCACGTCACAGCTGCGTGCGGACGATATGGTTCCCATGTCGTAAACTGCAGCCGACCTTCGCCCGCGCTGAAGTATCGCCTCGTCTCCATATTCCCATGTTGCAACCTCGATCAGGGTCAAGCAGCATGGCGACGTGCCTGATGATTTGCATCCACGATGGGAAGACCATCTGCTGCACCAATGAACAACACGCTACGTTCCTGCACACGAGCCGTGGCCCTAGATTGATCATCGATGATGGTGTTGCGACGGCGCCGCGGATGTGAGCCGCGGCGGTAGTGTCCCGTGTCCAGCCATGTAGGAGATCTCTCACCACTCGAGATACCTCTCCGCATGTACTACACCGTTGGTGCAACGGTATGCAAGGCATGATCCTTGTCGAGCAACAGCGTCTGGCCACATGCCACTTTCACCTTCTCCAAGGCCGCAGAAGCCCTAATCCCTAGACTTGTACTCCTGGCGCCCAAGACCACAGAGACTGGATGCGGAGAACTTCGCTGTTTCGCCACGATGGTACTGAACAATTTTACCCGTCTAGCTGCTGGTCGTCCGCGGGTCCACGCAGCAGGTCAGCGAGAGCTTGTCGCGCACTGATACCGTAGACTTGGAGTTGCTGCTACATGCGCAAAGTATCGCACAGCGACGATTACTGCCCGGGCTGCCACGCGTCCCAGGGATTACCGGACGAGGCTCGGGCACAAGATCATGCAGGGCAAGATTCAGCTCTTTGAAGGCTGATCTCCCCGTCAGACACGTGTGGTCGTAGTCGTGTGTATAGGACACATACACACACACCCACCCACACACACACACACACACACACACATACACACATACACAGACACACGCAACCATAACAGTACTGTATGTACGTCCGTCCACCGGCCAAGGTAGCAGGCTATGTACATGCTTGCAACGGGGTAGATGGAGGAAATGGATGTACTGTACTGTAGCATGTGCTAGAGTGCTGTAGGACCCTTAGTTCGTCTAGAGGGTAGGCTGCCCCGTCCTCGTGCTTTTAGACCACAGCTATATGTGTCAGGTCTTGGCTGGTAGATCAGAGGTAAGCTTTTGTTGCCTCTCGCTAGACTCGATTTACCCAATTTTTCCACCGGTTCAAGCAAGTGCCTCGTGACCATCCCAGCTGGTCACTTGCACCAGCAGCTTATCCCTGACGATGGTACGGGGCATATCGTGGGGTGGTGTCGCCGCTGCCATCATACCTCCATGCAATCACTGCACTACTGTGCCGTGCAGCAGCATCATTCTCGAATGCGCAAGCCATTGGAAGCTTTTGCATGTTCCTTCCGGGAAAACAGTCTTGCGCTGTTCCCTGTCGTACACTCCTATTATGCCCGGGATGCTTACGACTTGCATCGCGCAGAAGCCGAGTCAGCTAAAAGCACTTGTGCTGTACCTGACCCTATATCAACCTCGTGTCTAGCAGCTCGCCGCTCATCTTGGCCGTTTGTGTTCACCCATCGGCCTCACTCTGCTGGCAGCTGATCTCTCTTGTTTGGTCATTTCAACGTGTCTCCTCCGTCTGAACTCGACATCGCCCAATGTCATCCTCGGCACCATGAGCAGTCGGCGGTTGCCGTAATCAAACGTTTGACATGCAGGAACGAGGCGCGCAAGTCACTCTATTTACTCCACGGCTGCAAACCCATACGTTCCCGCCTTTAGCACCTCGTTACGCACAAATGGATGCGACGACCGGGCGATCAGCATCGTCCAGCTCTCGTCGCGCCCCACGACTTTCACATCGTTCAAGGGCGGGATGCTGGACCTGTCGAGGCCGAAAAGTACGTATTAGAGGCCGCAAGCTTGTGAGTCGAGACTAACATGCTACAACAGGTGAAATGCGACGAGGGACGACCAGTATGCGGGGTGGGTATCCTTGAGCTGTCCCGATCATCCTGAGCTTCAATTGACCATCATCAGCCATGCGCGCGATTGAATCGCGACTGCGATTGGGATCATCGCTGGAACGTGAGAAATACTCGTTCAAAGCCTTCCCTTGGGACGTGCGACTGACGATGGATGAACAGTTCAACGATGCCACTTCCATCACGCAGGAAAAACACACGAATGTGACAACTGCTGGCAATGCCGTCTGGGATCGTAAGTCTTCGCTACATTACAGCCACGTTTGCCAAGCAGCGGGACATGGTGTCAGTACATGACTTGCCCTTGTCGTGACCAAGGCATCGCGTGTATATGGCCGTGCTCGATGCTGTAGCTGCGTGGCCTGTGGTCAGTACGTATGAAACAAACACTGATGATGAGCAGCCAGCGTTCGTGTCAGTCCGGGTTCAAGCTTCCAAACCCGCCAACACGATGATCTACCAGCCTTTGGCGTCCTCAGAAACAACGAAGAGCGTGAACGCAAGGCCGAGACCAGGTCCCCTGGAACCTTCGGAGTAGTCGTCACGCCAGAAAGCTTTGCGGACTTGCCCGAATACGCATCAGCAACATCACCTACCAACAGCAGACAGCTTGTCGGACAGTCTCCCACTGATCCTTCCGACTTGCGTTCACCGCTCTCGACAGCCGGATCGTTTAGCGGCGAGGACTCGACCACCGTGGTCTTACAGCACTTTGAGGATGTTTCATCTGCATCGGTGACATCCCAATCGACACCGGTGTCGCCTCGAAGATCAAGCTTTGCGGATAGTATGCAGGGTCTCACAATCTCCAAGTCCTTACCGAGTGCTCGGACGGTCCAGATGATGTCCAGCAGCTCCATAGTCTCGAGTGACGACGAAAAATATCTAAAGCATTTCCACCACTATGTTGTGCCAAGACTTGTCCAGCCTGCCATATTCGAAGCAGACGCAAGACAACTCAGCTCGGGCCCCTCAACGATAGAGATCTTCGCAATTGAAGCTGCAAGATTCAGACCAGTAAGTCCTACGATGATTGTGGAGCCGACTTGGTCGACATGATCGCTTACCATCATATCCAGCTACACCACGCGATCTGTGCTGTCAGCGCTTTGAACCTAGCTTATACCGGCCGTGCTTCCTTGGAAGTAGCGATGCAACACTATCATCAGGCATTATCTTCCTCTGTAGATCCGACAAATGCGGACGAGATACTGTCCGATGGCGTTTTTCTTCGACACTTCCTTCTCTTTGTCTACGACATATGCGTCCCAATATCGACCGATAATGGTGGTGCCCACATGTGGGCAGAGCACCTTAGACACCTTCTCCGACTCACCGTCAAGCGGCGTGAGCGATTTGGACATGAACGTCTCGGCTACATCGTGTGGACAATCTGCGAATTGGATATGTATGCATGTGCCAGAGGCAGTGGCAATTGTGATTTCATTAGCACCATCACACAACAGCATATGCTTCCTGAGCTACACGACCAGATTCCTCATCGCATGTCACGCAGGGGCATTCCGTATCGAGAAGAAGAGGAACCCATATTCCCGTTCGTTTTGGCGATGAACCAGAGCGTAGTTGTGGAGACTGCAAAGATCGCGCGTCTCGCAGACCTTCTGCGTGCCGAACAGACCGCTCTGGGCTCTTCGTCGGTCCCGCTTGAGACATACAGGAATTGGCAAAAAAGAGTGGCACGAGCACAATCAGAACTCGTCTCGTCGTGGTCACACCACTACCCAGCTCCGTTGGGACCAGAGAGTCTCGGGGCAGGGAACAACCTCCCACCACGAGTGCGCTTCGTTTTCGAACATGTAGGCATCATTTCTTGCAGCAAAGATCATAGTAACGACGCTGACTGCTTCTCTACAGGCTTTCGCTCTATATTACGCCGCCATCATCTACTCCCGTACATCGATGTTCCTGGGACAAAGAATGATGCTCGCTGCCACAGATCATTCCATTGTTGCAGATACTGAACACTGTTGCGCTGGCATCCTATCACTTGCCACAAGCATGCTGAGTGATCGCGCACAGCCCGACTTTTATTCCCGCCGTCGCATCGTCTTTCCCATCTTCATGGCTGGCTTGGCCACGGCTTTGCCCACCATGAGGAGGCAAGCTCAAGACCTTTTGCGGCGTCTTGAAGGCAGCGGCGGCATCGCCCAGAATACTTTCTATACCCGACAACTACTCGTGGCCGTTGCCGAAGCGCAGCATCATGCCCATCTTCAGGGTGTAGCTGCTGAGACGGTCGAGTGGTTCACCATTGCTCAGGAACGCCGGCTGAATGTGGTCAATTGTGGGTTGTGAGAATGCCCTGGGTACCACCATTGACATCGACCACGTGGTACCTGACCTCGGATCTATTGAAATGAAGCCAAGACGGTCCATGTAGATTACTCTCGGGTTTGCACCGCTCTACAATACAGATCTAGGCCTCAGCAGCAAAGGACGACTTTCACGAAGCTCGCGCCTTCTCAGATGATACTTTGAGCCCGTGCCGCAAGGGCTCGCGGGGTCCGTGGCTCCTGAGACACTAGCAAAGCAGCATGCGCAATGCCTGATGCTTGTCTTATCGGCTTTGGCCCGAGTGAACTGCGAGAAAGATTCTGCCCTTGGCGAACCAGCCCAACCAAAGCTTGACAATGCACGGCCGCGCCGGACACAATATCCTATGCAGATTTGCATCAAAACTCACCAGTAGTCTTAATCAGCAGCATGTGAATTCGACTTTGACTTCGTCAGGCATGCAGTGATGTCATGACCGCACCTGCCAAATCCGGGCTGGCGTGGCTGAAGCCACCGGCACGACGGCCAGACAAAGTTCGAAAGGGAATCGCCAGTCTTCACTCCAAATCAAATACTGAACATCAATTCAACATCGCAATCAAATCTTATCTCTTCGCGATCGATCACATGCATCAACAACTGAGCCGTGTAGCCGCCACTGGCTTCGTACCAATCATCTTTCCGGTCTGCCCCGGATCCACAGACTTGTGCAGCTCCCGACGCCTTCGACGGCTGGATCCAGAGTCCTGAGACCTTTCTATGATGCACGGTCCAGACTAGAGTACGTACTGTACTGCACCCAGCAACCTGCGGCAAGCCTTCGGTCAAGTCCATCTGTTCGAGAACCGCTCAGGCGAGCCGTCCTTCCGGAGATGAGCTTATCCACCAGTGCGTAGTCCCCGACAAAGTACTGATACAGTATCTCGTCACGACCTATCAAATGTTGGCTTACCAGCACCAGTCGGTCTGCCAAGCCAAAGCAGTGTAACCATGCCGACCACGCAATAGGGAATAATGCCGCAACACGTCTCACGGTTTCGGGAATACCATCAGTACTCGCTCGATCAGTCTCTGGGGCTGAACGCGAGTGATGCGACTTTGCCACTATGCGGTGCAGTAACTGCAGACAAATCATTATGGAACCTCGAGCACGTCAAAGCTCGGTCTCACTCTCCCCTCCTTACGCCATGTGCTCCGGCCATCTCTCGCATTCGCCTCCTTCATGTGCGTCGTGGGTCCGGTTGGGCATCTTCACAGACTCCTGTGCTCCTAGGTCTACCTGGCCTTCGTACTGTCGAGCCCCTATCATCATTAATCCCTGTGTGCGACATATCAACGTGGCAAGCTGTCTCTTGTTCTTGCCCACCATTTACCTAGACAAGGTTCGAACAGACTGCAGCTAGTGCTTATGCCCATGTGTATCATGAGCTGTGCGAGTGTACTGTGTACCACTATTCCAGAATGCAACGCAGCAGCTGACCGATGCTGCCGATCTGAAGACTCGCTCGCGCAGCAGACTATCATTGGAAGTCGGACCTAGAGGGAGGCCACCCAAGGGGAAAGCCCTTATGCATGAAGTGCCTCTTGCCACCTTGTCAATTGGCCCGCCGTCACGCCTGCGTCAGGAACTCGCACCGGGTTATCACCCAAAGAGTATGCTTTCATCAAGACATCCTCTAGAGCTCAACGCGCCACACCCGCTACTGCCGCAGGGTCGAGACTACTATGAGCTGGCACGCAGTAATCTGCTAGCGCAACTTACTTCAGTCCGCTTCACAGGCACAAAAGCATGTCCCGGATGAATACAGGAATTATCGAGTGGCTATCGAGACTGGCTTCATGTGGATACTCACGACCGAGCTGGCTGCTGATCGTGCGCCTATAGGTGGAGATGTGGCGAACAGCATTTGATGTCTGCTGTGCAGGCAACGGTGTTTGCCGTAGACCCGAAGGTAGTAGCCCGATACAGTCAATGCTTTTCAAACCACATGCTTGCGCGGCTCTCTGTTATTTTCCCCGCCAACCCCCACCAGCTTTGTTCGCATCCTGCCTGCAGGACTCGAACAGAATGAGCCAGCGGATGATCGCCGATTATGCGTCTGTGGACCACATATGCCCCTCCCTGGTATCGTTGTCGCCGGAAGGCCCGAAGGATGCATGATGGACCCCTTATCCTCGGCAACATGGAAGATGAAGCAATACTCTGCGATCCCATCGATCTAAGCGACGGAATAATCCTTGGAGGTAGCATACCCTCAAACAACACTCTCTCAACTGTACCGTGATGTATCCGCTAGCATCCGCTTGAGTCCATGATCTATTCCAGACAGCATCTGGTCTTGGCAAGAAGCTAGACTCTGCGAGGGCAGGAGCATCGCCAGTCTGCACATGTGCGTTCAGACTGTTCGCTCTCTTTGGCTGTCATTCCACCATCGTTCGCCCAATGGTGGCAGTACCAATGCTTTCCATCCACGACCGTGTTGCTATGTGGTGACACTCGAAGACAGTTCAGAAGCTGGACACTTCTAGATGCCGGTCTCCTAGTGAGGAAGCATGTATCCACAGCGCCTCCACTCAACCTGTTCGAGCAGTCGCAGTGACATGTCCAGCACATATGATCTCCTTCAGCCATATATGAGTCTGTAGCGCATCTCCGCACCTCCTGACCTCCGAGACGTCCTTGCCAGGCAACTCCACCTTGGAACTTCAGGGAGCACTGCCGGGCAATCATCCCTCACCACCCTGAGTTCGATGTTTGATCGACAAGAGATCACATCCATCCTCCACCTTGTCATGTGTATGGCTTGACATCCCACTACTGGGTCCCTCCGTTTCAATCTCCCTGCCAAACGAAGTGAGACCACTCCAACGCGAAGGCGAGACGGGAACTTGACTTCAGCTTGACGCCTACCTTATCGATCGACGCAACTCATGCTACGAACATCGATCGAGCCTATCGACTTCATGGACGCTATCACCATTGCCCGAAAACTCACAACGTGTGACAACCGGGGTGTGA
Source organism: Microcyclospora pomicola (assembly GCA_002786065.1). Lineage (NCBI taxonomy): Eukaryota > Fungi > Ascomycota > Dothideomycetes > Capnodiales > Microcyclospora > Microcyclospora pomicola. The sequence goes on from NHNY01000001.1 coordinate 1,473,181, forward strand.
TCTGGCTGGCGAACATGAGGACGAACGGAAGTAAGTGGCAGTCATGTTCATAGACAACAGTGAGTGTTGCAATTAAATACTTCGCTTTCGGGTTCGGGTCCCCCGACTTTTACGTCCGTATCTCTCCTTCCACATGGAAATGTGGACAGGGATGTAGGGATGGTGACGCACACGATTGAGTGCGGAGTACTCATATAAGACATATTCCCTGCTGAGATAGGCGAGGAGGCGCGTATGGCGGTGAGGGGGGATCGCGTGCGCAGTCTAGAATCACGTTTTATAGCCGACATAAACAGGTTTGGGGATGTCGATGTTCATGTGCAAGAACCTCGCAGTAAAGCTTATGTAAAAGAATGAGAGGGTGGAGACTGATATAGTTGATCATGTCATTCGTCGTGCTGTTGGTATGTGCAAGGGACAGGGGCATGGGCGCTATATACATCAAAACGACCATCTGCCATGATGATGCCGCACGGCGCGTGGTGCACGCGTCTTCATGAGTGATCGTTGACCGCGTAGCTCATGTCATCTTCTCGAGCAGACCCGGGTTGCCTAGACCATGATGGTCTGAATCATACAGGCACACTACACCCTGCAGATGTGCGATCTCAAGCATCCTCCGCCTCGACGCGACAGAGCACTTCCTCCAGGAATCCTTCGAGAAGTCCCTCTACGCCATCGCCCATGCCGGCCGGCGCGACACTGTCCCAGTAGTCGATCTCGCGGAACAGCCGGGAGACTTTGCTCATACACTTGCGAATCTGTTCGTGTGTTTGGCGTTTGAGCAGCATGTCTTGCTCGGCTGATTCGTCCTTGGTCCCGGACTGGAGAGCGGCGATGCGCTCGTTGTGGGACTTCTGCTGCAAGGAGAGTTGGTAGCTGCGGCGATGCAGAGCGGATTCAAGAGCGGGTAACACGACCGAGGAGAGGGCTGTGACGACGTTCGGGTCCGGAGCAGCCAGCTGGAGTGGTTCGGCTGCTGGTTGAGTGCGACTGCTCGTGGACGCGCTGATGACATGATCTGATGGCGGCTTGTTAGATGCAGGGTTCTGATGCAGCAGGCCTTGCTCGATGGCGATGTTGCGGGGCTCTGATGTGATTGCGCTGGTTGTTGGCGCGAAGGATGGCAATGGCTTTTGATATAGGTCGTTGGAATTTTGGCCCCGACTCGCTGGAGGTCGATCCGTAAGGGCTGATTGGGTTTGTACTGAAGCTTGATTACTCGGCTGTTCACTGATTGATGTGTTTCGCTGCAGATTTGGAGGAGCGGGCGGATCCTCTTTCAGCGATAGGCCCTTCATGTATTTTGACATGTCGCTTGCGATTGACTGTTGGAGAAAGTCATCGTTGAGGAGGGAAGCATCTTGAGGGGTGGCCGGCGCTTTTGGCGAGGCGTGGTTCTGCGCTGCTCTAGGGACTTGTGGTGGAGTCTGTGCTGCTGGTACGGGTTTGCGCGTGGGAGAAACGGGCAAGGGTACTTTGGTTGCAATACCAGGCGATTGCAGCGGCATGGACTTCTTGGACGGAGAAGGAGTTTTGGGAAGTGGAGGCGGTAGCATGCTGCCTTTGATGGTCACTCTTCCAGCAGCTTTGGTCTCCTCGCCAAATGCATTCTCCTTATTTGACACAGATCGGTTGCCCCCTGATGGCTGCACATGAGACCTACGCGAATTCATGCCCGAATCATTCATCGCTCTCAGTCCAGGCATTTCGTTTCCGCGCTTGCCCACTGGTCTGACTGTGCCAAAGTCCCAAAGATCCTCGTCCTCACTATCACGGACCGGTGAACTCTCCCGGTAATCGTCCTCATAGCCAGCCTTGTCTTGTCGATGAGTTGCTTGCCATCGCTCGTGTCTCTCGATTAGTTCCGTCAGATACTGCGTGCGCTTCGCCTTGCGCACCCACGGGTGTCTTAGCAGATCACGAGCGCTTGGTCTCTCTTTGGGTTCCTTCCTCAAGCAACGGAAGACAAAGTCCTTGAAGTCTTTGCTGAAATTGCCTTCCAGGACAGGGGCGGGATTCTTTGGGATCAAGAACAATACTTTCATGGGATGTATGTCGCTGTATGGCGGCTCTCCCATGGCCAACTCGAGCGCTGTAATGCCCAATGACCAGATGTCGGCCTTGTGGTCGTATCCAGACTGCTTTATGACCTCCGGAGCCATCCAGAATGGTGTGCCGACGAATGTATTCTTCTTTGTCATTGTTGCGGTCAACTGGCCAGAAACTCCAAAGTCCGCCAATTTGACCTGTCCATTTGACCCCAACAGTATGTTCGCCGCCTTGATGTCTCGATGGAGCTTGCCATCGTTGTGCAGATACTCAAGGCCCATCAGCAACTCCCGTACAATAATGCAGATGTACTCCTCCGGTATCAAGCCTGGCTTCAACAAGTCTCCACAACTCCCGCCCGAGCAGTATTCCATGATGATCCACAGATCAGATCCCTTGAGATATGAACCGTAGTACTTTGTAACATACGGTGAGTCGAGGCCTGCCAGAATGGATATCTCTTGAATGATGTCGTCGACTTCATCGTCTGCGTTCTCCACATCAATGATCTTGATAGCAACAAGGTCTCCAGTCCGTTTGTCCACGCCTTTGTAGACCTGACCGAAGCTCCCTCCTCCTATACATGCTTGCTTGGTGTATAGTGTCTCCGGATCAACGCTCCCGTTCATATTGACAGCCATTGAGAGTGCGGTGCTCGAGTCGCACGCTTGCCGAGCTATTCGAGAAAGCGCAATACGTGAACGCTGGCGAGGGTGTTCGAGACGATAATCCTCGGGGGGTCATCAGACAAAAGAACAGTGGACTCAAACAGCAGAGCTTGATCTCGGCATGGTAGCAATGCGCATTGACGATCGCTCGGATGAGTGGTCTCAAGAAGGAGCTACACTTGGGGTGAGTGCAGCATAGGTATACTACTGACTTAGCTTGGCCGAGCGAGACTGCGTTGCCAGTAGCCAATCGAGGTATGATCGTACTCTAATCTCGACTTGTTGCGTGGTAAACAGTACATGTAGTCGCAACGGGCATAAGAGCGGCTACAACAATTGTTTCAAGGAGAAGTGGGCGGACTGGCAATCGAGTGCTGTCGTGACGCCCGTGAGCGGATCCAAAACATCAGCGTAAACAAAGAGAGAACACACGCCACCCAATCATTGCCTCATCATGCAGTTCATGCGACATTCGACATTTTGCTACTGACAACATTCTGGGGTTTCATACGATTGACTGAACATTGTTCCAAACGCGCGTTCGCAGCAACGGTAACAGCTTGCTGTGTGGAGTCGGAGAGTCTGAATATCTCTACCTAACTGGTAGCACCATTGGAACTACTGCTTTCACCGCCATCCGTGGCTCCCATCAATGCATCTCTTAGCATTGATCTGTCTGGCCGCTTCTGCGGTCCAATGCTCACAAGAGGGTCTTCTGCCGTCATCATCCAAGAAACAACCTCTGACTTTAGATTTGCTGGAGCTGCACAAGAATCTCACCCAGATCGAATCCATTACCGGCAATGAAGCCAAGGTAGGCAACTGGCTGGCGGCTAGTCTCGAGTCGCAAGGTTACACTGTCGAGAAGCAATATGTGCAGAAGAACCCGGATCGCTTCAATGTCCATGCATGGATGGGCAAGGATCGTGATTCCAAGGTCTTGGTCACCAGCCACATCGATACGGTAAATACAATCCCCATACGACCATTGTCGTCTTAGACAGGCCCTTTTGTAGCTGAAACATCTCCCTTTTGCGGTAGGTCCCTCCCTTCTACCCTTACAAACACGATCAGGACAAACATATCATCTCTGGTCGGGGCTCGGTCGATGCGAAAGGTAGCGTTGCCACGCAGATCATCGCGGTCAATCGGCTTCTCACTCGCCACGCCATTCCAGAAGACATCGGGCTTCTCTTTGTTGTCGGCGAAGAAGATGGTGGCGATGGTATGAAAGCCGCCAACAAGCTGGAGCTGCACCCCGAAAGCGTCGTCTTCGGCGAGCCGACAGAGGGCAAGCTTGTGTCTGGGCACAAGGGTATTCTCGCGCTCAAAATCATTGCCAAAGGCAGAGCCGCGCACTCCGGCTACCCATGGCTCGGCCGCAGTGCCAACGAAGTGCTCGTCTCGTCCCTGGCGGCACTGATGAAACTGGGTGCGCATCTGCCCAGCAGCGACAAATATGGCGTTACGACGATCAACCTAGGGAAGATGAGCGGAGGAGTAGCGGCAAATGTCGTAGCACAAGACGCCGAAGCAGGTATCGCGATCCGCATCGCCGCAGGAACGCCGGCATTGCTTCGCGACGAGATCACTAAAGCCGTCCACACGGCCGTGCAGCCGTATTTGGAGGACGGCAAGCTGGACCCTACCGACGTGGTGGAGCTGGAGTTTGGAGGTGGCTATGGCCCAGTTGCGCTCGACGTAGACGTGCCGGGATTCGAGGTGATGCCGGTCAACTATGGCACTGACGTGCCCAATTTGAACCAAACGGTCGACGGGCAGAAGCGTTATCTGTACGGCCCTGGCACGATTTTTGTTGCCCACTCCGACCACGAGGCTTTGGAGGAGCATGAGCTGTGGGATGCTGTTGACGGGTACGAGAAGATCATCCTGCATGCTTTCGGGCTTGGTAAGGATGGGGCGAAGAAGAATGACTTGTAGAGCGGCGACCACAGCTAGGGCACTGCTGGCAACGCTCATGTAGACATGAGAATACTACTAGATCGATGTAGGACCGATCTTATCCTGTAAATAGACTCAGACAAAAGAATAGACCATCGATTTTCACTCGGCCAGAGCTTGGAGGCCATAGATCCCGTTCCTGGACATTGTCTCAGGACATCACCTCACATACGATATATGGGGGAGGTTGCTATTCTACAATCCCCCTCACTCTCCGGCACACATGTCTAAAATTTCCAGTACCTGTTCCTTGCTCTCAAGTGGAATTGGGTTATGTTTGCAGCATGCATCCTTCAAACTGTTGACTGCTAACATGTCGAATTTCTCACGCCCGACTCCTACTTCCTTGAGACTGCGCGGCATACCGAGCTCGCGGAAGATGGCGTCCAACGCATCTCCTGCATCGCTACTTTCACGTTTCAGGCCCCAGCGTTCGAGTACTTCCGCAATCTCCGTGTCTGCCCACATGATATTTTTGAGCTGCTCCTGTTTCTGGCCATTCACGTGCGCGTTATACTTCATTACACTGGGCAGCAGAATGCACGATGTTTGGCCGTGGCCGACACCAAGTGGACCGAGCTGGTGGCCAATGCCATGCGAGGCGCCGGGCAGAGCGTTCCTCTTCAGCATGATGGTCACGGCGTTGACGCCGAGCATGCACTGTAGTCGAGGCTCCGAATCATGCCAGTGCTTTTTCGTGCGCAGCAAGTTCGGCACAATGAGTTTGAAACCGTCGATGGCTCCAGCATCAACGTTTGCGTCTGGTTGGTGTGTTCGACAGAAAGATTCGACACAGTGGTCGATCCCACGGACACCGGTACTTAGCCATACCCACTCTGGCGCGGTCGTGGTCAACGTAGGGTCATTGATGATGAGTCGCGGTCCACAAAAGGGATGGTACATGACGAGTTTATGATGGGTCGCAGGGTCGGTGCCACCGGTGTAGAAGGTATACTCGCCCCCTGACAGAGTTGTGGGAATACAAATCAAGGGAACGGATGGAGAAATGCATGGTTGTTGGGAAGCTGGGCCACTTTTGCGAGTAGCTGCGAGCTTCTGAGCAAACTCGAGGATGGCAGGGACCGTGATGATGTTGTTGGCCATGAAGAGAAGCATGGCTTTAGCACCATCTACGAGACTCCCACCTCCGATCGTGATGATACAGTCGGCCTTCTTCTCCAGAGCATCACGAGTGGCGACAGCGACTTCATCCCACGGGGTGTGAGGCGCCATGCCGACGTGCATGCCGGCGAAGCGAGGGCCAAGGGCATCGATGAGATTGGTGACCTCGGCGGTGTTCTTGGACAGCGAGCCTGAAGCTAAGACATACGCACGTTTCGCATCGAAGGTCTTCTCGACATGATGGGCACAGAGTTCCTGATGAGGCAGACCATAGGAAACATAGGCCGGGTTCTCGAGATCCAAGATGGACGGGAAGGCGAGTCGGTAAGTCTCGCCTGCAAGAGTAGCAACCATTTGAACTGTGGGTGTGATGCCAATAAATATTTTATAATGCCGAGTTGATGAGGAGAGAATGAGAAGACTTATGCTATTGTCACCTATGCCATACCGTATGTTGTCATCGCTAGCCAAAGGATCGACTTTTCTTGCCTGTATCAGCTGGACAGATGCAGCTTACTCCAGTCTCTTAGTAAGTCTCCACTTCACCTCAACTCGCAAGAGCCATTATCTTAATGCCATGGCGATAGAGCACATATCGACATGATATGCATGTGGTCTGTGTCTGCTATAATGAGCGATTGTCTGGTGTTGCGGACGTCCGGGCGTTCTCCCATATGGCTCGAAATAGAATGGGTCTATTGTAGTTCTAGCTCACGCCAATCAGCCGCTTGCCGCCCATCAGCTTTGAAACACGAAACGCGACTTCATCTCTGCTTTGGCACTTCACGTCCGTCACGTTTCAGTCCAACCAGCGCGCGGTTAGAGACATGGCGACCACACATTGCCATGTCTGTGCAAGATCTGAGGCAGTCCGAGGTCGCATCGGCCTTCATCAGCCCTTGTGAAGGCTGCAAATTCCGGTTGGTGAATGGAGTCCATTGGCGAGGAAGAATCGTCAGCAGTGGCAGATGTTTGTCACTAAAGCTAGACCCAAGCACACGGGGAATGGCGTGTCCTTGCGTCCGTGAGTGGCATCAAATGCCTTTCAGCTTTGTTGCATTCCCGCCTCTCGATGTGAATGTTCGCCGACAACACTTCCATTCACTTTCCTTTCCATTTTCGTGGTTTCCTACCTTTCTCGATCATTGCTGGTCAATGATTGTTTCTTGTTGCTAGTTCTGCCTTCTTGAGCTGTTTTAGAAGCTTCATATCCGACCATTCGAATCAATATAAAAAACGCCGTCCGGTACGGTAAAAAGCAAAGGACGTCCATTTGCATTAATCGGCGTTATAGCGATATTTCAAATACACACGACTTCACGCCCAGGTTCTGATTGTAATCATGGCTCTGTCTCGCGTGTTCGAGAGACGCAGCAAGGAGGACCCGCAGAAATCCAAGCAAGATCGCCCAGACGAGACCCAAGACCACGATCATGATCACGAAGATATCAAGAAACTTCATCCTCCACCGAGTCCTGATCTTGAACAGGTGGATGATCATGAGTTCTCCGAAAAGAAGCAGGATTGCCCACCGCGATTTTCTACCCTTTTCGCCAATTCTCCTTCTCCACCGCCGCTCCCGCCTCATCACTTCGAAAGCTACCCTGCAGTCAAACGGAAAAGCAGATCTGGTATCTTTCTACCGACTCCGCTGTTCATTCTGTTCGCCTGCATCTTGTTATTCGAAAGCACGATCCTATTTGCGTATACTGTGATTGGGCTTTACGCGAATCTGCCTTCTCAACTCGTGCATGTCAGTTCTCCAGCCAGCAATTGTGCGGCAGCGGACACACAGCAGCATGCTGTCAATATTGCACCAAACTTCGTCATGCAGCAGCCTGAACCGGAGCGATACATTACCGTCACGGCAGAAGGTCGTCTACCAGATCTGCCCACGCTCGCCGCGACTACCACGTTGATCAGCGTGACAACGACCACTTTATCGTCAAGTTCCAGCATTCAATCTTTCGATGCGGTCTCGCAAGCCGATGCGTTCGCATCCAATGTGGCGGCATTATTAAGTGACAAATTTGATCCCTCGACATCCTCCAGCTCTTCCACCACGGCGAGCAGCACCACGACAGCTACCCCTGCCGTGGTCGTAGTCACTGCGACGCCCGTCCATATGGCTACCAGTGTCGTAGCTGTGACCGTTAACGAGAATGGTTCCACCGTAGCGAACCCTACAGTGACTGTCGTCACCGTGGTTGGCCCTTCCTCTGCCACTTCTGATGCATCGAGCGAGACGAGCACTGCAGACTCATCGATCACAGCCCCGGCACCGTCTACGACCACGGCGTCTATCCCCGCGACCTCCGCTGTAAGTCTGCATTCCGCTATCACCTTTTGAGCCATCCGCCCTGACTTATGCAGTAGAGCATCTCCGCCGCGACAGCATCTGCGATTTCGACATCGACAACGGTTTCGTCATGCTCAGGAGGCTCGGGAGCTGTATGCCCCGAGGACTGAGGAAATGGCGAACGAAACTTGTCAAGTGAGCAGCGAAATGGAAGTGAATTTCATGGCCTAGAACTGAGGAGGACGTGCTTCACGCAGTCTCCAGCAGACGGCGCAGGTTGTAACATTGGACTGTCTATAGGAACCGTTCCAGATGTAGACTCTTGTCAGCCAATACTTGCTTGACTATCTGCATGTCATCACTTCTCCATCTCCAAGCCCGCCTTAGCGAACTCCTTCTTGACGATGTCATACACCTCCTCGGGCCCCTTGGTAGCATCCACCTTGACCACTCGTCCGTCCTTCTCGAATGCATCCACCACAGGCATGCTTGTATCGACGAACGTCCGGAACCGTTTCTTGATGCTCTCCTCATTATCATCAGCACGCCCGCTGGTTTCGCCACGCTTCAGCAATCGCTGACGCATCGTGTCTTCCGGACAATCGAAGAACAGCGTGAACTTTCCTTTCACAACCTTATCCTCAAATGCCGTCGCCTGATCCATCTTGCGGGGAAACCCATCGATGAGGAACTTGCGGTTGCCCTTCTCGGAAATCGTCTCCTGCATCGCGTTCTCCAGCAGCTGGATGGTGACCTCCATCGGGACAATTTGTCCTTCTTTGATGTAGGACTTGATCATGTCACCGAACTCGCTGCCTGGGCGGTCTTGCTCGGCGCGTAGCAGGTCACCCGCGGAGAGATGTCGGAAGCCAAAGTCACGCACAATGTTGCTGCATTGCGTGCCTTTGCCGGCACCTGGCCCACCAAGCACGAAGATCACGAGGGCTTGGTCAGAGCCAGTTCCCGGGGAGAAGAGCGGAGAGCTGCGTTTGGGGGCCTGCAGGGCGGGGTTGTCCTGAAGGTCAGGCATGGTAGTGGTGTCGAGCGGAACTCTTTATTGCTGGTCTTTCACAGTGGAAGACGAGGTCCGTGGCCACTGATCTTTTGGTGGTGCACGGTCAGGTAGCACGTAATGGCTGGATCCAGAGCCTTGGCGAGTTTTGGCCAGGTAGTAGAAGGAAGCGCTGCCAATGCAGAAGATGGCTACGAGGGGAAAGACGGGGAGTTTGTCGGACCGGCCGTTGCGGGGAGGTGGTCGAGGGCGAGTCGCGGGGGACTGGTGGAGGCGTCGAGTTGTGGTGTTCAATGATCGACGCACGATTTGTAGCGATAATGAGGTCCGGAACAACATGATGGAGCAGCGAAAGACGGTGGCCTGGCATGCAATGCATGACGGAAGCTTCACTTGGGCTTGTTGTCGATAAGGTTGGAGCTAGGCCAATCAGCTCCGACCACATGAGGCTTCACATTATAAGGTACACTCCTTTTATCTTCCCACGCATATGAGCTCTGTTATCCTTTGAAGATGCACGGTCTAATTAACGTGTTCTGAGACCTCTGTCGTAGCCACCACATGAGACTCGAATGGATTCAAAGCATTCTTGCAGGCTGTTGTGGAAAAGTACAGAGATGCTTGTGGACAGAGGCCAGGCTGCGCCAAAGGACCTGCTGCAAGTCTTGTAGCTATGGGACTAAAAGTACATCGCTGTCGTACTCACCCTGGCAGTGCCCTTACAGCAAGAAGGGACAAGGTACCGCGGACTCGATCATGAACCGGAGGTCTGTCAGCATTCCAGCCTTGTCTAGGGCAGGCCCACATACTGACCCTTTCAGATCTGTGCATATACCGTCGCGCCACAATCTATAAATGCACGGGATCCTGTGTCACTGGAAGCCTAGATGCACGACGAGACGAGCTCCGTAGACACTTTTCTGGTGACGGCTTTGATTCGCCCAGGATTGAAGTCCTGGCATCGTGACATTTGTTCTCGATGGGGATGTCGACTCCATCCAGACTGAACAGGTTGCATTGTGAGCTCAAGCTAAGAATGCAGTGATCCACTCATCACTCGCGGTTTGAAATGGAATGGTTGTAGCATATGCGAGACTCGAACACAAGCATGGCAGCTCAGTGAGGCTTATGAATATCGTTTTCGGATGTGAGGTCCTCACTTTCGGCGATCTGCAGATCATCGTAGCAATTTCGCGCCTATTCTGGTGGCTCGGAAATTAGGACATGCTACTATACGGATTGGTATATTGGACATCGATGCTTGAAGATCGTTTCTTGCATATATGACCCTAACAGACAGAACCATGCTACAAAAGAACAATTCAGCTCATGAAAATGCTTTCGTGGAAGACTTTGTTGTGGTTGAGCATGTCCGTGACTGCCGGCTGCAATTTAGTCACCTTCTTTCTGTACTTGGGCTACAGATGCTACTGTTTGACCAGCGGCCATGCCATTGATGGTGGCTCGATTCGGGAGGAAGAGAGTAATCACTACCCACAAACACTTGGTCTGGCATGGGCGATGTTCGGGCTCGAAATACTCTTGCTTTGTAGGTTCAGTGACCCGTTGACGAGAGGTGAAACTGACCAGCATCCAGTTCCCAACACACTACCCTATCTGAGTCGAACACTGGCTGTTCGCCCAACCGCTCGAGTTAAAGAGCGTCTCGTAGGGAACAAGATCCCTCGAGTTGATGTACTCATTACTTGCTGCAGAGAAGAGATAGACGTGATAGTCGATACCGTCCGAGCAACATGCGTCTTGGACTATCCACGATCCTGTTTCCGAGTCTTCGTTTGTGACGATGGTGCATCGAAGCAACTGCAGGACAAAATTGCAGAGATGCAATTGACATACAACAATCTGCACTATACCTCGCGTATTAAGGGGCCGATTCAGGATTTCAAGGCCGGCAATCTGAATCACGGTGTCTTGTATTCCGCGTTCTTTTCTCCTCCGAGCGATTACCCTTCTTCGACAACTCTAGCCCCAGCTTTGGCTAGATTCGCCCCTACAGCACAAGTTTCAACCGACACGCTCGAGCCTGGTTCTACGTCTTCTTCTAGCTGCTGTAACAGTCCGGCTTCCATCCGGTCGATCACTTCAAGTCCTACGAGCTTGGAGTATGTGGCCGCGCTCGATGCTGACATGATTCCCGAGCCGCATTGGTTGAGAGCCTTGCTGCCACATATCATGGATGACCCATCGTTGGCTACGGTCTGCCCACCACAGGTAAGATCGTAACATCCCCCTGTGAATTATCATGACTGACTGTGCTAGCTCTTCTATGATATTCCGACTGATGATCCCCTTACACAAACAATGTCGCAATGTGCTGGAGTAACTGAGATGGTCAATGACGCTCTTGGTCACGCCGATTGCCTAGGCTCCGGTTACATAATTCGACGGTCTGCTTTGAGAAGTATTGGCGGTTTCCCAACAGAGTCGCTCGCCGAGGATGTGTGTTGTTCAGCTTTGATGCTTGGAGCTGGCTGGAAGACGGCTTATGTTCCACAGGCATTACAGTACGGATCTGTCCCAGGCTCATTCAGCACACACATCAAGCAACGCACAAGATGGGTCAGTTGAGGTCCTCAATTCGTGGGAGCTTGAAACTGATCAGTTGCCTATAGTTCGTCGGACATATGCAGACTGCTGCGTTCTTGCACCTCCGACTGTATGGCCATCGGACGAGACATCTGACTATCAAACAGCGACTGGCAGGCATAACATTTGACTTGCGCCAGGTAGTGCAGATTCCATTGCCTTTGACATTCGTGATCATTCCTATCGTTCTACTTTCTGGAAGCCCATTGGTTTATTGGCAGAGCACAGCTCAGTTGAAGTTGTTGATCGTTCTCGCCTGTCTGTGGTCGATCTGCCACTGGGTCCACGAAGGAACTGTCACAATCGTAGGAAGTATATCGAACGGTACATTTGATATTCGTACAGCTTCTTATGATTCCGAGCTGGAGCGCTGGATTTGGCCATGTGGGTTATGCTCCGAAATCATTGGTCATCAGCTACTGATCTGTCACAGATATGCTTTTAGCATTTGTCCGATCATTCGTCCTTCCAACTAGGTTCGGAGGAAGTCCTGCGGGATTTACTGCATCTGGTAGTCTCTCGTCTTCTCTTCAGGAGCGAGACTTGCAGAACCGTGCACCACTTCTTCGCCGCCTTAGAGTCATGCTACTTGATCATCTGGCAATGATCCACTTACTCTTCGCGATTGCTTGCATTTCCGCTGTCGGCCTCGCATTTGCTCGTGCTTTTACGTCGGGACAGATCACTGGCGTTTACCGCGAGGAGTCCATTGCATCTACGTCCCAACAGCTCTTATATCTCGTCACGCGCATCGGCTGGCCCCCTATCATATGGCTGCAGCAGACGATCTCAGCAATGACGCCAATCTTATATGCTATCTGGCCACCTACCGCAACGCCAAGAGAAATGCTTCTTGACAGAAACACTGAGACCGGAGTCGCGTACCCTAACGCGAAGGCTAGGTTACCTAGCAGGACTGTGTGGGGGTATTGGCGCTGTACAAGACTTGTGATAAGCCTCATCTACGTGATTCTGCTGCTGGGATTTTGTGCGAAGCTCTAAAATTGCATTTGCTGGGAGCTATCCGGTCTTCATACAAATCGCGGGCTCTTCCGTCGTACAAGTGAGTCTGTGATGCAACCACTCTTTGAGATATCATAGCTCGTAAACGTCTGATCGTGGTACCAAGTGGTATAATGGCCAAACACTCAGCTGGCCCGTCAAAATCTCTTAGGCGAGGGCATTGGATGATCCTTGCTACCTTATCATTTCTACGATGAGAAGCTACATAATCTCGTGTAAGTTTGTGGTTGCCATTTCAGAGCATTGCACTGGCCCATTACATCCTTTCTCTTTTCCTAGGTGCGGCTCTGATGATGTTATCTACTCGCAAGAGCAGCTCAGCAGCCTCACTCGCACTTGAAACGACTGCGCGCTTCAGCTTGTAGCTTTCCACCACGCCAAGCTCGCGCATGTCTGCGATCCCTCCTCCGGGGGTCATAAGATCTAGACCGCTGCTTGACATACCAGAGTAGACCGCTTTTCGAAGTCTGGCCACCAAGTCCGATGAGTCGAGACCTGCGTTGTCCGCAAGAATGGTCGGAAGTTGACGAAGTGCCTTTGAAAAGCTGTCGACCGCAATGGCTTTCTTACCCGCAACGTTGTGTGCGGCTTGATCAACGGCTTTGGCCATGACCATCTCTGCACATCCACCTCCAAGCGTGATCTTGGGGTTCTTGACTGTTTGTGAGAGGACGGCGAGCGCATCGTGAAGACTGCGCTCGGCTTCGTCGAGGAGTTGCTCAGTAGCGCCTCGAAGGACAATCGTGCATGCTCGTCCGGCTGCGACACCAGAGAATCGAATCAAAGTATCCTCACCAATAATGACCTCCTCGATTAGGTCACAATGTCCGAGCTTGACATGCTCTGGGTGGTCGAATGTGCTGGTGATTTCTGCGCCAGTTACCAGCGCTAGCCGCTCTACTCCGTCAAAGTCTGCATGCTCAATCGATGCGATGCCTGCGTCCGAGAAAAGCTGTTCGGGCCAATTGTAGATCAATTGTCGGTTGACGAAGCAATTGATACCATGCCCCTTTATCCGATCGACCTTTGCCTTCATCTTTTCACGCTCGGCCTTCTCGAGCTCGGCCAACTTCCCTGTGCTCTCTACCTTGACTCTGGCGCCAAAGATCTTGACCTTATCAGTGTCCATGCTAGTGTTAGCGACCAGGATCTTAGCGTTTTCGACTCTTTTGGGCTGATTGACACCAAACTTCTTGTCCAGAATGAAGCCGGAGTCGAGGTATGAGTCTGAAAGCTTGCCGCCAGCTTTTTTGATGATCTGAATATGGGTGAGATCTGTTGAACCGCGCATACGAAGTACAGCATCCGTAGCCAAATCCGAAAAGTAGTCTCGGTCTTGTGAGAGCACTTTCGAGCTCAATGTTGTCCGCGCAATAGCTGCCAAATCTTTCCTGAAAAGCTCCGGATCAGAGCTGTGGTCGACCGCCTCTGCTTCCAGTGCTTTAAGTGCTGCTGCGCTCGCAATTCGGTATCCTTCAATGATGGTCTGCGGGTGGATCTTCTGATTGACCAATTGCTCTGCTTCTCTTAGCAACTCTGCAGCCAGAACTGTGACACTCGTCGTTCCGTCTCCCACCTCATCGTCCTGCACTTTCGAGATGTTGACCAACACTTTTGCGGCGGCATTGTCGAGGGCTATGCTTTTGAGAATGGTCGCACCGTCGTTCGTCACCATGATCTGGCCAGTAGATCCAGACTGCAGGATCTTGTCCATTCCCTTGGGGCCGAGAGTGGATTTGACAAGGTCACCGACAGCGATAGCTCCCACGAAGGCGGAAAGACGGGCATTCTCGCCTTTTTCTTCGATTGTGTCGTCCGCAAAAATCTGGGTTGGGTTGTTGGAGCTCTGCGAGGTATTCAGTAGGTGTATGGCCTGTTCAACATTGAGGAGCTTACCATATTGGCACCTCTGTCAGATGCCGATCAGCTTATTGTGTATTTGAAGGTAATTGCAAGGTCTTCACTCAAGTTTGGCTGACTGCCTGATTGTGTAAGTTGCACGCGACTTTTCGCGCTGAATTTCAGGTGACAAAAGTGTTTCGAAGACAAGCGGCGGAGCGTCACCTCCGCGATCAGCATATGAGCGACCAGAGCTCGAATCAGCACACTGTACGAACATCAACTACTTCACAATGACAAAACGAGCAGCCGAGGATTCGTTAGAGAGCACAATCAACGACTCAGACTCCCCAGCTCCCAAAAAAGCAAAGGTCCAGGATATATCGGAGAGGCAGCTTCCATCACATTCAAGACCACAAACAACAAATGGATACATGAACGGAGGGAATGCGCCAGAGCAGGTTTCAACACGGGCAGCACAGAATGAGAGAACCAGAATAGAGGAGGAAGAAGATGACAGTGTGGATCTACCTGCAACAGCAACAAGAGGATCACGACTCAATGGGCCTATAGCAGGATACGAAGATGTCTACCTGGATACCATCGACCGCCAGCGCCTAGACTTTGACTTTGAAAAGCTGTGCTCGGTTACGTTATCGAACATCAACGTATATGCTTGCTTAGTATGCGGCAAATACTTTTCTGGCCGCGGACCGAAGACACCAGCATACTTTCATGCGCTGGACGTGGGACACCATGTATATATCAACATGGAGAGCAAGAAGGTCTTTGTGCTACCGGAGGGCTATGAGGTGAAAAGCAAGAGCCTCGAGGATATCAAGGTAGTCGTAGATCCCAGGTTCACTACGGAAGAGGTCAAAGCACTGGATAAGCCAGGTAGAGAACCTCAGTGGGATCTGGCTGGCAGGAAATACATGCCAGGCTTTGTAGGCCTCAACAACATCAAAGCAAACGATTACTTGAACGTCGTAGTGCAAGTGTTGGCGCATGTCCCGCCCTTACGAAACTTCTTCATGCTTGAGGACCTTTCCTCCCGCCAGCAGCTAGTACAACGCTTCTCCATTCTCTTGCGCAAAATCTGGAACTCCAAGGCATTCAAGAGTCACGTCTCTCCGCACGAGCTGATCCAAGAAGTCAGCTTACGAAGCAATAAGAAGTTCCTCCTTACCCAACAAGCGGATCCTGTCGAGCTCCTCAGCTGGTTTCTCAACAACCTCCATCTGGCACTTGGCGGCAGCAAAACCAAACCCAAGAGCTCGCTCATACAACAGATTTTCCAAGGAACTCTTCGGGTGGAATCGCAGAGTATCTCCGCTCGAGCTGATGCCAGAGACCGACTCAGATTCGAAGACACGACGATTCAATCACAAATCTCACCCTTTATGATACTAACCCTCGACCTACCACCGGCTCCACTCTTCCAAGACGATACAGAAAAGAACATCATCCCTCAGGTACCTCTCACCACAGTTCTACAGAAGTACAACGGCATCGCCGCGCAGGAGCGCAAGGACACGCGCATGCGCTACCGCCTCCTCCACCCCCTCCCGCCCTATATTGTGATGCACATCAAGCGCTTCCAACCCAACAAATTCCTGGAAGCCCAACGGAATCCCACTATTGTGACGTTCACGCCACGCGCGCTTGACATGTCTCCTTACGTGGAGCCGAATCCGGATGTGCACAACCCTGGCGACCCGCTCGTGTATGATCTGGTCGCAAACATAACCTATGAAGGTGTAAAGGTACGTGATGATTCGGTGGAGGGCGAAGCAGAACGCAAAGTCTGGCGAGCACAGGTGCGCGAGGCGGGAGAGCGAGGGCAGTGGTGGGAGATGCAGGATCTGTTTGTGGAAAAGGTCGAGGCGGAATTGCTAGCGACTAAGGAGAGTTATGTCATGGTCTGGGAAAGGCGGAAGGTCGGAAAGGCCAAGAAGGTTTGAGCGAATTTGGATATGATCTGCTTGAACGCCGCGATCCACGGATCGCTGGTGTGTGCTGGAAGAGTTGAGATATCTAATGTTCCATGATGCAAACATCACCCCCTCGTTGGGGTTTCACTACTTGCCTCACGTTTGTCCGTGAGAGAAGACATAGCAATGCCAGCCTAGCGAATTTCACTGCAATGCCCTACGTCGACAGATCCATGTGCTCAACATTATTGGAGATGCCACATCCTAAAAGCGCGAGATATCACGGCCAAGCGCCCAATTGATGAACCTATCATCGCCATATGTTAGTGCTTGCATATCCAAATGACGTTTGGCCGTATCATGCCATTGCCACTTACCAATACACCAGAATCAGCATTTTGTTTCGGACACTGACTGCCTTGGCCAGATAAGCGCCGCGCCAGATGAGCCAAGCCATTCGTCCTGACACATCGCCGCCTGAAGACTGTAGGATCGCATTCCAGTTGCCGACATAGGCCATCACACCCAGATCTTTGTATGTGAACGCACGAGCCGCGAGGTCGTCCTTATTCAGGCGCTTGGCTAACCAGTGTGCCTGCTGCGAGGCGACCTGCGCGGTCGCTGGGTAGGATGTGCCCTCAAGAGACGCGCAGTCACCCAGCGCGTATACATCATCGATGATGGTGTCGTCCGGTCGCTTGACCTGCATGCGGTCGGTGGTTATGATACCGCCGGTCTTTTCATGTCGTTTCACTTTGCCAGCCAATGCTTGGGACACGAACGGGTTCATCATTAATCCTGTCGACCAGACGACCATGCCCACGCCAATCTCGCCTTCTTCCTTCGTCTTGAGCGTGTAGCATCGTGCTCCGCGAATAGTGCTCACTTCTTCATTCGCTTGCCCAGGACTACCGCGCCGGAGCTCTTCGACGTGGTGACTGGTTTTGATGATTGTACCTTGCCGCGTGATCGTCTTCATGGCGTATTGTGCTAGTTTCTCATCGAACATTCCAAGCACTGTAGGAGCGACATCGTAGATGTTGATCTTGACATATTTGATCAGATCTGGATAGATACGCTTCATTTCCTCATTGACAAGATCGTGGAGTTCTGCGGAGAACTCGACGCCGGTAGGTCCTGCTCCAACGCAACACAAGGTCAGAAGTTGTTGCTTCATCTCCTCGCTTGTGGTTGGTAATGCCGCTGTCTCGAAGCAGGATAGTAAACGGTGACGGATCCTGCGCGCATCCGCCACATCTTTCAAGAAATAGGCATTTTCTTTGACGCCCTTGGTGCCAAAGGTCTGAGAGTAGCAGCCAAGACTGATGATCAGTTTGTCCCAGGCCATAGTGAATAGTGTTCCTTTCGTCTTGGTCAGTTCATGTCGATCTTGCGCCAACGTTTGGCTCTGCGCCGGATCGTCCACAGCCTCTTCGATGTCGAGGGTCTGCTTCTCCAGATCGACGGTGTCTGTCCAGCCTTGGAAGTATTCTGCCCGTGACCGTCTCGAACGGACTGGCTCTATGGCAGTCCGGTACTCGAGAGTGCCAACCGATGTGCTAGCTAGCAGAGGCGTGAACACAAAGTAGCTTCGGGGACTGACAATCACGGTCTGGAACTTCCTAGGATCCAGGTCTCGTGCCAGCGTATATCCTGCCCAGCCACTGCCTAGCACGACGACTCTCTCCCGGCCATTGCGCTGGGCATCAAGCTGCTGGATCGTTATGTCTCGTTTGTGTTGCGCCGTTATCAAGGATGGTATGCGACACGATGGACACCGCCATACCGGGCGAGTAGTCGCAAGCATGGTTGAACAGAGAATCAGACATTGGTGCAACGGAATGCATTTTCATTTATCTATTGCTTATTTGGTAGGAAGCAGTCAATGTTATGTCAAGTGTCAGCACGGGATGAGTCGGACGGCTTTTCGGGTGCATTTTATTGGCGAACACGGAGTCTTTGAAGCCTTCCGGCACTTCATGTTACCTCATCACAACCTCCGAGAAAGGTACCTTACCACATCGAACAGGCAATCCCAGCATGTGGTACCAGAGACGTGCCCAGTTCGACAGTCCAGCATGAATCTAATTACCGAAATGTGGCAGGATTAGAATTCGGCAGTTGTTTTGCGCCCAGCAGAAGTCAATGGTAGACCACATGTACCATTATTTTGTTAACTCCTCGAACATAGAGCTAGTAACAGTGCTCAAAAGCTGCGAGCATGCATGTTGGTATGGCCGTTGTCCTTGACGGAATGCTCTCCTCCAGGTAAACCATCGACGCTGACGACGATCGCTGTGAGCGACGATGAACCCCCTAACGATCTCATGGACACGACTGGTGTTACCACTTCCAGTATAATCTCATCGAGTACCACTTGTGGATAAAGCACAGTACGCAGACCGTCCGTGCTTCGGAGTAGAATCAATGCGCCCGGTCTCATGGATGCAGCCACTTTGCATAGTAGAGCATTCTTCTCTTGTTGTGTTTCACCGACCAGCGCGGCAAAGTGGACGACATCGTAATCTTCCAGATCTGGCAGTTCCGGAGAACCCACATCGCATTGACTAAAGGTAATGTTGTGTGACAACCCACATCGATGGACAAGCTTCTTGGAAAGCGAGATGGCCTCGGGATTACGATCGATATTGAGTAGCTCGACTGTCGATCCGTAGCGCTCCTGAAAACACAAGGACGAAAAGGGGGTAGGACCGCTACCCAGAAACGCGATCTTCTGAGGTTTGGGCAAGCCCATCTCGCCCAATGCTGCGTCGATGGTGTTAGACTCCATACGAGCGAGTTGCCGATATTGGTCGAGATATGGAAAGCGATGGTAGATATCGAGCGCTGTGCAATGTATGTGGTCAGCGATGTCACGGGAAATAATGGGAGGGTACGGGTGACGGTTGACTGACCATCGGAAGATGTCGCTGCCATGTTCACTTTTTCGGCAAAGCCTCTTTCTAAACAGTATTCTGCCGCACCCCAGATGTCCCATAGTCCTGGTATTATAGCAGTGATGCGTGGATCGTTCATGATCTTCCATCAAGCATTAGCCTGCTTTCCTCCAAGTGAGCTTAAACTGTGAGACTCATACCATCGTATCCATAGCTGCTGTTGTCTTAGACATGGTGACCAAGTCGAACAATTGGTTGAAAAGCCTGCCGTTCTCTTCGTCTGGCTCGAGTGATGTCAACCTGTTCAACTCATCGTACAGAGTTAGGATTCCAAGGATGATGCGTTCTGAAGTGTCCACGTGGTGAGGCAGGGTCAAAGCATAGCGGCCTATGTCGAGACCCATGCCCGTCTCGGGAACCATTCTTGATATCATTGAAGAATCTGGTAGAGTTTCGTAGTACTTGTGTACAAGATCGCCGAGGACCAAGAACAATCACGAGCAAAGGTTGGTAGGCTAGACGTGATTGGTTTGTAAAGCCAGCAGTTGACTATGAGGAGGTCGAGAGTTCTAGCGGCGGCACAGGTTTGGTCTTTATATTCGTGCAGTCGCAATACGAACAAATCGTTACATGTGTTGTCAACATCAGTCTTTTCACACATCCCGCGGCGTCTTGCATACACTAGCTCTGCGCATCTCCCTCCCTGCGCACTGGTAAAGTGACCGAAACTGCTTTTTCTGCCATTCATACGGTAGCTACAACCGAGGAGAACAGGTGTAGAGCCTTTCGGAGCGGACAGGATGCGAGTCCGTTGCGTAATGCGGAAAAGCGTCTTCTTGCGCTTCAGATGTTAGCCATCAAGGTGGAGGACTCACGGGCACCATCAAACGGCTATCGCAACCTACGATTCAGCCGTAAAGATACCTTCCCTCGAACGACGTCCTCAGCATGGTGCTCTCAGTCCCTATAGTCTCCATCCCGACTTCTTGATAAAATGAACTTGGTCGCATAGCATGGACGCCATGGAGCCAGCTCGGTCACTTACCGGAGTCGCGCGTGAGGTGAGTGGGATGTTTCTGGTCTCTGTGCGGAGAGAACATATGCAGGATGGTCCAGTCAATCTCGCTTAGGAGCCCAATGATCTGATACAGAAGTAAGCATTCGACTCGGGTGTATGTATGCCATACCCACGCGAAAAGCATACTTTATAGCTCCCGCGATCTCCATGGCACGGACCCGTTCCCTAGGCAGGGACATGACCTCCGAGTATCCTGGCGCGCCAAACACTTCTTGTGCCAATGTTCAGAATGCTACCATGGCGAGGCCACTGTGGATTCTTGAAGGCCATTCATGTGCTGAGTGGGTTCTGTCAAGGAGGGACTCGGTTGCTGGCCGCAGCAACTGCACGAGCACCATGCAATTGAGGACAACATTGACACCTCTGTCATCATTGCTCTCTCAGTCCAAGGCAGTATGCACCCTTGTGACGAGAACGACGAAGCAGACTCCATTGGTTAATGGAACGGTAATTAGATTGCGTGTTCTGCACCGTTCTCGCTTGCTGGTCTTTCTCGTCGTTTTGACGCAGAGCTTGTAGTGGGGATGGCAAGCATGATGCTATACACAAAGCTCGAATGACATCGAATGGGTAACGTCTTATGAGAGGTCTTGCAAGTTCTCAATGCCTCGACAGCTTCCGAACGATGTCTCGCAGCCTGTAAGGGCTATGTCCTGGGTCCAGTTCCGTGGTATCTTTAGGCCTTCTTGGCTGCACTTCTCATCGGCCAAACGCAAGCCTCTATAAGGTCTATCCCTCAAATCGTGGCATAGAGTAGAAGGCTTTGTTGGTGATTCTGGTAGAAAGATAGCATTATGAGACATTGATTTTCATACATGTACCACAGCGGAAGTAGCTGCATGGCATCACATGATCCTTGGTACCTCGTAAGCTTCGCCAATGCAAGTTCCGCTTGTTCGAAGAATGAGAGGCAGACCGCTAACAGTAAAAAGCGAACCTTGAATGTACGATGAGTCTCAAGGAAGAGTATGGTATTGCTGCTTCTGCTAAGAGAGGTCGTATCGTACAGTACCAACCTGCCTGCTTACTTTGGTAGCCGCTTCAAGATAACAAACAATTGCTGCTATTTCAAGGCAGCTGACCAACAGTTGCCGGATTATGGGTTCCGTTCTGCTTAGAATCACTGCCTACCTCAAACTCACCCTCCTTGTATTCGCGCACATGCTCCACCCAGTCGAAAGTGTCCTTCACCTTGCCTTGCTGAATTCCTTTCAATTGCGTAAGCAGCTTCACCAACGCCGGACCAGGCTCATCTCCTCCGCCTTGATACTTGAACTCGTCGTTTTTGCTGCGCATAGTAATGCTCTTGATTGGAACCAAAGCTGCAGCCGTGCCAGCAGCAGCCACTTCTGTGAATTTGGACAGCTCGTCATATTTGATCTGCAAACATGCCATCAGTATACCATCGTCCGCGGAGCACGAATGACTATTGCTTACAGGCCTCCTCTCCACTTTCCATCCCCAGGACTTTGCCATTTCGCACACGCTGTCACTTGTCACAGACCTTATGACGTTCTTGCTATCAGGAACCACGATCGTACATCCTTCATCGGGAGTTCCGTGAATGCCAATGAACCCCGAGGTCGAGAATTCGTCAATCTCGGTCCTAGTCTTGCTGTCAAGATGCAATGTGATGCCGAAACCTTCGTTCCTGGCTCTCTCGCTGAACCTCAGCACAGGAGCGTAGTTGCCACCAATTTTGGCGGATCCAGTCCCGTCTGGTGCTGCCCGGTCAAAGTCCTCGAGGATGAGAGCTGCTACTGGGTGTACACCGTGGTATACACCCGTGGGTAATACAAACACGAGGAATGTGTACTCTTCCGGAGGGCTGAGGCCTAGCTGTGCAGAGCTACCGAACAGCAGTGGTCTAACATACATTGCTCCGCCAGTAGCATGTGGTGGTACGAACTCAGCGTTCAAGCTGACTGCTAGATGAACGCAGCGCTTGAAGTGGTCTACTGGCACATCGGGGATTGAGATATAGGAGGCGGAGTGTTGCATACGTTCAGCATTCTGTGTGGGACGAAAGATACCGATTGTTTGATCGTCAGGTCCTCGAAATGCTTTCAGACCCTCGTAACATTGTTGGCCGTAGTTGAGACCGGGAGCCATGCCATGGATGCGAAGAAATGGATCCTGAACGAATTTGGGCGTGGTCCACTGGCCAGTCTTGACAGAATATGTTGACTCGATGTGACCATTGACTATGAATCATTAGATTGGCGTGTTGACCAGAAGGATCACTATGAGCAGACCTTCGCGAACACGAAAGCCTAAGTTGCTCCAGTCTAAGGATTGTCAGCGTGAACGAAACGACCACCATCTCACGGCTTTCCCAACTAACCAATGGTATTGACTGGTGGCGGTGGGAAAGTAGCACTCATTTTCGTTATCCTCGTTGAGTGTCGTAGATGCTCAATGGATGTCTGATCGCAGAGAAGATTTCAATTGTAAATAGAGCAATCGTTAATCAGACTTGTCGTGAATATGGCTTTTCTGCGGCCGACCTCGCTGTGTAATTTTGGAGCGGGTGGCTGACGCACCCCACCAAACCTAAAGGCAGACCCCAGACTGTAACACGTGCGAGTATCCGTGTGCTGTCTCGAGCCAGACCATTCGTTGACACGGTTCACGCTCGTGGAGGATCACATGTGAGACTGCTTACAAGCACTTCAGCATCAACTACCATGCCCTAGTATCCTTCGTCTCTCTTACACGGTCTATCTCAGTAGCGATCACCTGAGACTTACGACCGGGTACAAACGCGACCATGGCGGTCTCCCGCAGTCCTTCAAATCGCTTCGCCATCTTTCTCGTTCTCGGCGCTCTTTGCCTAGTAGTCTTCTTCATGGCAAGCTCCCCAACCAGTCATCCTAGCGCGGTCCAGGAGTCAACCACCAAGCACACAGTACAAGACGGCATTGAGCTCAAGAGCCACAAATCTGGACACGTCATCTCCAGCAAACTAGGGAACGAGACTGTGAAAGCAGAACTGGGGCGCGCTTCGTGGAAACTCTTCCATACCATGATGGCACAATTCCCCGACACACCAAATGAGGAGGAACAAACCGCGTTGCGTTCGTACATCTACTTGTTCCAGCGCTTGTATCCTTGTGGAGAATGCGCGGAGCATTTTGGTCACATCTTGGAGGAATTCCCGCCGCAAGTGAGTTCGCGAAACGCCGCGGCGGGCTGGGCCTGTCATGTTCACAATAAGGTCAATGAGAGCTTGGGAAAGGACGTCTTCGACTGTGCCAATATCGGGGAGTTCTACGATTGTGGATGCTCTGGAGATGCAGAGAAGGAGGTGCAAGACAGAAGTAGTGAAGAAATTCACAGTCTGGAAAGGAACAACGAAGCCATGCAGGACAACATTCCAGCAAAGACAGCGGCTGCCTGAGTGTAGCTTAAACCGATATTGCTGAAGCGATAGCGCTGATGACTTCCTACTCGAATGCTTGCTGGCTTGGCTTAAGCTCTCGGTCTACCGGTCGTCAAAATCCTGGTAAATGACATACCTCCGGCATCTGATACGAGGCCAAGAGGGCTAATATCTCGTTGCACAGAAACAAGCCGGCGAGGACTGGGTTGCCCTGGAAATGCTATGCCAACATTACACTATATACCAAGGAAGCTCTTCACTTCGCGAATGATGCATTCCGTGTCATCTGCGGTACCACTACCGCCACCAGCAACGTGGCCCCAGATGGTCTCTATGCATCTGAACTCGCCTTGCGCAAGATACTTCACCTCGTGCTCGTTGTCCTCTGGAGGAAAATACTGGTCCGTTCGAGCAGGGAAGATCAGACATCTGGCCTTGATCCTCGCTAAAGTCTTTTCGAGTTGCCCTTCATCTTCTGGATGGTAGAGACCGACGTCGCCTTTCTGCCATGTGTGCAGCAGTGCCAGCAAGTCATTGGCATCATCTCCTTCACCGGACCAATATTTGTCCAGGTAGTCCTGCAGAGTCGGGAAGCCGAGTTGCTCCCAACTCTTCTCGCGAAACCAAGCCTGCGAAAGCGCCCATGTGGAGTAGACTCTGTCGAAGGCTTTTACTCCGATCACTGCCGGAGTGTCATACTTGCCTTCGTGGAAGTCTACAGAGCTGATCAGCGCGTGACGGGGTCCCTCAAGGAAACACCAATTATGCCAGCTCGTCTTTGCAGATCCCGCGAGACAGACCATATTCTCCACATATTCCGGAAAAAGCGTGCTGAAATGATATGCTTGCTGTCCGCCCATGGAGAATCCAATGTACGCGAAGAGCTTCTGGACGCCGAGCGATTGGCATAGCGCATATTGGAGCCTCACGTTGTCCTCGTACGTGACTTTGGGGAAGTTGGGTCCATTCCATGGCGAGGGTGTGTTCGAGGGCGATGATGATTCGCTCCCGCCCAGCAAGCCGGTAACGATGATGAAATACCGGGATGGGTCAAGAATGGCCTTCGGATGCTTAGAGGTATCATACAGGAAAGGCAACGTGTTGGCAAGTGTGCCACCGAAACATGATGGAAGGAGGACGGCAGGGTGGGATGGCTCGCCGAAAGTCCAATATGCGAGGCGAGCTGGAAACTCGGCACCGGCTGGTGAGGACTGTGGTGAAAGCTTAACGGTCTGCGAGAAGAATTTGGTTTCGGGCATCATGATCTTGTGTATTGAACATTGGTAGCAGAACACAAGAACAGCTCAAGAGACACCGCGACCGGGATAATAAAGTGTGCGTAGTCGAGAAGAAGTTTCCTAAAGAGGAAGGAGGGGCTTTCATGAAGTCATCTTCTATCAATTTGTGCCGCATCATTGTTCATTGCCAAAAACAGATGCTTTACAGTAGACCTCGACTCACTCAGTCCGAGAGTTCTCTAATTTAGTGACCAGTATATCAGTGGCACCCATCTCAGTCAGCTCATCCATCACAGTGGCTACCGTATTCCGTAGCACCATGACCTGTACAGCTACCCAATCCTGCTCTTCCAGAGAATTGATGGTCGGGGCTCGCTTCCCGGGTGTGATCTTTCGAGCACTCGGAAGGCTCTTTCGCTCGACGTTGTATGTCACAAGGACGTATTTCTGTGCTGTAATGACTCCCTTGATGCGTTGGAGAATGATGTTGACAAGCTTGGGGTCGGAAGGATGCTTGGACTTCAGGAGCACCGCTGTAGACGATACTACAGTATCAATGGCTTTGAGTCCAGCTGCGCGCATTGTTTCTCCAGACTCTGCGGAATGTTAGCGAAAGACATGGGTCAACTGCATCCAGTTCAACGCACCGACTAGATCTACAATGCCATCAGCCACACCAAGGGCGCATGCCGCCTCTACACTTCCTCCAACATATTTGATGTTGGTCTTCAGTTTTGGCTTTGCTTCTCCATTTGCTTGACCATTCGATTGTGCACCTTTGTCCTCCAAGGCTCGGAAATAGTTCTCTGACAGGTTCGTGAAGCTGGTCACGATGTTCTTGCCAACCAGTTGCTCAGGAGTTTGAATAGCACCATGCTCGGGGACCTGCACTTGTAGTTTGCATCCCCCGAAACCCAAGTCCAGGATCACCTCTACACCAGTAGTCTCCGTAGGTGGTACGGCAGCTTCGTGTTCTGCAATTTGATCTTTGCCAGTGATGCCGAGATCGACTCGTCCCTCGCCAACAAAGGTTGGGATGTCGGCAGCCGGAAGAAAGACGAGAGCCAATGGAAGGTTCTTTACAAGTGCAATGTCCAACCGATTGTGGCGGTGAAATTGTATGTCTGACCCGGAGAGGAGGTCAAGACATGCTTGGTGGAGTCGGCCTTTCTTAGGCACTGCGAAGAGCAAGCGATCGTTCAAGCTAATGGGGTGTGAGCTTTGTACTCAGAATGCTTGACGATTGCTTCTGTTCAAGATGTGTAGTACACATCGAGGGTAGCACATACTGATTGACCAAATCCATTATATCCGTGCAAGCAATGAGTCTTCAACCAAGCGACTGTCCACGAATGCCCAGTGTTGACAGAGAAAAGAGGCTCTGCTTCCTTTGCAGAATCGAATTAATGGGTTTCTGGGGCTCGGACAGTGTTAGGTATAGAAATCTGTCTCCAATGCCAAATTCGGGTGAGTCAAACGCTTGCACGTGGGTATTCTAGAGATGTGCTACGGCTAGAAGCAAGGGTGTAGAGTGTCATAGTACGCGCTTTTGTAAGGTTGGGATCATCGACTGGTAAATGAGGATCACATAGAGAACTGGTTACATACCTCAATTCTGTATACCACTTTTAGCCCTCAAACACCAAATGCGTTGCTGCAATCGTGGAATTTGTCTGATGAATAGACACTGCGAACCCCACGACCGGACTCGGAAATCTTCCACCGCCCCGCCACATTTGCGGAGCGAATCATGTGGCAGAATTTATGGCTGTGCGGCAGCAGCCGAAGCACTCTTGGCAGTGTGAACTTCGAAATATCCGCAACGACGGTTCCATTGTCTAAACACGCGATCGCATATCTCAGCGCCATACGCCCACAAGAAGTCGATTCAAGTCCTTCCCGAGTCTTCACACAATCAGCATCATGGATTCTGCAAAGTGAGTAGTGCGCATTTGCCACTACAGGAGAGTTGGCAGCATACTGACAGAGCCTGCTTGTAGGGTTCCCGTCAAACTCGTTCGCGTCACCCGTGTCCTCGGCCGCACCGGTATGCCCTGATCCTTCATGTCGCTCGGCAGCCGCAAGAGAGTTGGAAACAGGTGGTCTGATACTGTCAACGCAGGTTCTCGTGGAGGTGTGACCCAGGTCCGCGTCGAATTCATTGACGACACTACCCGAAGCATCATCCGAAACGTCAAGGGACCAGGTAAGGAGGACTCAAGATCATGGGAACGAAGAAGCCGTGATACTGATCATAGGACATAGTGCGCGAGGATGACATCCTTTGCTTACTCGAGTCTGAGCGTGAGGCCCGAAGATTGAGATAGAAAATATGGAGATTTGCAGAGAACAGAGCAACGAGGCAGGCAGATGGGATGGATGGGCCGTGTCTGGCTTGGGCAAAAGAAGATGCGTCGAGCAAGTTTTGCGACACAATTCCTACGGCGTTCTGGAGGCTATTGCAAAGGCTTCTATGCAGCACATGAGTTCACGAGGTTTCCAGTCTGAAGATCTCAGCAGGCAACTCGAATCAAGATGAAATTGCAGCCCAAACAATCACGTGTATCTTTCTTGTACGAAGTGGTCTGATGTCTCCTATCTGGCAAAGCTTTTGCTGTTCTTCGATATCGACATCCAGGGGCATCACCCAGAGAGTAGCTTCACAAGTTGGACGTGGC
This sequence comes from Microcyclospora pomicola, assembly GCA_002786065.1. NCBI lineage: Eukaryota > Fungi > Ascomycota > Dothideomycetes > Capnodiales > Microcyclospora > Microcyclospora pomicola. Next base: position 1,500,972 of record NHNY01000001.1, read on the forward strand.
TATCAGCATGCCGCAGCTCTGACAGAATGCATGCACGGCTACTCAGTTGTCGAGTGCTAGGCTGACCGGTCAAGCACTACGGTCCGATGTCAAACCGCCTACATGCTTTAGCGGGCTAGGAGATTTACTCCCTTCCTACTTGATTTGTGTCTCGTTCTTGTGGTGGTGGAGATCGTGCGTAATTGTGGCATGTCTGTATCGAGCATATCTTTGGCTCATACAAAACGTGAAAATAGGGGTCAAAGAGCTTTGGTGTTCGAGTGATTTCATATCGTATAGCTGAAACTGTGACAGCTCATGTGTCCACCAAAAATCCTCAACGAAGCCATCCTTGGATGCATGCCCGAGAAACGCCCGCTCAATGTCTGTCCTCTTCTTTGCCCGTAACACACATTTTCGCCTCGCCTATGATGACTTGGCAACACGCTTGCCCTTCGCGTTCTTCTTTGGGGTGTCGGCGATTGAGAGTCCTGCATGCTTGTCTTAGCTTTGAAATATGACAAGTTTGCGTTGCTTGTTTGGCGTAGCCATACCTGGCGGGAGAGATTGCTTGAGCTTGTCGGCCTTGTCTGAGTCCTTAAGGACCAGAGTGTATAGGTATTTCTGGCATCGAACCTTGAACTTTGTCTGGCCGGTTGCGCGGGACTTCTTGATGCGCGCAGCTGTATGGGCATTCTGTTAGCATTGCCACGTTCCCAGAAAACTATTTCCATTGTTTCTCCATGGTCTTGTTCAATTCTCCCACGGGCATAAACTCTGGACCGATAGGTACATACAGGAGGCGTCCTTTCGGCGGCACAACTCAATGAAGGTCTTGATGTCGGAGATTTGCTGAGGCATGGTGGGCGATTGGATTACAGATCAAGGCGAAAGAAGACAATCGTCGATATCGTCGTCCTTGCGAAGTGCGAATGGTTTGAATTCGCGGGTGTGGATGCGCAGTGCGGAAAAGGTTCCGCGAATGATGGTCAATCTTGGCACGCTTTCTTCTGTTCGTCAAGCACAGTCTACAACCTTCCGACCCAGGCATCTCTATGACCTGAGCAACTAATCTCGCACGAATGATCATGTCGATCCTTTCCGACACAGATTTGACAAGGATATCCACAAATGCCGCTGAGTCATTTGTGGACTCCTACTACACAGCCCTTGATGGTGCCAGAGGCACTATCAAGCAATACTATGTCGCCACTGTCCCTGGCGAGAATGGTCGCGGTCTTCCTCATATCAGCTACAACGGGGATTTGATCCAGGACGCCGCTGCGTTCCAAGAAAAGTTCGACAAGCAAATGCCCTGGACGCATTTCGAACCACAGTCAGTAAATGTCATGGTCATGAATCCTGCGATGAACGCACTGCCAGAGGAGAAAAAGAATGACCGAAAGGCTGCAGAGCGAAACATGAGCCTGCTGGTGCAAGTCAGTGGCTACGTAAGGCTAGAGGAGAGGAAAGATGGGCCCATGAGGGGTTTCAGCGAGAGTATAGTGCTTGTTCCCGCTACCGAAGAGTCCGCGGGAAGGGGGACTGGCAAGATGGATCATGGTAGGAAATGGCTGATCCAGAGCCAGAATTTTCGGTTCGTCGTCTAAGTACTGTGGCTCATCGAGTTGCTGGATAAGGCGCTTAGCATATTTCCAACGTCACTGCACACCGTACCTGGCTCAAGGAGTAACCGCCATTGCATTTCGGGAATGTCTTATTAGACACGGCCAGAGAGACAGTCGTGCTGTCCACAGCTTTCAGTTTGGACACCTCCTGACATACTGCCATACGTGTACTTGTACAGCAGCGCCGAGGCCAAGCCAGACAATGGGCTATGTCGATTGAAGGGGCAAGTCGTATAGTCTCAGTGGCTGCGAGTATGTTCTCCCGTGCGCCGATCGCGAAGGGATCTGTGATAGAGTCTGCAAACTACGTCGACGTACGCGAAGCAGATGCCACAGCCGAGCGGGACCAACGACTGTTGGTAGAAGCACGACATGCGAAACGTGACGAGACAGCCAGCTTTATACCACACCCTGTAATCCGGGCATACATGGACTTCCGTCCACGACTATGATGGATCCCTACGCTCTCACATGACAATTGGCAAGTCTGATCTTGTGCTCGTTATCAGCGCGATGCTTATCGCAACAACGTCCTCTGTTCGCATGTGAAGGAGCAATGAGCACTTTCTGCGGCACGCATGTTTCCCTGACCATAGGCAAGCTTGCGAAGAAGGACTGAATCGTCATTGCTTCCACCCGATATTGGATGAGTTTCGTACCGGCCTATTAGACACACTCCTGCTTACTACCACAAATCAAAGTCGTTCGTCAACTACAGTATACAGCGGAACCACACCTGCACATCAATCAGCAACGTCAAGTACTGCTAAGCGCAAACAACTTCCGACTGTTCTATCGCCGACCATAGAGCAAAACACACAATGAAGTGCCACAGGCCAGGTACAGATCAAGAAGTTGAGTTTTTCTGCTACGTCGATGGCGCTCGATCGAGTGAATTCAAGGTTCCACATTGTAACGTCACCGAACAAAATACTGTCGAGTGCATGATAGCAGTGAACTCGGGAAACAGGATTACAATCTCTGGAACTTTTTCTGGATCTGTCCGCGAGATTTGCTTTGACGTGCTCGCAGATGGGAGTTACGTTGGTCATCGACACTTGGAGACATCTGCGGTGGATGCCGTGGAGTTCATCAGATCCCGCAAGATCGATGTCAAAACAACATTGGACAGCCCCGACATTCCAGGACGAGTCTCTGTCTTATCGCAAGACAAGGTACTGGAGGGGAATCTGCATGTGACAGATGTGAAGTTGGACAAATCTGTGGTCCATCGGGAAGGAAAAAAGTTCGGGGTTGGCTGCCTAGTGATAATTGTTTCACTGACCCAGCACCCTCACGAAACCTATGACGCTGGCTATTCTAGCATGTGCGTTGGCTCGTGGCAGCGACGAAGCCAGGAGAACCTTACTAATAGCGACATCACTCCCACACATGCACTGGAATTTCGTAACACGAAGGGCGAGATCTCTACCAGGAGGGCCGCAAGACATTGGAAGGGTTTCAAGCAGACTCGACATGGCTCAGAGCCGTGGGCACGACTAGTGTTCCACTATCGCAGCATTGAGGCCATCCGGAAAGCGGGTTATGCTTTGCTCGGCAGCGAAGGGCATGCGCTGAAGCCGCTCTCCAACTCTGGCAACTTCGTCGCAGCCAAGGAAGAGAAGAATTTCTTCGCCTATTCAAGGTCCGGTACGAGACAAGCAGCTGAGGTGAGCGCAAAGCCAACGTTTCACGCGAAGGCGAAAGCATCCGCAGCGGCGGGAGTAGTCAGCCGCTCTTTGGGTTCATCTAAGACTAATATGGAGGAGAATCTCCCGGGACCCATTCCAGAATTCGATGACTTCGACATTGAGAACCTCATGACTATGCTTCAGGGTGCAGAACAGATCCATCCAGACAGCCAGCCTCGGGACAGTGATGGGTCGCATACTTCATGCCAGCCGGGGTTCTTCGGTCTCGAAGAGTCGGCCGAGGCATTCCAAGACTACATGCAGCATTACGGTGAAATATTGGACCAACAACCCTATGAAGGTAAGGCACATGTTTTCGGCACAAAGAATGAGAAATTGACGGTGAGTAGCCACCAGACCATTGATAGACTCAAGCTCTCGAGATGAAGCATTCCAACAATGTGTGTTCAATCCACCAATGAACATGTCACAGATAACGCCGACCGCACTCTCCGACCACCTCTTCAGCCCCAGCAGTATTGGTGCCTGTGAAGCACAAAGTGCTGGCCTTCACTCAGACATGCGGAAGAAGCACGTGCGCAGTAAATCTCAAGTGCAATCCCCACCGTCATCTTCTACTATCACTCGACGAGCCTACCAGGGCACAGAGCAGCATCTTGCTACCATGTCTGAAGACGATCGTTTGGAAAACAATCATGTTGCGAGAAGAGCGAGGCCACATACTGTCCCTGTAGATTCACAGTTGATCGATGTGCCGGCAGTTTCTTACACAGCTAAGCCCGCACAACTGAGCTCCATCACTGCATTCGATATGGCATCGTCTGAGCCTGTGATGGCTCCACCGAGCGGCTCGCGCGCTGAACAGACTGGCAACCCAATCATGACCGGAGAACAATCAAGTCCAAATTTCTCCAAGACCGGTAAACTTCCTACTCTCACCACTTCAGATGAGACTATCAACGGTGTTGGCAACTCCACCGCCAAAGCGCTCGCCCCGACCGGCGACAGCACCAAACTCAAGCCTGAAGCTTTACAGAACGTCTCGACTGAAGATGCCGACGACTTCGAAAAGCAGAAGCTCCAGACGCCGCAGACAATGATGGCCATCCCTCCCGCAACTTCCGCCAAACACGATCGTGATACTAGCGTCGAACGCAGCATTGCGGGTGCTCTCACCCCAAAGTCCGGACGACACCTGGTTCCTTCAGGCGAGAGTCCGCCAAGTACGAAGAAGGCTAGACTCAGCGAGCTCGAGACGCGTAAGCTCGAGCTCATCAAGAAGCTGGAGCTGAAGAGGGCACAAAAGGTTCATGCACAGCAAGTTCTAGAGCAGAAGCAGAGACAGCGCGAAGAGGAGGAACGTGCATACCTGCAGGCAGAACGTGTTCGTGCCGAAGAAGCTGAGCGTAAGCGCATCGAAGCTGAAGAGCGTGCACGCGAAGCACATGAGAGACAACGAGAAGAAGAGGCTCTCCGCGAGATCGAGCAGCTCGAAAAACAGCTCGGCAATGAGGACATGGAGATTGAGAGGCTGGCTCAAATAAGCGAAAGATTTCTCTATGACTGGGATGAGCAGAAGAGTCTGCGGGTCGTGGAAAATCTCGAGCGTGAGATGGAAAACGAAGACTGGACTATGGACGAAATTGACAGAATCCAGGCGGAGCTTGAGGCCACAGACGAGCAGAAGCGCGAGGCCCTTGCTCAAGTATACGGATAAATGGTGCCGATGCAGAAGGATCCTTCTACTCCAAATGCTGTCATGGCGAGACCGTCAAGTCTCCTATGATCCAGACTATGATGGCATTGTCGCCGAGTCCGGTAACGGCAGTCAATGCTAGTCATAAGAGAATACATGATATGAAATTGGACTTGCCCCTGAAAACGATTGTATACTTGTCGGAGCTGTTCTTCCATGCTAGATGTTTGATACCGTGACGTGCGGAAAGCGCAGTGATGTGCCATTATGATGAACACTGGAGACCAGTTGCAGGAACCGTTCAGATTTGGTAACTGTAACGCTACGAAACGTGAAGATCGCTACCAATTGAGAACATGAATCCTATGCCTTGCATTGTACGGGCATCTGAGCAGGATATAAGTGGGTGGTGGGAACTCTTCAATCGAGTTCATACCAATCATCTCGAAGGTAATTTCGCCTTGAATTTCCGAACACGAAAGACGAGCTCTTGCTTGGTATCTGAGCTCGCAACGTTGATGTTTCTCTGCGTAGCCCATCAGTACATTAGATTACATGATAAGACGGAGACAGTGACACACGGCTCTCAACCAATTTCGAAGCTCCTCATCCGACCACGACTCCGGATCAGTCTTCGGTTCCGTGTTCGGAAACATATCACTGCCCCAGATTGACCACATAGCTGCTGCAGTGACGATACCAGCGAAGCCGAGGAACATGTTCTACAAAATGGATTAACGGCACGAATCGTAATGACATGACAGGATATTCATCGTACGCGCGAATTCATTGCTCGATCGATAGGAGTCGGCATCTTGGTGTTGGTTTGACCGAGCGCCGATCAATGGCGTCCGCGAAAGCAAAGGGCACTAGTATCGGACGAGAGCTCAAGATCGTTCTGGTGTCAAGACTCTCCGTCCACACGTAAGTATCGTAAACGTTGATGGCGAACCAAAGAGTTGCGATCTCATCGAGGCATCAACTTTACAACTGACGTTGTTTTCACGTGCAAATTGTGGCGGTGCAGTTCAAGCTTGTACACTCATGCAGGGACCAGCTCTCCCCACGTTCTCCCTTGCGAATGGCAGCAGAGCCGCTGGCGCGTATGGAAACGTGACATTTAAGTACCTAATCGATTTCCAAACCAACCATTTGTGTCACCCTATTCGTCACACTTGCGGGCCTCGAGTTCGCATGAGATGACATGAACAACAGAGATCCATTCAATCTCCGTAGAAACAATCCGGCTGCATACAGCGTGTTTCAACGCGGCCGAAGCGTAGCGCACCGAACCGTTACCAGAGTCGTCGAGACCGGGAGAAGCATTGCCGCCGCCACGGAGACTGATCGTGAGATGGCTTATGCCAATGAAGGAGCAACGCATCGGAACACAGCTCAACAAAACGTTGCTGGTGTAGGGGAAGCCATCAGTGGCATCTTTGGCGGCGATGGAAAACAGGGGTTGCCAATGTACAAGGACAAGCCTTTCTCGTACTCAAGCGGTCGGAGACAGCCGTGGTATCGACAAAGAAGAGTTCTTGCCAGTGTGCTTACGACGCTGGTGCTGTTGTCATGGTGGTTCGGTATATTCACAACAAGGCCAAGCACAGAAAGCGGAAAGACAAGATCAAAGAGCTCGTCAAGTTGGGGTTCATCGGGATCGAAGATTGTTGATTGGGATGCACGGGCAGATGCGGTAAGAGATGCGTTCAGAGATTCGTTTGCAGACTACGAAAAGCATGCCTGGGGATTTGACGAATATAAGCCTGCATCCAAGGGCAAGAGGCAGATGACGCCAAAGGGCATGGGCTGGATTATCGTTGATGCACTGGACACCATGATGCTCATGAACCTGACTACGGAGTTGACTCACGCAAGGCAATGGGTGAAGTCGAACTTGACCTACGACCAAGATCACGACGTCAACACTTTTGAAACGACCATTCGAATGCTGGGAGGATTACTGTCAGCACACTACCTCAGCACAGAATTCCCGGGCATATATGCACCAGTCGATGATGGACTTAGCGACGATCTCTACGTGGAAAAAGCTACCGACCTAGCAGATCGGTTGCTCAGTGCATTCGAGACTGCGAGTGGCGTTCCCTTGGCAAGTATCAACTTGCACACACGCAAAGGGATCCCATCGCATGCTGATGGCGGAGCTTCGTCTACAGCAGAAGCGACCAGTGTACAGCTGGAATTCAAGTACCTGGCCAAGTTGACTGGCGAGGATCATTACTGGGATACAGTGGAGAAAGTAATGAAAGTGATTGACGGAAACCATGTTACGGACGGCTTGGTCCCGATCTTCATTCAAGCAGAGAGAGGTACCTTTCAGGGGAATAATATTCGCCTGGGAAGTCGTGGCGATAGCTATTACGAGTACCTCATCAAGCAATACCTACAGACTTCCGAGAAGGAACCCATTTACAACACGATGTGGAAGGAGGCCCTAGATGGGGTCAAGAAGCACCTCATTACTTACAGCAAGCCGTCGAAGTATACGGTCCTTGCTGAGCGACAAAATGGCTTGGCCAGCGGACTGACTCCCAAGATGGACCATCTAGTCTGCTTTATGCCTGGAACTATCGCTCTTGGTGCCACTGGTGGCTTGCCTTTGAAGGAGGCGCGGAACTCAAAATCTTGGAGCGCTGAACAAGATGAAAACATGCGCCTTGCTGAAGAGCTTATGAGAACATGTTGGGGAATGTACAAGACGACGAAGACGGGTCTTGCAGGTGAAATTTCGCATTTCAACATCTTCGATCCGCCTCTAATGTACAGTGATTTCGACAACGCAACACGCCCCTCTGGCCCCAACGACGTTGATAACGAATTTGCCGACTCGCCTGACGCAGACCCAAAGCCTGTGGGCGTAGACGACTTCATAGTGAAGCCTTCGGACGCGCACAACCTGCAGCGTCCTGAGACTATCGAGAGTCTGTTCTACATGTGGCGCATCACCGGCGACATCAAGTACCGCAATTGGGGGTGGCAGATGTTCGAAAGCTTTGTCAGGCATACAAAGACCCCGGACGGTTTGGCGTATTCTAGCATTGACAACGTCCAAGCTGTGCCGCCTCCTCTGAGAGATAACATGGAGAGCTTCTGGCTGGTAAGTTCTGTTCACCACGTACGGAATAGAACGAATACTGACATATTCATCAGGCGGAGACACTGAAGTACTTTTACCTGCTGTTCTCATCAGACGACATCCTGCCACTCAAGGACGTCGTGTTCAACACGGAAGCTCATGCCTTTCCACGGTTCGAGATGGGAAAGCTATTCAAGACGGGCTGGAGCCGGGGCGATAGTGACAAAGGAGAGCAAAAGCATGAGCAGAAGCCCAAAGTGGTGAAACAGACAATCACGGTTTTGGCAGAGAAGCCCACCGAGACAGCTGCAGCCATTCAGGAGCAGGTTAAGGAACAGCTCAAAAATTAGAACTGTCATGTATAGCGGTTGTTGACTTGTTGATGTACCAATAAACGTGTAATGCCATGCAAGTTGCCGCTCAGAGTTCGGGTGGACGTTATATTCATGCTATTTACAACTTCGACTGCTATTGCTTATCAGATCCCTATCTATTCGCCGAACTTCTGCCGATCGTCAGCTCCACGAACTTCCGTGCTGACAACATAAACGTAGAGTGTCATAACAAGCATGCTTCGCTAACGCATAGCTACATTGCCCCGTTTGTCTGCTATTGCCGCAGCCACCTCAATCACCATATCTGCTATCACAGCCATCGATACTGCTGTCGCCGCCACCAATATCACCGACGCCCTCACAGGGCATTCGAGGACATGGCCGATTTCAGCTATAGCGAGGATGCCCAGCTCAAGGAATTGAATGAGCGCGTAAAGCAAGATCCAGACGAATTTGAGAACTGGGAGAAGCTCATCACTCGCGCCGAGGAGCAGGAAGGAGGAGTTAATCGCAATTCTAGCGAGTCTGCAATAGCTGGTGTGCGTGAAGTGTACGATTTGTTCCTGGCAAGATTTCCGCTATTCCATGGATACTGGAAGAGATATGCGGATCTTGAGTTCACGATCGCCGGCTCGGAGGCTGCAGTACTGGTATGTCATAGATGCGATGTTGCGGGAATTGTAAGAAGGTGGTGCTAAGCGATGGACAGATATACGAGCGTGGTGTCGCAAGCGTAAGCACCTCAGTCGACCTCTGGACAAGCTATTGCGGCTTCAAGAACGAGATCAGTCACAACTTCGAGGAGACTAGAGAGTAAGTCGGTAACGGGCAGTTCTTTCCATTTCCCCAATCCACTACTGCTAGCACATGTCCTACATAACGTTGTTATGTTCCTGGTCTGATCGTTCTGGAATGTGCTCGGTGAGATACCCAGCCCATCCACTGGCCATTACGCGTCTCACTCTGCTCCTCAGACTTCGTACCCGTTGATACACGGCCGCTGCACCTCGATGCGTTCCTCATCTTCACTGCTGCGCACACTCGAACGGCTACGCGGTTCTGGTTCCCATTTTCAGGCTTGCTAGCCAGCAATCAGTGATGTTCGCGCTTTCCCCTTCCCTTGAAATCCTTCCCCTGTCCTTATCCACGTAGGAGCGTGGCACTAACAACGAAGCACAGGCTCTTCAATCGTGGCGCAGACTGTGTTGGCCTGGATTTTCTCGCGCATCCATTCTGGGACAAATTCATCGAGTTCGAAGAGCGCATCGTCGGTTCGCCAGGTGATTTCTTCAAAGTTCTCGGGCGTATTATCCGCATTCCATTGCATCAATACGCTCGTTATTTTGAGCGCTACCGCAATCTCGCGGTAGCCCGACCGGTCCAGGAACTTGCACCAGAAGCTTTGATCAAGCAGTTCTCAGCAGAAGTTGCCCAGGAAATTGTTGCACAACCCAAAAACGAGACCGAAGTGGAGCGTGAGCTACGCCTGAAGATCGATGGCTACCATATGGAAATCTTTCAACAAACACAAATGGAGACGACGAAACGCTGGACCTATGAGCAGGAGATCAAACGACCTTACTATCATCTCACTGAACTTGATGAAGCTCAGCTGGCGAATTGGCGAAGGTACCTCGACTTCGAGGAGGCAGAAGGCAACTATGAACGAACCAAGTTCCTATACGAGAGATGTCTAGAGGCTGCTGCCAACTATGACGAGTTCTGGTTCAGATATGCACGGTGGCAGATGGCGAATGGGAAAGAGGAGGAAGCGCGCAACATCTACCAGCGCGCTAGCTGCATATTTGTGGATATAGCTAGACCTGAGATCAGACTTGCATATGCCGCATTCGAAGAGTCGCTCAACAGGGTCGATGTCGCTGTTGATATCCACGAAGCGATTCTCTGGCATTTGAAGGATGATGTGGGCACGATCATCTCGCTCGTCAATGTCCACAGACGTCAGTATGGCCTGGACACTGCCGTCCAACTCCTCGACAACTTTTTGGCCAACACTTCCTTCTCTATCGATGTTCGAGGGCAATTGATGGTTGAGAAAGCACGATTTTCATCCTTGGACGCGGATGCCGCAGTAACGCGCAAGCTATACCAGAAATCCAGTGACCAGTATATGGAAAGCTATCACTTCTGGTCAAGTTGGCTGTCATTTGAACTTCGTCAAAGTAGGAATGCTGGAAATGCCAAGGTTCTCTTCGAGCAAATCCGGGACACAGCACACCTTCCGTCAGATGCCATCCGCGACCTAGCTACTACTTATATGGTGTATCTCAGAGAGCAAGGTGGGAAGGACGCAATGAAGGAATATGTCGAGCTGGATCAAAACTTCAATGGCACAAACGTGAAACTTGGCATGAAGCGAAAGCTGGACGAAAACGACAACGCAGCGCAAGCATCCAAGCGCTACGCGTCTGAGAACGGCTATAATGGCGTGAGTGTGACTGGCATGCCTTACACTGGGGTCCACGCATCACAGGGCAGTCGCGCTGGCTTGCCATCGTATCAGTAATAATGCGCAACCTAAATGCATCTCGCATCTCGCTCGTCGCATCTGTCTCTTTTGGGATGCTGGGAACAATTCAGAGAGAGGTTGAGCTGGAATTCCAATGCGGACGTACATGCTCTGCTTCCACCATGTCGACTGCCTGTACAACATCAACATTATCCGGAACAGGAGCTGAGCCAGACTTCGGTGCACAGCTGTTCGAGCTGGTTTACCGATATCGTTTGACTTGCTGAATGCCAATCAAAAGTGACGGCCCGGGTCCATTCATGTAGCAAAAATTGTATGAGGCTCACAGGACATGACAGCGAAAGAGCATAGACTTTACTCGTCCACCTGTGATTCTACCAATTGAACCATCCCTTTCCATCCTTTCGCTTCGCCTCCTTCATCTCCTCCATCTGTTCCCCCTCTCCGTGTCAGTCTACCATCTCTTATACAGTGAGACGATCACCCAATAGAAACATGAGTTTAAAAGCATTGAATCGAAAGCACACGTACCCATTTCGCTTTACAGTCCTTGTACGCATCGAAATAATCCGTGCACATCTTCCGATCGCCTCCGTTGCGCCGCAGGCATCGCAGACTGCGATCTGCGGCTTCTTGGCACGGATCAAAGTATTCGCTGTTCCGCTTGCTGTACAGCTCGCCAAAAGACAATCCGAATCGTTAGTGAATGGCAGATGATCGCTGGTCGGAATGTGGAGTGATGGGGCTTTGGCAAATGGGAGTGGCTGTGGCAGCCAATATACAGTTACATACCTCGTGAAGCGCGAGCCGCCCTTCTGCCATTCGGTCTTCTTCTCCTGGCTCGATGGCGTTGAGGATGAGTCTGGCTGGGTGCTGTCGTTGTTACCCGGGCGAGATGCAGGGTCGGGCATGATCGTGGAGTGTGATGCTCCAAAGTGTTCTGTTATCTGCTTATCTGCCGTTCATTGCCGACTTGATACTGATGCCGATGATGGATCGTTGTGGTCGCGTCAATCAACGCCACAGTAGGTTGTGATCCTCAGGCAGGATCTCGGCTGTAGCCGAAACGCATTGTGGATCTCCAATACATGACGGGGACATTGGACGACAGTTCCATGATAACGGTGGTCGAACATGCCTTACAGATCAATGGTATGGTGCGAGACCAATGGACGAAACAAATAGTGCGTTCGTTGAAGGTCTCAACCCACTCATGCTGTGGATAGTTTTGCAGTCGAGAGCCTGCGAAGCTGTGATAAAGTGCGGATGCGAGGAGACCGTAGAATCCCTGAGGATGAATCGAGATAACACAGTTCGACGACCGACAATGCGTCACATTCAAATCAATGTGGCACTCGTAGCAATGTCAAGATGTGCACTCCATAATCATTGATCATAGATACGGTGGCTGCACCAAGCTGTCGGTTGTTGGAGGATAATAGTTCTGTCCTTTGGCCAGACGCCACCACAATGCCGCAACACTTCCTAATCGGGTCACATTATCCATGACATCGCTTGCAGGACCTCTATCAAGGCACCGCTACTTGCCTAGTGATCTGCTGGGTACTTGCGATAGCTATCAGGATACCCGTCAATGCGACACACGATCAGTGGGAGGCGGAATGTCATCTACAATGATTAATGTACTGTACTGCTGTCAATGGGCTCTTTCACGTCGTACACGAAGCATTATTTGCGTGGATGATCTTTGGGTCATGACTATCGTATTTCCTGACACAAGCGTCATTGCAGGCTGTAGCCATCGATGTGATGGTAATGATATAAGAGCTGGAATGCCAGCTGTGGCACACGACTACCTGATCCGGTATTGCGTTCCAAACGCGCAGCGACTTCTCCACTGCAAATCAAGCTGACTCTCCACAATCCGATACGTGCCCACGAGACTCTGCTTCCTTGACGATCAAGTGTGAAGATAGTGGTAATCTCGGGAGCTGATAAGGACACTCGCATCGAGTTACGTTGGTGGAGATGGCGGCGCTGGTCCAAGGTTGATAGCACTAGAGAAATTAAACCAATATGGCGGTCCTCGAGCCCAACTTCATCATTGTATCGAAGTCGGTGCGTAGATTGGCATGACGAGGCTTGTTGCATGAGAGATGCGTAGCTCTATAGTGCTGGTGTGGAGGTCGGATGCGTATTGCAAGTTGTCGGTTTCTCGTGTCCAGACACCATTTTTGGAAGTTGGATTCTGCAGTTGAATATATTAGCGGTCTACTTAAGCCATGGTGTGTTCCAAATGGTAGCCCTCTAAGCACTATCTGCTCTTTGGCCTGATATCAGACTACCTTCGACTGCCGCAGCCACATTACATACCAATCTTGTTGCATCCAAACCACTTCACTTTGACCTGACAATTGTACCCCACAAGCATTCGCTTCGATCATGGCAGCCGCAGATGTTATGGCGATGCCAGCCATGCCGAACTTTGCCTTCCAGCCCATCATTGAGCGGACAACTACCAAACGGAAGTTCGACAATACTGAATTTGACCCGAAAGAGCATCTTGCATTCGAACCACCATCGAAGATTGTGATGATGAAAGATATCGGCTACAGCGAGAAGACCGGCGTGTCTCCCGTTGCTGTCTCCCAGCCATTCAGACTATTCTCCAATGAAGCAATCCAGAGATTCCGCGAGGAGGTGTTGAATCCCACAGTCATGAATGATTGTCTGCACAAAAGCAACCTTGCGGCTTGCCAAGTACGAGGCTACGCTCCCAAGTCAGTGACCGTTTGCAACAGTACCAAAAGGCAGCAGTGTTCTAATACAATCTCAGATACGCCCCGTTCGTCTACGATGCGTGGCAGAGCCCGGAGACTTTGGCCATTGTATCAAAGATTGCTGGTGTCGAACTTATCCCAAACATGAACTACGAGATTGGCCACATCAATATCTCAGTCAAATCAGACAGGGAGGCGAAAGAAGAGCTCGATACCATCCACCGAGAACAGCAAAGCTTTGCCGACGATGAAGGAATTGCGGGATGTCCATGGGAAGATGACAAACCTGTGGTTGGTTGGCACGTTGATAGTTATCCTTTCGTTGTCGTTACAATGTTGTCGAACTGCGCAGACATGGTTGGCGGTGAGACCGCGCTTCGAACCGCTAACGGGGATGTCGTGAAGGTTCGTGGTCCGGACATGGTAAGTTACTTTCCAACCTCACTTGACGCCTACCCAAGAGACTGACTTTGCGCGCAGGGCTGTGCTGTCGTTCTGCAAGGCCGGTACATTACGCACCAGGCACTCAGAGCACTCGGCGCCAAAGAACGCATCACCATGGTGACTTCGTTTCGTCCCAAAGACCCGCAGCTACCTGATGATAGCGTGCTCTCCACAGTCCGTGGTATCTCGAAATTGCCAGAACTGTATTACGATTTCGGCAAGTACAGACTCGAGATTTTGGAGGAGCGGATTCGCGTCCAGCTTCAAAAGCTCCGTCAAGCGCACACCGCTGGAAAGCCGATCAACACCAAAGAGCTCAAAGCGTTTTTGACCGAGCAAGAGCACTTTTTGAGCCATACCAATGGTGAACTTGTGCCTGAAGAAATGGTCGTTCCTGGCCACCTACCAGAGGTCGACCTCCTTCCCGGCGCCGAGCTGGCGCCTAATTTGCCAGTAGCAGGGACACTGCAGGTAAGTGAAGAGGCGAAGCACTGATGGTTTTGAAATATCGCTGCATACGCTTGCTGAGTTGCTGAGATTTTGTTATTGTTAATAATGCTTATGAATCTGTTATGAATGTATGTGGACATGACCACAATAGCGCAATGTTTCTTTGAGCACAATGGTGATGACATGCAGCTTTTACTTCATCTACGGTCTCTGGCCATCGGTGCGATCCTCTTACGAGGTACTGCGTTTTGCCACGAAGGATGCACCAACATCATGTGCCGTCTCTGATGAACAACACCAACCAACGGGAGGAGGCACAAATCGAAGTTTTACAGGAATGTGGCCGACAAAAGCGAAACCCACGCGAATTAAGCTGTCCACTGTGAATCTTACCTGGTCGAGGTGAGATCAGAAGAGGTCAAGATGTAGTGAATCTGTAGAGCGAGCACAAGTGCACGGACTGTTCCGCCGCTAGCAGCACGAGCATGAACCCATGAGTAATAATGGTCGACCGCGATCGCCACTGACACCTCTTCATTCTTTCTTTTCAACAGCCTACAACTGTGTCCCCACGTTCTGTTTCACAAAAGTCATTTGCAGCATTGTTGTCATACAGTTCATCGGGCAAACAATTTTCAGACCCGGAATTTCCTTCACTAATCGTACCCAATCACCTTGCAAGTCGACTTTTCAAGTCTATATCTTGCTTGAAGCAGGATTTGTGTCTTCAACCAAAACAAATTTTACATTGGTGCAACGAAGCAGATCATCCGGCCTTCTGATCTCATCTGGCAACTGTCATGGAAACTACCTCCTTGGCTTCAGCAGACATCCCACCGAATGCAACACGGTCTCGTGGACAAAGGCGTGGCAGGGGAAGAGGGCAAGGTCGAGGTGGCAATCCAGCTTTGAGCTTCCGACCAGCATCAGTAACGCCTACGAGCATAGCAGAGACCGAAGGACCTGCCGAGCCAGGTTCGAGGGGATCACGGCCAGCCAACAGAAACCGGCGTGGCCAAAATGCCAAAGCGGGTCGACAGGGTCGAACAGTAAATGGCAGACAATTTGGTGGGCAACTTACCTCTGAAAGCCCTTCACCTGCAACGGCACCTCAAGCTAGGAATTTCCAGGCCAACGCAGCGACGTTCATTCCAGGTCGGCAGCACCAGGTGAACGAAACGTCCACAAACACATTTAAAGTTCCTCAGCAACCACCTCGTCAGGAAAAGCGACAGGCCGAGAAGTCGCAGGCCCCAGATATTGCTACCCGCACACATGAGGATATCGACAATGGTCATTACGAATGTGCAATCTGCACGAGCGAGGTACAACGTAAAGCCAAGGTCTGGTCTTGTAACTTGTGTTGGACAGTCTTCCATTTGGGCTGTATCAAAAAGTGGTCGGGTAACGAAGGCTCTTCCGTCGCGCGGATTCAAGGTGATGAGGTTGCCCCACGACAATGGCGGTGTCCGGGCTGCAATCTTCCCCAAGATGACCTACCCATGTTATACACTTGCTGGTGTGGGAAAGATGTGGAGCCTCGAGCACCCGCTGGAATTCCACCACACTCATGCGGCCAGTCTTGTGGCAAGGAGCGAGCGAAAAAGTGTCCTCATGCCTGCAGTTTGACCTGCCATGCAGGCCCCTGTCTACCCTGCGACTTTATGGGTCCTCTTCAATTGTGCTTCTGTGGGAAACACGAGATCACCAAGCGTTGCTCGGAGACGGATTACGATAACGGCTGGTCTTGTGGCGAGGTTTGTGGCGAGCTCATGCCTTGTGGCGAGCATGAGTGCGGTCGTAGTTGTCATGAAGGCCTCTGTGGTGCTTGCGACATACGTGTGCCCGCTCGCTGCTATTGTGGTCAAGACGAGAAAGAGATACTCTGTAGCGATCGTTTGAAGAGCCGACTCAGCTACCGTACTCACCAGGATCAGAACGGCCAGCCAGTATCAGAGAGTTGGGAGGGAGTTTTCGTTTGTGCCAACACATGCGGGAGACCTCTAGATTGTGGGATTCATGTCTGTGAGCGTGCATGTCATGCTGTCGGAACGGACCAGCCTGCGCGTTGCCCGAGGTCTCCAGAGATTGTCACTCATTGTTCTTGCGGAAAGACACCACTGGAGACTTTGACAGATCAACCGCGAGGAAAATGTACAGACGACATTCCAAGCTGCTCACTACCTTGTAGCAAGGTGCTACCCTGTGGTCATAGCTGCGAAAAAGTGTGTCATCTTGGTAATTGCCCACCATGTATGCAAAAGATTGACATTAAATGTCGCTGCGGTCGGACAACATCGAGAAGTCTTTGCCACCAAGACGCTGGAGCAGTATCTCATCCACAATGCTCTCGGGTTTGTCGTGCTCAAATGTCATGTGGTCGGCATGCATGCGACGAGCATTGTTGCACCGGTGAACGTAAAGCGATAGAGCGCCAGAGCAGCAAACGGAAGCAGAGGCCATTCAGTACAGCGCCAAGATTGCTGGATGACGGCTTCGAAGCCGAACACATTTGTACACGACAGTGTGGTCGCCTTTTGAAATGCGGTAACCATCTTTGTACCGATCTTTGCCACAAAGGTCCATGTGGCGCTTGTCGCGAGGCCATATTCACTGAGGTCAGCTGCCACTGTGGACGAACCATACTTCAACCGCCATTACCTTGTGGGACCACCTCGCCAATCTGTCGCTACTTGTGTACACGTAAGTACCAATCAAGTCCACCGATCACAAGTAAAGCATGAAGTATTGACCAACCCACCAGGTGCCAAGCGTTGCGGTCATCCGCAGGTGTCCCATAATTGCCATCAGGATGACGAGGCTTGCCCCCGATGCCCCTTTCTTATGGAGAAGAGGTGCTTGTGTGGTAAGAAGACGCTGAAGAACCAGCAGTGTTGGCTTCAGGATGTCCGATGCGGCGAGATTTGTGGCAAGAAGCTTCGTTGTGGTTCTCACTTTTGCAGAAAACTCTGTCATCCTGCAGGTGAATGTGAGGATGCGGCCGGTCCGTGCAAACAGCAGTGTGGGAAGGAGAAGAAGGTGTGTGGCCACCCAGATCTCGAGCACATCTGTCATGCACCATTCCCATGCAAGGAGGATCAGCCATGTCAATCGAAGATCTATGCGACTTGCGCTTGTCAAGCCCAGAAGCAAGAAATGAAATGTGCAGCTTCGAAGGCTGGCGAGGGCAATATGCAGAAGACCTTACCTTGCAACGATGAGTGTGCGCGTCTGGAGCGCAATCGACGACTTGCGGTAGCGCTGAATATTGATCAGTCTAGTCACGTGGAGGGAGGCGACCATATCCCGTTCTCGACCGAGACTTTGAATATGTTCGCAGAGCACATCAAGTGGGGACAGAATCAAGAGCGGGAATTCAGAGTCTTTGCCACTTCCGAAGATGAAAGGCGCTTGCGTTTCAAACCGATGCAGTCCCGCCAAAGAACTTTTCTGCATTCATTGGCGGAAGATTTTGGGTTTGATCACGAATCCATGGACCCGGAACCTCACCGCCATGTCATGATTTGGAAAACTCCACGATTCGTGTCGGCTCCGAACAAGACGCTCGCGGAAGCGCTGCGAATGCGACAAGCAACCCGGTCGGTGGCGGTGAGTACAAACGCGTCCGATAACGAAAGCAGAATGACGAAGGCCAAGGCGAGCAATATCAATGGAGACCCATACAACAGTTTCGTGGTCAGCAATCCACGTTTCGGCCTCACCGTCGATGAGCTGCAATCAGAGATCTCAGCAGTTCTACCATCAAGCTCTGATCTTTCTTTCGTAATCGAGTTCTTGCCGATCGAAGAAGTGATTATGCAAGCCAAGAGTGCTTCTCTTCCACCTGCTGACGTCCAAAAGGCCTTGTTACACATCAAGCCTGCGCTTTTGACATCAATCGCGGCGAAAGGTTATGGCAGCGCTCAGCTTTGCGTGGCCGACAAGTCTATGAATGTGCTTCGTCGAGAGTCTGACTGTGGACCTGGCGACGGATGGTCCAGAGTCGCAGCGAAGAAGGCCGCTCAGAAGGTGCTGAACCAGCAACCCTCGGTCTTCGGAAGCAACGCATTCGCCGCACTATCTGGCAGTAAGGTCACGTTCGCAAAGAAGAAAGTCCAGAAGCCCAAGAAGGAGTCGGTGGTTGATGATTGGGAAGCAGCAGAAACGGCCGAGGAAGAAAAGGAGAAAGACGGAAGCAGTGGAGAGGATGGAGCTGCAGAAGTGAATGAAGCTGCCCGAGGTGCATCTCATGAGTCCGAGGAGTCGATCGGGCATGATACCGTCGACGCATTGATGGATGATCCCTCTTCGGTCAATACCGAGCCATCTGCTCCATAAGCTCAGAAGAATCAAGCGCCGTTGTATCATCTAAGCGCGCATGTCTGGCGCTAGGTAAAGGTGTGCTATAGCTTATGCAAGACATACATGGTGGCCAAGCTGCTCACTGGATGACCACTGTATGCCACACAGCGCAGAGTTGACCTCGTTGAAACGTCCTGAGGGTAGATCATATAGGCATACGTGTAGATGGGACAGACCGAGTTGTTCAGTATTGTAGGCGAGCGAGCCTACATCAGCCAGACGAGGGTATTAAAGCTGCGTACCGCCTGATACATATATCCAGACGCTGGTATAGCCGTGTGGTCGTCGATCTCCGCAGTCGGTAGACGTGACGCCGATGAACGCGTGTCGATGGATGTGTCGAAGTCACGCGGATGTCGGATGTGATTGGTTTCACAGTTCCTGACGACCCCCCACCAACGTGTCCAACAAGCGTCGCATCCGCCTCCTGATTCTTGGCGAAGGCTTAACCTCCAAGCCTAATGGATGTTGCGTTGAGTGCTGCGACCAGAGCCGACCGATTGATGACAAGGCAAGTAATGAGAGAGCACACCCCACTGTTCACAGCATCCCAGCGCATATCACGCGTTGCGACCTCGTTCACATCGACATCTTGTCTTTCGTCGCCATCCTCGACAACCCTGCAGGTCCAGCGGCACCAGACGATGCCTGACTCCGGCTCCGAAGACGGTGTCCTTTCGACGATGGCCTCGAACTAGCGCACTGCCTCACTGACATCTTGCTCACGCTCCACCTGCACCTCACTCCACCCCGAGCATGAACATCCGCCATATCCGCCAATCCATGACGTTCGAGTATTCGACTGACAATGCGTGATCAGCGCAGCTTCGCGGGCTTGACCTCTCTGACCTCACCGAGCACGTCGCGGACCAAACCCATCCTCGAGATCCACGCAGTCCGCGCCGCCGGACGCGACCCATATCATTGGCATCTCCCAAGCTCTGGTATCAGCGACACCGCGTAGCTGATCGACCGCCTCAGGCGCGTCACCTGCTTCTGTCCGCTAAATGTGCCTGTGAAGAGCAAAGCATGCCACCAGCTCTCGACCGCTCGCCTGCCGCCTCGACTGTGCCTCTCACCACCGGCCGACGCCTCATCTCTCGCATTTCGCTGCCTTTCACGAACAAGCCGCGCAGTGTCGCGGAATTCTATGTGGATGTCACCGATCGGTATCGGCAGTATTCACCAGGAGATGTCGTGACGGGCAGTGTGCGATTGCGCGTCTCGAAGCCGACGCGGGTCACTCATCTCACGGTGTGTCTACATGGCTATGTGCAAGTGTTCAAGACTCCGGACTCGGCGGGCGAGGGATACAAAGCGCATAAGAGCCATTTGGGAAGCGGTCGCGGAAAAAAGTCGGGGGAGTATTACGGTAATGGATTCGCCTCGCTCTTTGAGGATGAGGTGGTGCTATGTGGAGATGGACGATTGGCGGAAGGGTCATATCAATTCAATTTCGAGCTGGAGTTCCCGGACCGGAGTCTGCCCAGCAGCATTGACTTCGAGCGCGGTACGATTTCTTACATGATTACGGCGACCATGACTCGACCCACGACCATGTCTCCAATCATGTCCTACGACCACAAGGTGTTCTTCGTGGAGCGCATAGATATCTCGCCACTTCCGCCCCCGAAAGCGCGAAAGATAATGTTCGAAGCGTTGTCCAAACGGTCTCGAGCAAGGAGTCAAGCCCGCAGGATCGTTGATGCATCCGACCGTCTCAGTCGCAGAACTACATCATTGCAAAACAGTGACCAGCATCGGAACAGTGGGCAGTCCACTGCAGCGAGTGGTATAGGGAATCTAGAAACCCCGGCGAGCCCTGCAGCCAGCGAGATTAGCTTCGAGAGCTTGGTGAGTAGTGTTGAGCACACATCCCAAGCGGATGCCAGCCAACAATCCCACGGAAGCAGTGAAAACGGGACGATTCTCAGCAACGGCTCTTCACAGCCTAGAACGATCATCGCCAGTGTTGAGTCGTTGAAGGGAGGATGTTTGCGCGGCGACCAGATTGGCATTCGCGTGAATGTACAGCATACGAAGCCGGTGAAAAGCCTTTACGGGATCATAGTCACGCTCTATCGACAAGCTCGGGTGGACATGCATCCATCCATTCCCCTTGGGGCAACCGAGAAAGGGGGCAAAGCGAAGTATGAAGACTACTATCCCAAGTCTCTCACAGGCTTAGGCGGACTGTCATTGTCCGGGGCCGGCTCATCCCATGTTTTCCGCAAAGACCTCAGCCAGACAACAGTGCCACTATATGTGAATCCTTCATCGTTGACTGCGGAGATCAACGCCAAGGTTCGTGTGCCAGAAGAAGCATTCCCAACCATATCAACAGTACCAGGCGCCATGATCAGTTTCAAATACTACGTTGAAGTAGTGCTTGACATACAAGGTAAACTGGGCAGTCATGATCGAAGCCTGGGAAATCTAGGAGGCTTAGCGAGCAATCAGTCGATGATGGGCTCGATGGGGACGTTTCAAGGTCCCGCAAGTCAGCAGCCTAATGCTATGCCAATGGGGTCAGCCATCATCGACACTACCCAGATCATTCGAGATAAGGGTGTGATGACATGCGAATTTGAAGTTGTTGTCGGCACTCGGGACAGTGAACGTCGGAAAGGCAAGCGGAAGCTTGAGGTTGCGCCGACTCCTCAGGAGCAGGACCCTCCCGTCCAGCCGCTGTCAAACGATGGAGTTCGGGCTGGAGCTCAAGAGAACGGCAACGCCGACACTGACGGTCAACATTCGTGGGACCACTACCCGCCGCCTGGAGATCCGTACGTGCCTGATCATGCTCACTCGTACGATTACGTGCCTGGCCATCATGACTATAATTACGAAGAAGTCCTGCCTCCAGTCCCAATACCAAATTTGCCAGACGAGTCTGGCTTGGGCGAGAAAGAGATTATGCGCCGAGCTGAGGCTCGTCTATTACCAAGTCAGCCTCCTGGAGAGGGCAGTGACAATCTGGACAGCACAGCTCCAGAACCTACGGCTCCATTTTTACCTTCGGAACTGGAGATGTACACACACGCAGATATGGGAGCAGCCGGCTCGTCGCATGCAGCATCCACGCCCACTATACGTCCTGATGATAATGATACGCTGGAAAATTCCGCGCCTCGATACGAACCTCCTGCTAGCGGTCGTTATAATTCTAATAGAGATGATAAGCACGAGCGACATCAGCAAGATCTTGAGTTAGCCGCCTCGGCACCGCCTGCAGATGATGAGGCCGAAGCAGAACTGCCCAACACAAGCTCTGCTCACGCGCCGTCAGCACCGACTGAAGAAGAAGCATCGATGATTGCCGACGACTTTGATAGTCATGCAGAGGCGTCGGGGTCGACCAGCCTTCCACGATATGAGAGATAATAAAGGACTGGCGTTTCTGGAGTATGTCAGTCGAGACTGATGGAAAGTTTTGGAGAGCCCAAGAGCCTCTTTGTTGTCTGCGTTATCTATTTGTACGGTCAGAGGAGCTTGTTCTCCCGACTGCTTGACCATGATACCACATCTTGTCCGCCATAGTTGCACGCAGGATTCACCTGAAATAATAGCTTCTATCATATGTTCGCCTCCTGTCACCATAGGT
Organism: Microcyclospora pomicola; assembly: GCA_002786065.1. Lineage (NCBI taxonomy): Eukaryota > Fungi > Ascomycota > Dothideomycetes > Capnodiales > Microcyclospora > Microcyclospora pomicola. The sequence continues at coordinate 1,523,451 of NHNY01000001.1, forward strand.
CGAGATTTGTGATTACATCGAACGTCTGGCAACAATGATCAGAAGAAGCGCTCTTTCACTGCACACCACTGCTACGCTGGATCGGCAAGATTCCACACCTAAAAGCTGCTTAGATCAATGTCGTGCATGTCTTGCTAGATGAAGCTAGCTCCGCCCTCGGACCTGAAACAGTTGAGCGGTCTCCTTGCGGCCAGACCTCCCTGGAACTCCGAAACACATACCTTATCCATGGCTCCTCCCCTACCTTAGTATGTAGCTTCTACGTCACGGTCCACTTGACACCAAGCAATTGAACCCGTCACATCTGAAGGAGTAACCCAATATGATGCGATGCGATGCAATGCACAATCATCGGTGCTGCCACGCTGCTCAGCATCATTGGACCGCCGGGTCAGCTCCATGCCTGTCTCGTGTGTGTGTGTGTGTGTGTGTGTGTGTGTGGGTTTTGCACCAAACGTAGCGAAAACCGTGTTTGGTCGCGCACGAGCTAAGTCAAGGTACGCTTCGACCCCATTGATATATGTAATATTCCGGTGGTGGGATCGGCAGTGATGTGATCCGGATGTGCGCAATCAAGGGACGTATCCGGGTATCCCTGCTCCGGTATTATTACTACTGACGTTTGCTCTCCCCTCTTCTCATCAGCTTCCCTCCGGGTATAGAGTTCTACCGTATGGCCACAAGTCTGCGCGGCAGTGCTGCGCATGATGGCTTGTAGCTCGTATTCGTAGCGGAGGACCAGGACAGGTAGCATTATTATGGTGAGACCTGATATGTTGGCACGCGAATCTGTATCTGCGTGCTGGACGGCCCGGCTCTGTCCACCATGCTATGCTATGCCATGCCATGTCATGCACCACGCCTGGTGTTGGCACGAACACACGATCTTCACCACACGGCGAACCAGATCTGTGGGCTCGCCGCAAGTGCTGGTCCCTCTGCTTGTGGTCGACGCTGGCCCAGCTGAACTGCCGACAACACATGTCTGCTCGCCCTGGCTGCGGTTCAAGCTACCGTGGGTAGTCACTGGAAGGACCAGATGTCGGATCATTTTCATTCTTACCTTACCTTATGCACAACGGCTATGCAGGATAGGAATGCTACCATCGTCCATGACTCAAGTTTGGATTTCTAAGCGCGACAGATCGGACGCCACGTCAGCCACGTCCGTATGCTAATGGCGAAATCTGGCTGACAGCATAGCTTGGCTCTGGGAAGAGCTTCGATTGTCTGCCGTCCGTCCATCAGCATCACCCCAGCATATGTTGGGTCGGGCTCCTTCGCAGTCACCACACCAACCTCACTCATAATAACAGGCGTGCGATATCCATCGGTCCGCGTATACCTGCTCTCGGTCGACGCTCGGTGGTGACCCGGTGCAGTCCGCGCTGTCGATCGCACGGCGAAGTCGTGAGGCTGACATAAGAAGCTTCACGAGTTCCGGCAAGATTGTGCCGATCTACTGAGGCCCAGACCGCGTCCGACCTTCTCGCCGTCAGGTATCCTTGACACCGCCCACGACTAATCACACCCTAATATCCTGCGGCAATAGTCGCTTGGGTCGCGGTGGGCCTGGTGGGTTCCCTGACTCGCTGCTTGCACCGTTGCATGTAACATACCTTACCGTACGCTCCTCCACACTAACTTACTGCCACACTTCCCGGACGTGACATCGCGCGTGCTGAGCCCATCATCCTCACTGCCGGGCGACGCGAGTCGCTGGGACGAGCTTACTGCTGTGACCTTTCTTGCATCGTCACCCAGGGACCGATTCCCAGGTTGTGCTCCAGTTCACCATCTACCGTAGAGTACAGTACATCCACCGCGACTGATCAGGACTGCATCGTTATTGCTTGGAGAACCTGGCCATGGCAGTTAGTCGCTACAGCTAGCCCTGCTCGATCGTGCTGCTGTGATTCAGCCTGCCGTTCCGCGAATCTGGCGTGCCTGGACTCTCTGTCGCCAACCTGCCGGTGGAGGCACCTGGGCTTCCCACAAATCGCGCGCATCGTGGTCGCCTGGATTTAATTGACTGCCACAACACAAACTCTTCTGGATTCTACCACTGCCACCGGATGAATTGATTTGGGCAAGAAGCCGAATCTTGGGGCGTGGTCGTGCCACCGCCGCCAGCGACGCAGCAACACACTCGTGGGTGCGTCGATCAGAGATGCCATGAGGTCTCTCACGCCAGCCGACGACACCATGGAGCGAACGACGATATGTTTTCCCAAGCCGGGTACACAGGTGGCGATGCATGCTGGAGATGCCGATTTCAAGCCGGCGATCCAGCAACACTATTCCGCCGCGGAGAACAATGCGCTGGAGGGAGTCATCTTACTCAAAGCGAGGCTTCGCAATCTGTCCAATCCCGAGTTCTGGGACTCCGTGACCGAAGGCATTTCACGGCTCCTGAATTGCGAGTTGGCTTTCGTGATGAAGCGAGTGTTGGTGGACGAGCAGAATGCCGTGGTCGAGATGCCCCCGCTGGGCGAGCCGGGGTCCTGTCTCATGGCCAGTGCCATGCATTACTGTTCATCGGATGGAGAAAGGCATAATCACAAGGGCAACAAGTACCACGCATGGGGCTGTCCCTGTGCGTATATGCGTCACGACAAGGTCTTCTTGATCCCGCAAGGACTTGGCCAGTTCATCACCAACAATCCTAACACCATCCCCCTGCCGGCCGAAGCCTACATCGCCATCCCATTATTCCTGCAGGGTAAATGTGTCGCCCACGTCGGCGTCATGTGGTCCGCAGAGAGTGCCGCGACGAGAAAACTCTCGTGGGCATTCATCGAAATGCTGATGCACACGCTGGAAGACATGATCACCGCTCGCCTGGAAGAAGGATCCGATTTCGTTCGACCAGTCGTGACGGTCAGTGAGAAACGTCGGATCATCCCTCATGATGCCATCACGATCGCGCAGTCACTCCGGCCCTATGCCGGTAGCTTGTCTCATGAGCTCCGAACTCCCATGCAAGGAGTGGTGGGGATGCTGGATGTCATGTACGCTACTGTGCAAGACGCGATTGCTTGTCAAACAGATCCGAGCCTGCGGAAGGTATTCGAGAACCTGGTCGAGAACATCGAAGTGGTACAAGATAGTTCATGGCGTGCGGTCGAGGCGGCCGATAACGTTGTGCATGCTTATGATATGAATATGAGCGTGCCTGAAACCGCCACACTACTTAGAGAGGAGTCTGCCGACTCACCTTCCCCTACATCCATCGTCCCGGAGAAAAGACCAGAGATTCTAGTCGCTGGGAGCGACCTCCCTATCGTCCGGACGAACAAACGGCGGAGGGACGAGGGACTCTCACGATCAGGAAGCAATGCCAGTGTAAAGTTGCAGAGAATCGACGGCGCCAGCTCGGTGTGGTCGCGCCCCTCAGATCCAGTATTCGACGGAAGCGAGCACAACCAAACGGAAGGCCAGTCAAACGATCCCGACACAAATGACACCCACGAATCAGAGCCACAAATTCACCGTCCCGCGAGAATGATTGCACCAGGCCTGAGGCATACCAGCATCCGTGAAGTGATACAGCACGTCATCAATGAGGGACTCAAGGTTGGAGGTCGTCCAGATTCGACACGAGCAAAGGAGACGGAACTTGGAGAGTCAATAGAGGTTCGGTCAAGGGGCTCAGACGGCACCTTGCACGCCAAGATGATTGAGTGGAGCGTAGAGCCTGACGTACCGAGTACAATGTTCATCGATGAGAAGGACTTGCACAAGCTCGTGTCTTGTGTCTTCTTGAACGCCATCAAGTTCACAGATAAGACGGACGGGCGTATCAGCATCCACGCGAAGATGAGTTCGCGATCAAAGTACATTGCGATACACATCAGTGACAACGGCCCTGGCATACCAACATCATTCCTCCCCAGACTGTTCAAGGCCTTCTCGCAGGAGGATGGATCACTCACCCGGCAGAGCGAAGGTCTAGGCTTGGGTCTGATGGTCGCGAAGGGCATTGCAAGGAAGCTTGGTGGTGACTTGATGTGTATACGTGCAGAGACCGAGGGCTCCAACCACGGATCAGAATTCGAGATCAAGGTGCCCATCAAGGCCGGCGAAATCATCAGCAGACCATCATCGCCATTCGCTTCGCCCTTTTCGTCGCCTACTCCACGCCCGGCTGAGCTTGCTCTGGCCGATACACCGCATCACCCTTCCAAGTACATGCAGCCAATGTCAAAAGTCCTCCATAATGGTCAGGGTGATGCCTGCTCATCCTGCTTGGAGGTCATGGCCAGTCCATCCATGCCTTCCTCCCCTCGCCACCGACCCATCCACCATATCAACGCATCACATCCAGAGTCATTGATCTCACCCTCCCTCAAAGCACGCTTCATCAAACGTCCTCCCGCCAGCAATCCCGATCTCGACCGCAGTTTAGCTCAGAAATACCCGCTCAACTTCCTCGTCGCCGACGACAACAAGATCCTGCGCCGCCTGCTCGTCAGCATGCTGCAAAAGTTCGGCTACAAGGACATCCGCGAAGCTCACGACGGCGCCGAAGCCGTGCGCCAGATGAGCGTGCCACGACCGCCTAGCGCCCAGATCGACGTCGTGCTGATGGACCTGTGGATGCCGCTGATGGACGGCTACGAGGCCACCGAGCGCATCCTCCAGATGGGCGAGGGGTGTCCCGTGGTCCTGGCCGTCACGGCCGACGTTACTGATGGCGCGCTCGAACGCGCCGCCCAGGTCGGCATGAAGGGCTATCTCACTAAGCCGTTCAAGCTGCTCGATCTCCAGCGCCTGATCACCGAGTATTGCACGAGTGAGCAGGTTGAGGCGATATAATCATCGTGGTGGTGTTCGGGAGGAACGAGGGAGAAGGTGGAAGAGTTTATTGAGAACTGAGGGGTGTGATTGGCGACTCTCCTGACGAGGTTGATGATTATAATGAAGGTCATGATCACATACCATGTCAAATCATCAGATTTGACATTCCTGCATATTTAGCACTATTATCCCTCCGGCTGCATATAGAGACAGGCAAGCAGGCATACAGATAGGTGGCGATGTGAATATATATGAATTGGTCATCTTGGCTCTCTCTGACGTGGTAGACATGGTGCTTGTTGTAGACTTGCTGTGAACGAAATACCCCTGCGTTCGCCATGGACTACAGTGTATAGAGGTCCCTACAACCGTGCCTGCCTAGAAAGATACAACATGTTGGCACAAGTTCCACTCCCATCGCACACCACCATCACCGCCCCGCTACTCTCACCACTCCATCCCAGCCACATACGCGGGACATTCCACTCACTTCTTAACATACGCCTCGCCGATGCCCCGCTGCACCGCCGGCCGCGCCGCGATCCGCTCGACCCACTTCAACAGGTGCGGGAACGCGGCCATCTCCTCCTGCGTGAAGCCGGAGCGCTCCCAGCCCTTGACCCACGGCCAGGTCTTGATGTCGGCGACCGAGTACTTGCCCGCGCCGTGGCCGGCGAGGAACTCGCGCGGCGCCTCGCTGTACGTGCCCGCCAGGTGCAGCTCCAGCACGCCGTACACGCGCAGCGTCTCGTTGCGGAAGCGCGTGATGGCGTACGGCAGCTTCTCGGGCGCGACGCGCGTAAAGTGGTTTACTTGGCCTGAAGGGGTGGGAGTGGGGTTAGTATCTTGGTGGCGGGATGGGAGGGGAGAAATGGTGGTGGTGAAGGTGGTATCTACCTTGGTAGGGGGCGCCGCTGCCGTGCCAGAAAAACGTCCATTGCAGCGCTTGGTTGCGCTCGAGGTCGTCGTGGAAGCCGAAGCGGTCGTCCTTGTCGGCGTGCTTGAGCAGGTAGAAGAGCTCGGCGGAGGTCTCGTGCACGGTGAAGGGGGGCGATTGGCTGTTATCGACCAGGACGGGAATGCGGCCTGGAGTTGTTCGAGGGAGGTTAGAATGGAGATCGTATGGCAGTTGTTGATCGTGCTCGGGAGCACTTACCATTGGGGTCCAGGCGCAGGAACCATTCTTCTTTCTGGGTGTTGTCCATGATGTTGATCAATGTGGTCGTCCACTCCAGTCCGTAGGCCTGTTTTGTTGTAATCACAACGTCAGTACGTTGAACTGATTGGCATGAAGGCAGTAGAAAGCGAAGATGTCGCTCTGCATTGGAGTGATTTCTGCGGTCTGTTCTACAACAGAGGAATGGACAAGGATCCTCGCGGCTCTACGTACAAAGGCTGGCATTTCACAGGCTATCAACTTACATCTTTCAATTCCTCAAGAAAGATCTGGACGGCTTGGCCATTGGGCGTGTTCATGGTCAGGAGATGGAGACCTTTCGCGTTCTTGACCTCCGCCGGGGTCGAATCGATGTAGAGCTTGGAAGCCATGTTGGGTCGTGTGCTTTGGTGTCTGACGGATTGTGACCTTTTCCACAAACGAGACGAGAGTATTGGAGATGTAGAACGTTTGAGAAGGAGAAGAGGAGAAGATGATGATGGAGATCTTGAGAGGGGGAAACAGTGTCGTGCCGCAGTTATGAGAGGGCGCATAGCTTCAGGTAGAGGTAGGTGCATGTATTGCTAATCACCACATGTCGCCATGCGAGCTGACAAGCAACACCGACATCATCGTGGTGGAGCGCACTCGGGGTAGTGACTAGTAGTAATACCTAAGGTAAGTAAGGTAAGGTAAGGTAGGTCCTACAGTAACGACATGCGGCATCTGATTAGAAATGCAATAATGTGCCGACTAATTCCTGTACGTACGTGCCCCACTTGTCCAGGAAGAGGAAGAAAGTGAAGACATTCACTCCGTCCCTCCGCGCTCGGACCATCCTCTGACCAAAGCATCACAGAATTCATGTGATGATGGTACGTACCTCTATAGATTATTGATTTTAGCTACCAGATACCACGACCAGGACGTCCTACTCACACATGTTCATGTAGCGCAACGTCAGACGCACAGGATCGAGATCATCATTTCCAGCAGAATGATGGAAGATCCCCTCATCACCGACCCGAGGCTCCTCTCGGTCTTGCATGCTGCCACACAGGCGCGCGAGCAGAGCCTATCCATCCTGGATCTGCTCGAGTCCTTCCATAGTGCGAATGCCCCGGCCGAAGCAGAGCAGCAACTCGCACTCTCGAAACAGCACAAACTCCTCAACGCATACCTTGCCCAGCTGCGCGCATTGGATCGAAAGGCTATCCTCAATGTCCGGAGCACGAAACAAGAGACGGCCGAGGCGAGGCAGGAGATCGATGCGCTGCACCTACAATTGCAGAACTTGTATTACGAACAGCGCCATCTACGAGGCGAGATTGCGGGTTGTGAAGAATATGCGTACGTGGACTGAAGGTCGTGGTTGAGATCACCAACAACATCAGCTAATCCTTCCACGTAGCCACAAATATACCACATTACCCATGATTCCGGCTGAAGACTTCATCGCACAACACCCCGAACATGCCGAGCTTTCCGATCATGATCTCACAATTGTGCGGATCCAGAACGAACATGCTGCCCGTCAGGAATTGGAGGCGCAGCGACAGGTCTTGTTGAAGAAGAAAGAGGTGTTGGTCAAGGAGACGACGGCCAAGAAAGAGGAGCTGAACAAGCTTGACTTGGAGATGGAGAAATGGGTCAATGGCCAAGCTGCTGTTCGGACTATCTTCGACGCGCATTACAAGAAGATGGGAGAAGGAGAGGCGGGAGAAGAAGGTCAGACTTGAAAGAGCCGGGTCACGGTCTCTCACGCTTTGGTACACAGCCGGAACGGATCCTTCTGAAAAGGATGGGACTGGAGCTGACAGCCATGCGAAGATAAGTATACGCAGAAGCCGGCACATGTGAGAAACAAAGATCGCTCAATCACTGCGTCAATGCGCTTGCTCTGAGTCTATGCAGACTTGATGGACGTATCGGTTGGCTCGAGTGCATGCTCGCCAGTCATTACTGTCAAGATCACCCTGATACCAGAGCTTTGTCTCTGGATCATGCGCGCCCGCAATCTGAAATGGGAGTTTGCCTCAAGGTAGCAGGAGCTCTACTCACGCATGCGGTCAAATCTGCTCGCATCCCCAACCCTATGGACTTTGTTATACCACCTTGTCGTGAGACATGAAGGATGCTATGTTAGCGAGTTCTTCTGGCAAGCAGTCGACTCTGAAGAAACCAAACTCTGGTGTGTTCGCATGCAAGGGCACGCCTTGTTCTGCTGGCCCACTCGCTGGCAATGGAGACTGAAGAACGAGTGAGAACACCATCCATTTTACAGCAATACCAGAGAACTGTAACGGAGAGCTCGGGGCTAAGCATACATATCTTTATGTATTTATGCTTCCAAATATCCGCCCAGGCCGTTGAAACGATAGGGCCGCAACGCTTCCTTGCATTTCCGACCCCACCAACCCACTTCGCGCGTCACTGAGCGGCTCACAGTCGATTGACGTGCAGTTGCCCCTCATTTTCACGGCCGCTGACGATGACTTCACCTGTGATGGAAGCTTCTTCTGCTGTTGATCGCCATGATGATGCACGTGTTGCGCCATCATCTCAACATATACATACTCTGACCAGCCTCCAAATTCAAATAAATCGATCCTCTTCCCCAGCTATCTGCGCCTACTGAACAGTCGTATCTCAATCACCCATCAACCGCATACTGTACCCATCATGTCTACTGGAGTCGGAGTCTCATCATGCTGTCTCTCGGGCACCATCGCCCAGGGCACGCCCAAGGGTCGTGAAGAGATCATCAACGGAATGCCTACCTATGTAGCCGAGCCTGAGGACGGATCAAAGGCCAAGACGGTCGTGTTTCTCGTTGACAGTACGTCTCTTCCCTGCTCTTGTAACACTCATGATCTGACAGTATCTCAGTCTTCGGCTGGAAGCTCCCCAACGTGCGTCTGCTCGCCGATAACTATGCCAAAGCCGGTTTTACCGCCTACATTCCCGACGTTCACGAGGGCGATAGCATCGACGATTCCTTCCTGCAAACCGTCGAGCCGCAACTGCCCCAACGCGAGGCTCTGACTCTGACCGAGAAAGCCACATCGACTGCCACCGTTGGCGCCACACTCGGTCCATGGCTGATCAAGCATCGCGAAGCTGTCGCACGTCCGCTCATCGAGAACTTCATCGACAAGGTGCGCTACATTCCCGGCACGGACAAGGTGGGTGCTATCGGCTTCTGTTGGGGAGGACGGTACGCGCTGCTGGCCGGGCACAAGGCATTCAGCGCAGCCGAGGGCAAGGGCATTGACGCGGCGTACGCCTGCCACCCCTCGCTCGTGTCCATCCCCGCCGACTTCGAGGACATCGTCGTCCCAACCTCGTTCGCGCTTGGTGACAAAGACAGCCTGCTCGGTGAGGCCGAGGCCAAGCAGATCCAGGAAGTCATGGAGAAGAAGAAGCAGGGCGCCGAGTGGACCCCTCTCAAAGACAGTGAGGTTCGCATCTACGAAGACCAGGTGCACGGCTTCGCGCTGCGTGGCGACTGGAACAGCGAGAAGGACAAGAAGGCCATGGACGAGGCGGAGAAGCAGGGCATCGAGTGGTTCAAGCGCTTCTTGTAGACTCGCTTTTCTTTCTCTTGCCTAGTGTTTGGCTTACAGAGTCATTCTCCACGACAGCATAGCACTAATCAGGTGAATGTCGAAATCATTCTCTGCCGCCACATTCGTCTTCCACCGTCCAGCACCATTCTCCACAAACAAGACCTGACTGTAACACATGTACGACAGTAACCAAGCGTCTTGTCGATGTTTGTCGTTGCACGAACGCGTTCCCCCTTCCCCTCTTTTCCCCTCTAATCCCCCCCCCCAACTGATCATCTCATGGCTGACTAGGTAAGCCCGCAATTCACCATTCAAGTTGTCTTGTACGCGACTATGCGCGAGCGATCATCTTCCGACATATTCACCGGACAGCGACTCTGTCATCCAGAGCACTAGTCGGCCGTTCACAAGTTCCCATATCTTCCGCCGAGACGTCGAGGCATATCTCCCTTGCCGACCACTCTCAACTCATATGTTTTTGATTCCAGCCCATCAGGACGCTTCGCATCCTCGACTTGGCATCGTGGAACTGCCAACTTGTGTTTAGTGTCCAGCTCATCCTGCCTTCTACCAATCAGTTCCTCGGCCCTCGCCTCGACTCGATATCGAGGAACAACCACATTGCCTCTAGCTGTCTATTCTTGCATCAAATCTTCTAATACCCCTGACTCGACATCGAGAAGCAGGCCAAGCTGCCTCTCGCATCGAGCTCATCTGCTTCAAGCTTTATCACCAGTCTCAGGACCTCGACATCAGAAATGCAGACCTCTCGCGGAATCCGTGCAGGCATGATTGCCAAGGTAAGTCCATCCAGTTCTGACATGAAGAAGCAGCCGTCTCACTTTGCATGATCAGTGGTCCCACGAGAAGTCACCGCAACACAACGTTGATGTGCATTCGTCTCTTCACTTCCCTCCTCTCCCAAATCCTAGGGACGCTACAACAAACACGAAGAAGGCGAAGAAGCCATCAGCGGCAAAACTTGCAAAATCTGCCAGAAACCCGACGAATGCACTCGACATCATCCCCAAGCGCTCGGCCGTCGACGAGTTCTTCGGCTGTCCTGAGCTCGTGGCGCTCATGCTCCGACACCACACTGGCCACCGCGACTACTTCCTTCGATGGCAGCGCGTGAACAAGTTCTTCCACACCGTCATCAACAACGACCCTGGTATCGGGCGCCGGTTGAAGGTTCGTCCCATGCTTGACAGCGAGGTGCCGTCCGCGCGAGAGGATCGAGAACGACTTCTGGAGTCCCACCTCGAGTTTCTCATCTGGGCCCTGGAAGACCAGGTCGGCTACTATTTCATCGATCACTGCGGGATTCGTGACGGGCATGACGAGCCGGACAGGTGCTACATCGATCTCGGCATCGGATACGACTATGAGGAGAAATTCAACACTCCACAGTGGACGGGACCGACGCGGAAACATGGGGCCTTCTACGACCCCGACGTCGAACAGACGTGGGCGAACGTCCGCCTGAGCCCGTTTCGGATCGCCGTGAGCATGCTTGTGTGGGGCCCTAGGGGGTTTGGATTCTCGGAGGACGCGACTCTCGGCGATGTGGTGAGAGCTTTGAAGAAATGTAACGCAGAGGAGGCCGCTTTGTTGGCCCAGATAGAATTGGAAGAGCAGAATGCAGGGGTGGAGTGATTGGGGACGAGACGATCGAGGGCGAATGGAGGGTTTTGAGTGTACTCGGTTGCATAGGAGGCTTGCTACGTTGGCTGGTGGCCACCTTTCCTTGCGCAGATGCAGATGCAGATGATGATAAAGACTAGGATGAATACGGCGCCTTCAGTCTCCAGACCAGTTCTTGTAGCTACGAAAGAATGACAGCATGTAATGCTCTCTCTTGTGTCCGTACAAGTCAAAGTGACCACTGTGTAGCGTATTTCATGGCCTTCGTAGCAAACCCTAAGCTACAGTATGTCGTCCAGCAGCACAGGACTCGATCACCAACCCATCTCCTAGACTCGGGTTCGAAACCAGAGTTTGGAGGGGGCGTACAACTTTGCTAGCGAGTCTAGATAGCTCCAACATGGCTATCCCAGTGACATAACCTTCAACGCGTGTCGAAATAAGCCTTGGGGTTCGAGTCACGTATCCTGACCACCTCTGCCTACGGGGAAACGCGCGGACAGCATTACATGCCTCATACTCGTGTTCACAGCATGGAGACGTATGTGGATCCATTAATCAAGAAATCTCAAGCTCAATTGTGCCCTGAAGTATTGAATTGCGTCGCGCTTGGTGCTTTCCCTCAATAACTCCTTGAATATGCAGTCAATGCAAATACATCGTCGCATCCCACATATCCTACAAGTCTTCGCACTCGTCGCGTAATGACGCGAAGAGACATATGAACTCCATGCGGCTTCCCAACCTCATCCTGTCTTCCCATCATGCTAGACCCCCTATACTCCCCGTGATCCCCCAGTCCTCATGATTCATCGCACATAACTCGCACTGAGATTAGCAAACGCGTCCGGACTCTGCCTGCCACCGCGACCGAGCCCGAGGAAGTCGACGCTCTCGTTACTGACGTGTCGAGGGACATTGTACGCGGATGGTGGTTGCGATGCTGACGGAGGGGCACCGAAGGGATTCATACTGGTCACGGGCATGGTCGCGCTACGCTGAGGTAAGACCTGTTGTGAACCGTCTTCAGGCAGAGTCTGGAGGGGCTGGAACGGAGAGCTTGGCTGCTGGTGTCCGTAGAGAGCCATGATGGAATTCTTGTCGTGACGTGTGGGTTGCACGTAGAGTTGTTGGGGCATTGGAGGCGCTTGATGCTGTACCTGTTGCTGTGTCTGGTACGGCATGCCAGTTTGCTGCGGTAGCATCTGCGGTGGCTGTGCTGGGGGCTGTTGGTATGGGTTCTGGCCATTGAAAGGGGAGAACGACTGAGCTGGTACTTGCTGAGTTTGCTGTGGTACTTGGCTCTGCTGCTGTAGGGGAGGTTGCTGGTAAGGGTTCTGATTGTTGAATGGAGAGAAGGATTGTGCTTGCTGTGGCGGAGTCGGTGCCGGCGCTTGCTGATTTTGGTATTGTACCTGGTTCTGTGGTGTGAAGTATTCCGGTTGGTTGCCGTAGATGGGCGCAGGTGACTGGGTTGTGAATTGTTGGAACGTGCCCTGTTGCTGCCATGGCACACCGAATGGGTTGGTGCCATGTTGTTTCATAGCAGCTTGACTCTGCTGCTGTTGTTGCTGTTGCTGCGGCTGCGGCGGAGGTGGTGAAGCAGTCTGCACCGGCTGTGCCCATGGGTGACTCGGTGCGAACACTTGGGATCGCGAAGCGCGAAGAAAGGGGTTGGCCGAAGGTGCTGTTTCTGGCGCCGGAGCTTGCTGTTGGTATTGCTGGCCGTATATGGAGGTCGTTGCTGGCTGCTGTGGCACTTGCTGTGTCTGCCACGGATTCGAAGGGGTCTGAGATATCTCATTTTGGTATGATGACCACTGGTGAGCCGCCTGTTGACCATATTGTTGTGTTGCTGGTCCTGTCTGCGATAGCTGCATAGATTGAAAGTTGTCCACTAGGCTTTGTTCTGGCAGCGGCGGAGGATGTGGTGCTGTCTGGCTAAGGAAGGGGTTCCACGAGTTTGACGGCGGACCAGCGGATTGCGAGCGCGGTGGAATTGCGCTAGGTGCTGGCTGAGTTACAGCTCGTTGCGTAACGCTCTCCTGCACCGCCCATGGATCAGTCCTCGATTTCACCGGCTCAGGCTGTCTCGTCTTCTCTATGCTCAGACCTTGCACGCTTGGACTGCTCGCTGAGACAGGGGTCATTGTCCTCGGCACAGGCTTCGTGCCCTCGCCCAAGCGCACCAATGTCTCCACAGCTCGATCCACATTGCCATCCGACTTCTTCAGAATCTCGGTGTTGCGCTTGTTGTCCGGGAATCCCATATCTCGGAGGTAGGTGAGTTTAGCATCGAAATTGTTCGCCACACTTGTGATCCTCATGCCGAAAAGCTGACTCGGCTTGTTTGGCCTCGTGGGGCTCGGAACCTCAGAGGAACGGTCATTGCTAGTGTAGACTGGCGAGATAGGTGGCGTGAAGCGATCTTGCTTCTGGGTTCGAGGAAACGAGGAGCTCGAAGAGCGAAGACTGAATCCGAACTTCTTCCCAGGCTTAGGGGGTAATGCTGCCGGCTCTTCGCTCCACGATCCTGTACTGCCGGTGTTTTGTCGCGTTGGTGCCGGTGTCTGGACTGCACTGCCTCCCGAGAACGCTCGTTGCTCATATTTCTGACGAATGTACTTCTCCACCGCCGCGTCGACTTCATCGATGTCCACGGGTATCTGCGCCTTGACGTTTCGCGGGTTGAACAGCTGATTGCCCACCACATTCCCTACACTTTTCATATTGTCGACCTGATCATTGCTCCAACTATCCATGCTCAGGCTCTTGACCTTCGAGATGTGCGTACCCAGCTTGCGGTGAAGTGCTGCGCAACGCATGCACAGAAAGAGCCCTAAATTCCAGCTGGCCCATCCTGGATTCTTCGCACCACAGTCGGCGCATTTGTCGTTGCCCGGTACGGTTCGGATCAGGTCTTGCAGCTGTCGCTCGTTACGCGCCTGCTGGCGTTTCGACATGGTGCTCGCCATGTTGTGCGCTGGTCGACGTGGTTGCCACGAGAAAGTGAAAGGCTGTGATCGGATCGCACGGCTGGGGTCTGCAGGGTATCAATGGCGGATGACAGCGAGCGGCAGAACGCGACGTTGACATGGGGTTGTTGAAGCCTCCAGAACAGTCGCGTACGTAGCGATATATCGTAAGTAGAATGACCAGACTGATCCGTCAGCCATGCGCAGCTAGTAGAGGATGAGCGAGGGTTCTTCTGGTGTCGCGTGAAATGACCCCAGGAGATGACGCCCAACCACGTTGGTGAAACTTACTGCTACACGTAAAAGTCAAGCTCTAGCGTCATTACGGTCAAACTTGTAGTTCTAGTATATGTACTCGCCACACGAGGGGTGAGAAGACTCGATCTTAGACTCGAGTGATTTTCGGCTACGTTACGCAAATGAACAGCACGACTACACACACGGGAGGCACGAATCTGTATTGAGTGGTTGCTGCTTGACATGCACCGCATCCGGAACAAGCAATTGCGTGCAGTCCCCTGTAGATCGACGCGAAATTCTACCTTCTTCGGCCAGTCTGATATCTCATATTGAGGCTCTCATCAGCTGCAGCATGGTTTAAGAGATTTGATGTGACTTGCAGAGACATGGATGTATAGCGGATAGGCCGGATGAACCGTGAGCAGTCTCCTAGCAAATGCTCTCGGCCCTAGCACTCGCTCAACTTGGTAGCAGTACGGTCTTCAAGACTGTTGGAAGATGTTTCGGATTGTCCAAAGGGCTACAGCTCTCTCGTAACACTTTGAACCTGACCATGAACAGCGATGAGCAGTTTCGTGTGCTATAGCTGACGAAATGCTGTCAGTAGAAGAGATTGAGTCTCTCGAGTTACTTCTAAGTGGGCCACACTTTTGACTGGCAGGAATGTGGCTCGTCCTGTGCAGGAGTGTGCTCCTAAGATCTGGTTGTCGAACGCACCCAAACACGTTTCAGAAGAGAAGATCAATTATGGGTATCTTCATTCCTCCAACATCATCCAGCCTGCCGTCACAGATGAAGGGTTCTTGGACGCGTCGTGAAGCCACCAAGTCCATGCCATCAGTCTTGGGTTGTTCACTAGACACGACAACCTACACATCGCTTCCCTAGGCAGTATGTATGCAACAATCCAACAAGGACATCAAACAGAGAGATGTGAGGCAAAACGCAGGTGACTACCTCAGCCACAGAATGGGCATGGGGACTGACAAAAGAGACCCCAGCCGGCGTGACGAGCCTAAAAGCGCCTCTGATTCCTTCTCGGACGCCAACATGACCAAGCCCGCCCATGAAGAACTCCGTTGCAGAAGCCCGGGTCAGACGGTTGATTTATGGGTTCGGTATATAGTGTGTGGGGAGAGAAGAAGGAGAGAAGAGAGAGAGGGAGAGAAGCACACGAGCGATATACCGTCCATCATGCCGAAGCGGAGGCCAAGCCGAGGCGGAACGCGACGCGCTCCCGTGCTAGTCTAGCGGGGATTTTCTCGAGGTGATGTGTTATAAATTTCATGCTCTTCTTCCTTTACCTTATCGTGCTACATCTTTCACAATGCGTTCACGCAAGCTGGCAATTGGCATTTATTCGAGCTCTCAGCCTGCTACTCGTTTCTAGCAGCAAGACGACCAGCTCCCAAACCCGCCAAGTCTAGCTGTTTCCTTTTACTACACCATCTATTTCTTCATCTTCGCAATCCATGCTCTGATCAGCTCATTCTCCTCCTCCCCGCCTCTCCCACATCTAACCCACCCTCTGCATCTCCCTCCAATCCCCTCCCACCCCTCCCCACGATTATTTTGCCGGCATCCAAGCTGCTCCACCATAGCTTGCGAAGCTCTTCACCAATCCGTGGCAGAGCGAGTTCTCCTCCCTTGGCGCAGGCGCGGCGTCTGCCATTAATACTTCGGCAAATCCGGCGGCGCCGCACTGTGTCTTTGGGGGGGACGGTGAAATAAGCAGCACCGTCGTCTTCTCCACCCTTCTGCGCCGAGATCAGCATCTCTTTACCGAGTGCGAGCGAGCGGGAGGACTTTTAATATGGGACGTACATATCTACAATGATGGGTCTAGCTGGTGGCAGGGAGCGAAGACGGGAGCCTGTCGGGCAAGACAAGCCAGGCTAGGACTGTCGAGGGCACTTCGCGGAAAGACTTGATTTGAACTGGGGTAATGGAAATGGTTTGGAGTTGCACTATGCGATTGAGTCTCAATGGCTACGTGCTAGGTAGCGGACATCAGGAAGGTCATTACTGACTACCGTCTATATCAATCCACACATCCACATCTATATCGTATCGTATCTCGTCCCTCGAGATCTGCCTTGAAGCAAACCTGAACTCCAAACAAGATCATATCGCAAGTGACGCTCACAAGTGCTAGCAGCAAAATCAACACAAAAACTTGTACGCCTTCTTCCATGGCGGCCACAAAGCTTTCTCCGCTCGTTCCTCGGCAACCAGCTCGGAGATGTTCAGATCGCGGATACCCGTATGCAAGTTCATGTTGCGGCTCCGGACGAATGGGGTCTGCTTCCAGATCTTCCACACCACGTAGCTGACCACCACGATGGGTGCGGCGAGATACGCTTGGAAGAAGTTGATGATGAGCTCGCTGGTTGTCATGTCGGCGTAGCCGATGGGCCACGCGCCAGTCTGTACGGAGACATAAGTCAGTCGAAAAGCTTGAATGCGGTGTATACGACAGGATACAGGAAGAGATAGAGGGAGGGAAGAGGGTGACTTACCCAGAACTGCGCGACCAAGATGAGGATGTTGAAGATGAACCCGACCCATGAGCCAATGAGGCCTGGCTGGCTGGTGAACGCCAGTTCGTCCAAGGTATGGCCCTGCTTCTTCCAGCCAGATCGGAAGCGGATGTGTGCAAGACAGATACTGCCCCAGGTGAAGATCGACGACAGACCAGAGAGGGCCAGCATCCAGTTGAACGCGTCTTTCTCATAATGTGATCCAGCGAAGAAGGCAAGGAAACCAAAGACAGAAGCCACGGCAATCGCGATGATGGGTCGGCCTTTGCGGTCAATGTATGCCAGAAATCGGGGGGCTTGGTTCTGCTCGGCGAGAGCGGCGAGTGTGCGAGAGCTGCCGTAGACCGAAGAGTTACCGACGGAGAGGACGGCGATCATGATCACGACATTGAACACCGAGGGCAGACCCGTGATGCCAGCGTTTCTGATGGCAATGACGAAGGGCGAGGCAGAGGCATCCGCAGAAGACGTGCCGCTCAGGAGATTTGGATCCGTGTAAGGGACGAGCAGTCCGACAATGGTGAGAGATAGGATGTAGAACAGTGTGATTCTCCAGAACACCTGCTTGACAGCTGTAGGAAGCGACTTGCGTGGGTTCTCTGTCTCGGCTGCAGCAAGACCGACCTGTGATCTGAGTCAGTACATGTAAACAGTCCAATCATGGTGTGGCCGACTTACCAGTTCAGTCCCGGAGAAGGCAAAAGCCGCAGTGACGAAGGTTGAGCATAGCCCTTTGAACCCGTTGTTGAAGGCGCCAGGGTCGTGCCATAGCTTACCCCCAATATAACCGCCATCGGGGCCAGCACCGCAATTCAGAATAATGCCGAGGATGATGAAGCCGACGACAGCAACAACCTTGATGATGGCGAAGATGAACTCGGCCTCGCCGTACCCTTTGACGCCGAACAGATTGATCGCAATGATGAAGAAGAGAAAAATGGCGACAAAGGCGTTATTATTGATGGATCCATTTGTCCAGAAGTTGATCGTGATGGTCGCAGAGACTATCTCCAGGGGCAGAACAACAAGCCATTGCATGGCGTAGCTAGAGACATTGAATTAGCACTCAATACTGCGTATCGGACTTGGGACTGGCGTGACACTCACTTCCAGCCCATAGCGAAACCCCAAGCAGGGTCTAGAAATCGAGTCGAGTAGACAGAAAATGACCCAGCGACTGGGAACAGCACGGCCATCTCACCCAGCGCATGCACAGTGCAGTACATCATGCCTCCAATCAGGACGAATGCAATGAGCACACTTGCAGGTCCGCCACTCGCGAGAGCGCTACCACTGCCGACAAACAGACCGGTGCCGATCGAGCCTCCGATAGCAATCATCTGTAGATGCCGTCCCTTCAGTGAGCGCGTCAAGGGTGAACTGGCCGTGTTGGTCGCGGCATCTTCGACATCGTAGGCCTTGCCATCAGCGCCGTCAGACCGTCGGGGCGTCGCATGCGCGTTCGGATCACGCTTGAAACTGTCGAGGAAGCGTGCGTTCCATGCGCCCTTGTGCGGTGCGTGAGTGCCGTACTCGATGGGGTAGTCCGACGCATAATCGCTGGACGGACCAGTCGGCGAGTACTCGTCTTTGCTTATGTGCTTGTGGTCGCCATGGTCCTGGAGCTCCATCGCGGCCGGCTGCTGGGACACGCCGTGCGTGCTGATGAGCGATCGGAGTGAAAGACTACGTCCGTCGCAGACACGGTGGCGAGTCGACAAACCAGCGGTGCCTCGCGCAACAGCGAGACTGGCGGGTTACAGTAGTTACTTGTATCTGACGGGCAGGTCGAAGGGGAGGGTCGTCGGCGGATTGCGTGGGCCAATTAAGGTGGGCAGCGATAGAAAGGAAGCCAAGCGGGTGGCGTTAGACGCAGACAGATGGGATTGGACATCGTCCTATCACTCGATATCACATCAGACGACCAACTCCATGTGCGACATGTGCAGTATCGGGCAGTGGCCGGCGCGTCTAAGCTACGACCAGTTGATGGACTTCGGTCTGAAGCTCTCGAATCGCATGGCAGTCCGCCTATTGAGGTCTATTGTTGGCCGAATCTGTGGCGATCCGCCGGCCAGCACGCTGATAAGCTTTGACCGCCGGCGTATGGATAGAAAGCCACAAAGCGTAAATCACCGCACTTGAGCGGATCCTGGCAGCGTTCCTCGCTTGCAAAGCCAACACCGTATCTCGTGTCGTTCGGATAGCTCCTATCTGTTACTCGTGCGCTGCGGCATGCCTTAGGTCTTGTGTGGCGCAATCATAACTCTGCATAAGGCATTCATCACCGAGACCAAGAATCTATGCTTTGCCTCACTCGACCTACGACCGAATTGTCTGCATCTCGCCGTGTCCAGGGACACAGGACTATTGTCTAAGGTCGGACGACTGCATTGACAGCAGTATGAGCCCGTATCTGCTCCTTGTCCGTACGACTATCTCATCCCATTTCGGAGACGGACCTGAAGTCTCATTCATCTCCGACTGCTACTTGTGGAAAGCCAAATACCTCGTTGGATGCCGTCAGGAGGTGTAGGACGCGTTCGTAGAAGTTGCAAGGTGAGCTGCCTGGATGACATGTATTTACTTGCTCCCAAATATCATGTGTTGGTAGCATCTACTGCTTGTAGCATCTTGAACATTGATGCTAAGACAGGCTCCCATGGCCTGGCGGAACCCACAGACTCAAATGGGAGATCTCACCAGCATTTACATCCACGTACAGCACGCTTCTACTGTTTATGAATCCTCCCAGGTCAGCTCCCACATCACAGAGCTTTACCTTTCACACCATCAATTTTGACCGGATGTTCCTGCATGAATCTCTACCTACCTTACACAATCACATCGCATGCCCTCCCAACGTGAAGTCCCCTTACAGCAGCTGTAGACCGCTTTCCACCTCCTACCCTTCACGCCCACAACAGATGTTGTGCAACACCACACCAACGTCAAGTCTGCCCAGACGGCACATCATCCGAATTCCTCGACCTCATACCCCCAAGGGCAGAACGTGATGATGCCATTTCGTATCATTGGTCTCGAGACAAAGAAAGAGAAGTCGCTCCCGTGTGTCTCCTGTTACACCGACCCGGCCTCCGCGGGTCGTAAGCGAGGGTCGTACGGCTTTGAGCAATCGCCATGTACCTCATGACGTGCGCGATCATAGGGTCGAGGAGTTGCCTCTGGGCAGATTCTAGATCGAGTCGAGGCATCCACCCTCGACGGGGCCTGGAAAAGGCAAATGAGGCACGAGTTTGATTGCAGATGACTTGCAGAGCGAGCAGAACATGACTGTGAGTGACGGTCAAGCTGCACGAGACGAGCGGCCACCAGCCGTGGTCATCATCTTCAGGGGACGCAGGATGTTTGGTGATTCAGGAGAGGGAACCCAATTATGATGGTTTGCCATGATGAGAGAGAAAAGCATCGGCCACACCTTGGCACCAATGCATCATGAAGATTATTGTGTAGGGCGCCTCTGCGCGCAGAAGAAGAAATCTGTGTATCCGTGTTCTAGAACGGGAGAACCTATGAATCGCTTGCTTAAACGTTATGCAAGAAAAAGAAGATGAAAAGAAACAAAAATCCTCATCAAGACACTGTAGCCGGAGTAATGGGACCGGCGACATCACCATCATGACCGGTCGAAGCAGTAAGTTGGCTTTCTTCCTGCTCTTCCATCTGCTTCAGTGCTTCGGCCGTCAGAGGTACGCCGCCAGCATGGGCGCCGTCATGATGTGGCAGATCAAGCTCTAGTCGTTCGTCCAGTGGTGTTCCCATCGGGCTCAAGGGACTCCCGGGGTCAGAAGTTATGGCGGCAGTACCATCTTCGTCCTCATCTTCCTCTACAGTTCCTTCGATAGGTGTCACTGGTCCAAGCTCAGGTCCGAAGTGATCGACCTCTTCCACTTCTTCGAATTCGTCCTCTTCCTCCTCCTCGATCCCAGCGATGGCAGCACCTTCGCCACTGCGACTTCCAGACATACTCTGTGGACGACCTGACCCAGGATTGTAGGATGTTCGGCCATGGCCACTTGGTGACCCACCCATCGGACCTTTGAAGACGGATCGTTTTCGTCGGGCAAAGACAGGTATGCCAGGAGATGGCAGACCGCCACCGCCAAGACCGAAGTTTCCTTTGGAGTCAACCGCAAGCACTGGCAATGACAAAACGCCAGGGGGCGCTCGTCTAGAGACTCGAATACTGGAAGGGAAAGAGCCCATGGTCGGGGTGGCGGGCAACACCTTCACAGACGCGTGCGGTGATCGTCCAGGCCGAGAGCCTGATGCCGAAGACAAACCAGAGGGCGAAACGACCGAAGCACTGCTAGTGCTCGATGCTTTGGAGTGACTGTGATGATGGGCAGGTTTAAATGTGCTGCGGATCGACGAAACAGATGATGACGTTGACTTTCGTCCACGCAGCCCTGATGAGCGACGATATGAGGAGTGAGGCGTCAATGTTGCCGGACTCAGACTTGTGCGTTTACCGCGTGCGCTCGCGGCACTACCAATTGATGAAGCAGTGTTGATTCTTGGTCGTGCCGGCATGGTGGCGCGAGTTTGTAAGTCGGGACGACTGTTGACGCTGGCCCGTCGCGGTGTGACCTGTGTAACGGGACCAGTACTCACCCGGCGGAGATCACGACCGCCACTCTTCTGCAGGTCGTTCATCCGAGCACTCGAGGCCACTCTGAGTTCCGAAGCACTGCTCCCTTTGCCTATGCCATCGATGGGTGACTTTGCTCGTTTGGTGCCTTCTTTGAACCAGTGTTTCACCCACGCCAGCTGATCCTTGATAGGCATTGGGTTGAACGTACGCCTTTTGCGCTGGGGCGGCGGGACATATTGTGGACTGAGCAGATCAGGGTTGATGGTAGAGTATCTTAACATGCTGCCGCTGCCGCGAGATGGATTTCGTGGTCGCTGTGGTCTTGGGCCAACCGTGATATCTTTGGGCGGCAATGGAGGCCGGCTCGTTGACCTCGCTGTCTCATGCTGATCTGGCACTTGTTTCTGCTCCGATGGAGTCTCAAGCTCTGGTGTTGGTGACTTCACTTCGCGAACCTCAGGCAAGTCAGGCACGTGTAATGCGTTGCCGCTTGCACGGTGTGTTCGTCTGCCTCTTGCGCTAGGTGAGCGATGAACTCCGTGTTCCTCTCCCTCGTGGATTCCGATAAGTGCGCTCTGAGCCAGAAGTCGGCTACTTGCAGCACTGAGTCTGCGGATGGACCGGACGTCGGACTCGCGCTCTTTACGTTTACGTTCTCTCCGCTTCTCCTTTCGCTGTTCTTTCTCGATGAGCAGTGCCCACCATCCTGCAAGAGAGTCACATCGCTGACTTAACACGTTCTCAATCACCTCATCGATATCCACACCGGCTGCTTTCATCCGTTGCAATGTGTCCTTCTCTACTTGTGTTGAGAAGGCGGGCGGTTGCTGTAGCTTTAAAATCTCCTGCTGCTGTGGCGCATGCTCCGCAAGCCAGGGTTCCTTCAAGATATCATTGAGAGGTGCTCGAAGCAAAGGCCGCTTCGACAGCAGTTTCGTGATGAGATCCTTCGCTTGCTCGGGGACATGATCCGGGAACTTGGGCACTTCTTTCAGGATCAAGGCTTTCGTTGCGCCATCATCGTCCTCGTCGAAAGGTAGCTCGCCGCACAAAAGCGCATAAAGTATGATGCCCAGACTCCAAACATCCACCTTTTCCCCAGCGTATTTCTCGCCCCTGAGCATTTCCGGCGCGCTGTAACATACCGTCCCACACCATGTCTGCAAATAACTCGTAGTACCCTGATATTCCCGCGTGAAGCCAAAGTCGACCAATTTGACGTTGCCATTCTTGTCCAAGAGTATGTTCTCCAGCTTCAGGTCCCGATGCACGCAGCTCTTCCCATGCACATAGCTGACCGCGCCGACCAACTGTGTGAAGACTTTCTGCACTTGCGCAGGCTCCATGCGGCCATTCTCGAGCAGATGATTGTATAGTTCATCTCCAGGACAGTACTCGAGGACGAGCCACACGAGGGACTCGGTCACGATGACCTCGTAGAGACGTGCGATGTGAGGATGCAAGAACTGCCGATGGTGGTGGATCTCGCGCGCCAGGTTGGCATCGTTCTTCTTCGCGCTCTTGAGCACGACCTTGGTGCCATTGGTGAGCTTGTGGGTGCCCAGGTAGACCTTGCCGAAGCTGCCTTTGCCAATCAGCCGTCCGAGCGTGTAGTTGCCGACCGAGTGGAGATCCGGGGATGCGAAGTCGTTCAGGAGGGATTGGTACGAGTTGGCGAGCTGCGCAGAGGTTGTCAGTGAGCATCATGCCTACAGATGCCGCGCCGGGCCCAATGTACCTTGGAACGATGTGCCTGCAGTTCATGCTCTGCTGGTGTTCTGGCCGGTGGCATGAGCACCGTCCACTTGCTTCCTGCGGGCTAGCTATGCTACCTTGCTCTCCCTGCACTCTGCGCCGATTGCAGGTGCGGTGCAAGATTCGAGTGGTGAGCGTGCCGCAATCGTTATGCTATACGAAAAGTCAAGTTGGGTTGCCGACCCCCGTTAGATGCGCTTTGACGGGATGGTTTGCGATTAAGTGTTCGGCCGGGATTGCGAGGAAGCATCGAATACACGACAAGCGGACAGAGGAGGTGAATTGCTCAAGGGGAATAGAATTGATATGCTGACCGTGGTGTAATGTGAAGCAGTGTCGTCGCGGTAAATTCGTGGTCACCGCGTCGCATCATTGGCTGCCGATTGACTAGAGCTCCAGTTGTCTCTTGTCGGTCGATGGTATACTGGGACTACAGTTACACTATGCTCGCAGACCTACCCTTTCCATCTCTGTGACACGTCCGGAAGGAAATACAGAGACCTGCTCTACATTGAGATCTCCAGGTCGAACCGAGAAACATCAACAATGTTCGAGGTTCTGGTACTACCACGGCCGGGACGCCACTCTAGAATGAGGTAGCTTTGTAGATGTTTGGATCGTCGAGCTCAGGGTTTCGCCGCTTGTCAGACCCAAGACACAATCTCTTGTCTTCCTGTTCCGGTACACGTTCAATATCGCAGAGCGACAATGCCTGCAGCAAATAGGTCCAGCACCCGACAATCCAAGCTCGAGGACATGCAAGGCGTCGTTGTTGGCGCGTCCAAACGCAACGCCACAGAAGCCATCAAAGAGTCATCGACGAAGTCGAAGAAACGTAAAACTGGCCATGGAACTGAATTGACATCGAAGCCTGAGTCTGAAGATAAACATCCAAAGACAGAAGAACGTCGTGATGAAGACTCTCAAGACCATCCTTCTGACGGGAAAAGCATAACCATAAACCGTGCCCCCGTCCTCGAGCTCTGGTCCGCTGTCGTGACGCAGCTCATCCATCCATCACTGTCGTGGGAAACCTGTCTCAGCGCTGGCGGGGCGATCTCGAGCATCACTGCGATATCCAAGGGCCGATCTATCGGCAAGATCGACAAGCCGGATCCGGGCCAGGCACAGGAGAGACGGGAGAAGCGTGCAGAAATGGCGTCGAAGCAGCATGTCGACGAGATCGAGGTCATGGGGTTCTCGTTGCGGCTTAACGACGGGCATGTGATGGTCGGTGACAAGGTTCAGAAAGGGAGTGAAGGGGCGTTGAGGAAGAAGTTTGGAGAGGAGGGATATGACCTTGCCAAGAGGGCATTCGAGGAGAGTCTTGCAGAGTGGCGGGGGAAAGAGGACGAACTAAGTGAGCGAGCGTTCCACTTCTACGAGGAGTTTCGCCCCAATGTGCCAAAGGGACAGAAAGGATGGGGCAGAAAGGGGCAACTGAATCTTGAGACGGTACGAAGTGCTGTCAGTCCACCTTGAGTGAGCGAGACGCGAGCAGGTTGCTCGCTTCACAACGTCGGACATGAGGGTGTGAACGAATCGATTTTTTGCTTCAACTATACACTTGCAAAGGTCCAGTTCAGCACGCAGAGTTGCCCATATCCGAGCCCAGGCACAGTGCAGTATTCAGGAGACTCAATGAATGTCCTAAAAGCAGCCATTAGCAAAGATGCTTGAAAATGCGGCCGCACGTAGATTTGGGAGACTTACGACTGCCACACGATTGGTCATGTACTTCCGGATGTTGGGCAGGAAAAGACAGCAGGTGCAGCTGATGATGCCGAACGGTATCGTCGTGTACCACACGTACTTGAGCGCGTCTGCGTAAGCCCACTGTGTTGCCAAGGTAGCGGCTGCGATCACAGCTTGAGTCACACCCGGGACCGCAGCCACGGCTGCAGTGTTCCCACCCAGCAGAGCGGTAACAAATGTTTCAGCGTTGGCTGCAGGGAGACCAGCCCCTACGGCCGCCACGCCAATCGAAACCGCATTCTCCTTGATCTGGGTGTTGAAGACATTGAAGTAAATGGATGTGCCGATCGAGCCGCCGAGGAAGCGAGATGTCAAGGAGAGTGCGCTCGTGGTGCCGATGTACTCGTCTGGACACGCGTACAGGGCCAAGGTCAATGCCGACACGACAAGTGCACCGTTACCAAATGCTGCAAATGTCGCCATCGTTACCGTGAAGGTGGCGTTGTAGGGAGTACTGGCAGCAAGTGCGCCAGTGAAAGCCGCTGCAGAGATCAATCAGCTTACGAAGGACTCCAGACGTTCTGCAATCTGTACATACTCATGAGCACTGCGCTGATCAAGAACAGCTCCCTGACTTGACCACGAGTATATGATATCAAGGAGCTGAGGATGCAAGCTCCGCCCAAGATCGCCCATGGGTAGCTTAGACAGCGGATCCCGTACAGAATTTCACTGGTCTGATATACAGCTTGCAGCTGTATCGGGAAGAATCCGAGAATCGAGTAGAAGTCCATGCCTAAAGGCTCACGTCAGACCACCTGACCTCTAGCAGATTATAGCGTGCCGGCCAGTCAGACTTACCAGCGATGAATACGATAGCAAACGCCAGCCCCACGACCCGCTGTCCCTTAAAGATTGACCCTGGCACCATTGGGTATTTATGGGGACCCCAAGCTTCCCAGGCACCGAAAGCGATCAGCATGAGTCCACCGACGATCAAGGGTCCGAGCGTGTAGCCAGAAGTCCACGGATACTGATAGCCTCCAGCCTGGAGTCCGACGAGGAACAAAGTTACGCCACCGATCGATAGCAATGCGCCGACGTAGTCAATGCGCTTGAGGATTTCGGCTTTGCTCAAGGTATCGGCCATGGGCCTGGGTGGAGGACGATAGCAGAGGAGCAGACCGACAAGGCCGATGAAGTTCCACGATCCGGTCAAACAGAAACACCAGCGCCAGGAGGACCGGGAAATGAGGGTGAAGTAGAGGATCTGTGGCATGAATGGTACGATGGAGAAGGTCACGAGCGACAATGTGACACCTCGCCAGCGCTGAGGGGTGATTTCCGCCACGCTGTTCAAAAGACGTCAGCAGTACTCAGATGAGGAGATGGCTGATTTCCGCGTAGAAAGTTCAAGGTCACGTACCCAGCAATTGCTGTCAATTCACAGATTCCAGCTCCGATGCCTCCGATCGCCATTGCACCAATCGCTTGGCCCAAAGAATGTGCCGTGGCCATGACGATGGAGGAGACGACTAAGCATACGGTACCAAACGCACAGATCCATCGCCTACCCAGCAGATCGGTCAAGTAACCTACGAATGGGCATACCGCTGCAACGCTGAGCGTGTTGGCTGTCAACATCCAATTTCCAATGCTGGTTCCCAGATCACGGGAGATGACGGTCAAGCCAGCGGAGACGAAGTATAAGATGATCTGAGAGCCCACATAAACGATGCAAAGGGCGGCCACGGCGACCATGCGGGTGAAGGTCCAGCTGTAATCATTATGCTCGCCGTCTGCTGTCGCAGGATCTCCAATGGGTTTCTGAGATGTCATAACCTCATCGTGAGTCGTGGTATGTTCTCTCTTCTCGCATGAAGAGTCACTTGTCGCCATTTGTACTGTCTCTTGGCAGGAGACTACCTGGTAAACAGAGAAGAGAAAGGGCAGGTCGAGGTAGATGGAGGTGACACAGATCAAATCAGCTTGTGGACGATGGTGGTGAGCACAGCTCTCATATACAAGTCCCTATAAGTAGGCCGCCCTAACACGTTCGACAGACAACGATGTGTCTCTCAAGCTGTTCTCTATTGCACTGTTTGCGTGCATGCTCGGTTCCGGCATACCGTACTGGCGATCGGGCGCCTCCTAGAACTAAGGAATCAATGCGGGGTGATGCTGTATGCAACCAATTGCATGCCATGAGGCTTGAGCAGAAGGGGCTGACAACACTCGCAGTTTGAGTGTATTCCCGGAGTGGAAGATGGGAAGTCTTCGGGGATGACTCGGCAATGTTTCTTATGCCCGGTGGCTTGGTGATACTCGATGTGGCGGGCGACTTCGAATGTTCCAATAGGATACATGTAGGTACGTACATGTATGTTTGCGGGGGATGCGAGCGCTATTACACCAGAAACCCACGTGAGCACCAAGGCTTCTACGGACATGTCTGTTATTTCCGTAGCAGGTTGAGTCGTCCAGGTGTGCTAGCACGCTCGTGGCAGCCATGAGAACGCCAGGAAATTTGATCGTGAATCGTATGACGAATGTGCACAGCTGTAGGTTCAGCTCACTTGAATTGCACTGTCCATCTCTGCGTCGACTTGTACTGATTTTGAAAGCAGCAAGTAGAGCAACAGTGCTGAACGTTGCTGGTTGTGCGGCGGTATTTCGTATGGCCTTGCACAGTGGACCGCGAACGAAGGAATGTATAAGACTTGGCGTTCTGAGGTCGATGGATGTATATGCACGGAATATCACTTCAGTGAAGGGATAAGTGCAGTATGATGGTACACCCCAAGGATGCCGAATCTGGCAGCTCAAGGACTTGTGCTCATTCTGCAACGCTGAACAGCACTTTCAGCCACAGACTGCATCCCTTGCAGCCAGTGATGATTTCGCCTTCTTCAGCGTGCTCATCTAGCTCAGCTTCGGTGAGGAGAAAGCCCCTTGCGTCGCCGCACCGACAGCTTCGCGACCAAGTCTGCGTCGTGTCATCGAAGACCATCGAGTCGAGGTCCACGATTTCGAGTCCAGTGTGCAAAGTCTTTTGGGCGATTGGATTGCCTGCCTCTTTCAGACTTTGGAACAGAACACGGTCATACTCTGCTCTGAGAGCGGGGTCTGCTATGGTCTTATAGGCCAGACTGATCTCATCTACGGTGATGGCGGCGCGATTCCCTCGCACAGTGGACGGGGGAGATAGTTTGTCAGGATGATGTTGAAGCAACGCTCGCTTGTACGCCGTCTTCACATCCGCTGCCGTGAGAGCATCATACTGCCGGGTCTCGAGACCAAGGATCTGATAATACGTGCTCATACTCGTTGTTGGTGCGGCACGCAAAAGCTCGACCGGCTACGCACATTCCCAACCGAAACCCAAGTCGTCAACGCAAGGACTCGGCAACAGCTGACCTCTCGCCTCGAGGAAATATGCTGCGCTGATCTAAGGTGGCCACGCGAGAATGATCAATACTGAAACAATCCCGACGTGTGACCTGGGCAACTCGACGCCTTGCTGACCCAAAAATTGCTCTGCTAATGGAAGTTCCAGAACGCTAGCGTCACGAAGCGACCTCCGCGTCTCGGCGTTCCTGCTTTGACCTGACCCACCTGCGCAGAAACCGCGTGGCCATCCACACCACACGTCAACCAGTGGCCCATACTTATCCTGCCCTGCAAGGGAACATTCCACTCCATCGCATCCACGATGAGATCCATGCCCTTTGTTGATGACATGCCAGGAGGCTCGACTCCTTTCCTGCGACGTTTGAGAACATCTGCCGGGATTTCATTCCTGCCGTCGCCCGCGGCACAAGAATGACAGCCATGACGTGAAAACGACATGTCTCGACGCCGACTATTGTTGTGTCTTCAACGTTGAATGGATGACGCGGAAGGATTCTGGGGCTCCACACAATACGTATGTCGAGCCGTCTGGACGGCCGGGACGCTGGGTATACGTAACAAAGAGTATAGGCCTGACCTTGCCCTTCCGTCCTTGCCGGCCCACTCGGCGTTCGTACGGACTTGCCTGTACATGCACTGCACTGTACTGCAGGCAGCGCATGCAGGTACCGCACGTTTCCCGCGGGTGGATCGCTCTACCGAACTATTAACAGATTCTTTCTCGTGTCGTCGATTGAAAAACTCTTGGAGCCCTGCTCTTGGCCGACTCACCTTTTCTTGTCCTGTCTCACTTCGTCCTTTGTTCACTCTTAAGAACTCACTCGTTACTCCTAGATCACTTTCAGTCGTTTCTTTCCTCGTCCCATTCTTCCATATTTCTGATCGAGTCGTTGCGGAAGACCTCAAGATCAAGCCTTCTTGCATTCGCCTATTCACAATGCAGTTTGCCAACTTCGCCGCATTTGCGGCTGCTATTGCCACAGCACAAGCGGCAACCATTGGCTTCAACTACGGCTCTACCTTCACAGATGGATCTGCCAAGGAGCAGTCCGATTTCGAGACGGAGTTCAACGCAGCCAAAGCTCTCACCGGCACATCGGGAGAATTCACAAGTGCACGCCTGTACACCATGATCCAAGGTGGCACCACCAACACTCCAATCTCTGCAATCCAGGCCGCTATTGACACCCAGACCACTCTTCTGCTTGGCCTTTGGGCGTCGGCTGGTCAGACCGTCATCGACAACGAGATCGCCGCTTTGAAGTCTGCCATTTCGGCTCATGGCACTGACTTCACCGATCTCATCATTGGCATCAGCGTTGGATCGGAGGACCTCTACCGGGACAGTGTGATTGGCATCGAGAATGACAGTGGAGTCGGTGCTGCTCCCTCGACGTTGGTCGATTACATCAGCCAAGTACGATCTGCTATTGCAGGCACTGCTGCATCTGACGCTCAGATTGGCCACGTTGACACCTGGAATGACTGGGTCAACGGCTCAAACAGTGCCGTCACTGACGCCTGCGACTGGATCGGCATGGATGCGTACCCTTACTTCGAGAGCACCATTTCAAACGGTATCGACGTTGCCAACTCCACTTTCTACGACGCGTACGACGCCACGGTCGCTGCTGCAGGTGGCAAGGATGTTTGGGTCACTGAGACTGGCTGGCCTGTATCTGGTCCTGATTCGGGCGATGCTGTTGCATCGGTGGCCAACGCCGAGACCTACTGGCAAGAGGTCGCCTGCTCACTCCTTGGCACAACTAACACTTGGTGGTATGTGCTCGCTGACGCTCTGCCGACTACTCCAAGCCCTTCATTCGGCATCTTGGCATCGATCTCTGGCTCACCATTGTACGACTTGACCTGCTCAAGCAACTCCGGATCGTCATCCTCGTCGTCATCCTCATCTTCATCGACATCGTCTGCATCTTCAAGCTCAAGCAGTGTTGCCAAGTCTTCCACGGCGACTGTTTCTGCCACACAGTCGACTTCTGCCAGCTCCAGCGTCGCAACCTCCGTTGCGTCCGTGACCGTCTCGAGCACAGTGACCTCAGCTCCTTCAACTGAGGAGACTGTTACAGTCCGACTCACCACCAGTGTTACTATCACCACGTGCCCGGCTACATGCACTGAAAGCTCCACATCTTCAGCGTCAGTGTCTACCACCTCACCTAGCTCAGTGTCCACGGTCGCCACGGTTTACACTAGCTCGGCTTCCAGTGCATCCTCTAGCTCGGTGTCCACGGTCTCCCCCAGCTCAGTGTCCACGATCTCCACCGTCTACACTAGCTCGGCCTCCACCGTCTCTTCAACCTCGACGTCCACCGTGTCCTCCACCTCGGCGTCCAGCTCTTCCTCGAGCTGCCCTACCAACCTCTCCGGAGAATACCAGTACCCTCACCTCATTATCCCGGTGTCCTCAACAAGCCCAGACACCGCCTACGGCACACAGTACAACGGTACACTCAACAGCACCACTTCCACGATCTTCAACTTCGACATCCCTACGACCTACAAGGGCGACACCTGCTCCCTCGTCTTCCTGTTCCCCGAGCAGGCCGACCTCGAGACATCCGCATACACCTGGAACGGTCAGGGTGGTATCAGCGTGAACAGCCTCTCGGAACCCGCCACTGAGGCCACGACTTACGACTCTGTTCCTTCCGTTGCGACCTCAGGCCTCGGTGCAGTCACGTCCCTGGAGGCCGGAAATGGCTACGTGATTGCCACCTCGGCGTGTTCCGCCGGCTCCACTCTCGGCTACGAGTTCGTCAGCACTGGTGGACTGACCCTCGAGTGGTTCAACGACTGGAACCCATCGCCGCTCGGCGTGTTCGTCACCGTGTGCTAGACGGTGATCATGACTGTGGTCGACCAGACCTTGGTCTACGAAATGTAATGGACAGGACTAGAGGAAGGAAGACCCTAATGATGACTTTCCTAGCTTCTCAATGAATAAAAGTTTACACCTTGACCTATTTCATCCGGAGGGACTGTGTGGTGGAGGACCGCTTGAAGAATCGTGTTGGGGTGGCTGGAGTAGGCTTCACGAGTAGATCCATGTAATTCAAGTCAATGAATGAACACTCACGCAATCACCTGCTTGCTCTTGAATCACACGTACTTTGAGAGCCGAGGTGAGATGTGCTGTAAACAATGAGACTGAATATATGCGCGACACGAAGCACAGGCTACACGTGATTCGTGAACCTGGTACTTGCAGACCTGTAGTCTGGGGCCCAAGCATAGATAACGATGAAGAATGCACGATGAAACATCTTGGACGTGGAACTGGTTGATTATACCGAAAAGCTTGGAGCGTTCTGAGCTAGATACAATGGTTTCAGTGATCGTAACGACTGACTGAGCTAACAAGCTAGCTAGCTACACAGAATGTGCAATGATACAACTTTTTGTGGTGGATTGGTGGGTAAGAACCGTAAAACAGACATCCTCTTATCCTTTCCCGGACTTCATCTCAGCCGGAGACAGACCCTGCCCCAGGTCCCCCGTGTTTGACAGGAGCATCATGAACGACCGTTCACAACTTCAGCAAGGCCGACGCGGCCGGTTCGCTGCAGACGTAGACGGTCTCGTGCTTGTCCGTGAAGCCGTTGAAGCGGGTGGCCGAGCACTTGGTGTACGCGCCCATGTTGTCAAAGTACAGCCAGTCGCCAACGTCGACGGTGTCCGGCGAGGACCATTTCTCGGCGACGCAGTCGATGCCGTCGCAGGTCGGGCCCCAGATGGAGTAGTCGATCAGGTTGCCGTTGTGCTCTGCTACGCCTTCCTCGGCAGACGTATAGCCGGAGTCGACCAGAGTGCTGGTGGAGTAGTTGTAGCCATCAGGTTTGCGCTGGGTGCTTAGGACCTGAGGAATCGGGTGCTGGTGGTCGAAGATGATGCTGGAGAAGTTTCCGTACACACCATCGTTCATGTAGAGCATGTAGCTTCTGATTCCCATGGCCTTGTCCTCGACGGTTCGGCGGGCGATGACGTTGCACGCGAGCGTGAAAGCGTTGCTCGTGTAGTAGCGGCCAGGCTCTGCGATGATCCGAACACTGGGCGGGAAATACTGGTCCACAGCTTTAGCGAGAACAGGCGCCATCTCGTCGAAGGTCTCTGGCACGAAACCACCTCCGCAGTCAAGAGTGTGCAGGTTGAATCCTAGGTCGGCTGCACGGTCAAAGACATCGCGAGCGTCTCGCACGGCCTTGAGGAACGCCTCAGGGTCAGAGGCTCCAGAACCAACGTGGAAGGCAACACCGGCCACGTTAAGGTCCAGCTTCTTGGCCAGTTCAAGCAGCTCCTGTGTGGAGTCCATGCTAGCCCCAAACTTTTGGCTGAGACGGCACAAGCTGGCGGAGTCGTCCGTCAGGATACGTAGGTACAGCTCAGCATTGGGAGAGATCTGTTTGACCTTGTAGAGCTCATCGATGTTGTCAAACGTCATCTGTCTGACATTCTGCTGGACCACGTATTTCAGGTAGCTCTTGGTCTTGCATGGCTGAGCGTAGATAATGCGAGAAGGGTCAACACCCAGGTTCAAGACTTGTTCGATCTCAGTCTTACTCGCACAATCAAATCCGCTACCTAGAGCAGCCAGCAATTTCAGGACAGCCGGATCAGGGTTGCACTTGACCGCATAGTGGGGAGTGATACGCTGGAGGTGGGTCTTCCAGCGCACATGCTGCCGGTATACCTCGCCGAGGTCTGCCACGAAGAAGGCGTCCTCAGCACCAGGCTCGCAGTCATGTGGATCAACGCTCTCGATGTGTTTCTGGAGGGCGGCCCCAATCATCTCTTTGGCTGTTTTCTGCGCGTCATACCGAGGCACTTTGCGTCCATTCTCGTACTCGAAGTCGGAATCGGAGTCATGCTGGTAATTGTCCTTCACAGACAATGGAGCATAGACTTCGTGGTAATTGTCGACGGCTGAAGGTGCCATAACCATGCCCAATTCGCTTTCGATTTTCCGTGTAATGGTGAAAATTTGTTGTAGCTGGTTGTCCCAAGCGCGACGTTAAGGAGGCTTGAAAGGAGCAAAGCCCAGTCTCAATTGACTTGGGTGACGAGACCTCGTAGAGTCTTCCCCGACAAAGGGAAGAACCCCTAAGTAGCTCTTATGCGGCAGCTGGGTGGGTATGTTGTCCGAGGGCGTTGTTTGAAACAACTCGAAAAGCAGATCAGCGGTGGGTGTTGGAGCCAAGCGGTGCTGGGGGAGGAGGAATGCTGTTAAGGATGTCTGGGTGTGCCCTAACAGGGGCACCGTGGCTGATTGTGCGTTTGAAGGCCGACGGAGCCGTGATGAGGAGTGGTAGCCTTTGAACGGTCTCAAAGGCGAGTCGCGCTGAGTCGGGAGAGGATTCGCCTTATATGGGTTCGAGCTGCCAGAGGAAGAGCGGATCAGTACTTGGAGAGGTTGTGGTTTTGGTAGGGCGGAGTAGAGTGTAGGAGAATTGGTGTGTAGGTCACTAGGTGGCAAGTTGAAAGAACGAGCTCTCGGGGCTGGAAATTTTACGTGCGCCATTTTCATGTGCCGCGCCCAGAAGAAAGGCAGCGTCACGGGCGCAGCTGAGTACTCCTCGCACCCACCACAATCCGTGACAGAATATAACGCAAGAACTTACCAGTAGTGTAGTGCTGATTCGAAGTGCGATCTTGGAGATTGTGGTATGGACCAAGATGCGCGAAATTCAACGTTCGCATTCAGGTACAGAGGGAAATATGCGGTGTCGGACGCTCGTGGTGGGGAGGAATGATGTGTTTGACGTCGATGTCATTGCCATGCATCACCACAATTCAACCGAAAGTCAAATTCCATGCTTCATCGTGTGCCCCTATCTTGTCACTTCTGTACCCTCCACCTCACATGTACGCTGGACAACCCTCAGAACCTTTACTGTAGGGCTGTTCCACCACGTCGACGAGCGAGGCATTTGAAGAGCTGTTACCCCTGAGCTGGACAGTAGACCGCTGCATCGAGACCAGGTCCTCGTCCGACTGCATCGGCGATCCATCTGCGAGTCATTTTCGATCGTCCAAGCACACATCTCAATGGCCTTACTCATCGCTGCGCAATCCACTTGATTCCAGATCCACTTCCATATCTGCAATGTCGGATCAACAAGCTCAACCACGAGTGATTTCGAGCATCACTTCAGACTCCACCAAACTATAGATACGTGAGATTGACTATAACATTGCGCGATTTTGACAGCCTCGAGCGATGACAAGTTGCTACCGATAATTGGTGGGGGGGGGGGGGG